>JAKLMW010000066.1:0-101604 GCA_022813215.1 Talaromyces ruber | reverse complement strand
AAAACCCCCCACTGGGCCAAAACGGGGTAAGCGGGGTTTTAAAAAAATTGTTTAAACCCGGTGCAGGGGTAATGTGCCAACATCTGCCATCAAAGCCCCCGCCCCCCCCCCCCCCCCCCCCCCATCGGCCACATTGTCGATGCTGTATGATTGTCTGCCGGAGCCAGGTCACCCCAGAGGTCCAAATTGTGATGAGACACTGTCCCTGAACAATTGTACATTGCCGAAGCCGAAGCTTTGCCACGAGTATTTGCAACGGCCATAAGATCGAGCAACGGCTCTTGCGTTTCAATTAGACTCTTCGGCCCAGCCGGCCAGTAGTTCGTCTCAATGTTGATGTTGATTGTGTATTTACCAACCCATGGATGAAAGGTTGAGTTATTCCAGATTCCTTGTAGATTGGAAGGAAGTGATTTACCATTCGTATCTGTTCCCCGTGACGATGCGACAAGAAGATGACGGCCAAAGTTGAATACCAGCACTGTCAATTGAATATCGTTTGATGTGTTCCTGGCATTAGCGATTAGTTGATCAGTTGGGAGGTCGGCCCAACCACTAGGTGAAGTGGCTAGATCAAGAGTAACCTGTTCTAACAATGAACTTGCATCCGCAATCGCGGAAGCCTTATCGGCATCGTAGCCTATCCCATATGCCTCGTCTATTTTGCTTCTCATTTCGGCTTCCCATTCGTGTTGCGTGGCATATCTGAAATTTGTCTCGGCATCAAAGTACATATCTACCACGGTTGCACCTGTATTATCAAATTTGGGCCCGATGTTGTAGCAGAGCCTAAGTGAGTCAGCCTGATGGACGAGCTTACGACTAAGTAAGGAGTGCTTACCAGTTTCGAGCACAAACCGAGCCTGGTCAGTCCATAAGATTGGATCTTCGGAGGCAGCCTGTACGCTACTACCGCCTAACGTGACCGTATTGTTGTTTGACGTCGCCGTGACCAAGGCTTCAACGTTATCTGTGCGGTTTATTGTGATTCTGATATTCAAAGCATCCGGGAAGCTGGCTGTGTATCTTGCCACTAAAACGCCCTGCGCATAGCTCTCAACTGACGGATCTAATCAGCGTCAATCCACTCCGGTACCTAAGAGGCGTATACCTACGTAAAGTTAACACCATCAACTTGCTATGTTACCCCTGTAATTCCTTGTTTTGTATCAAGATACCGGATATAGTCCGACATATCCCAAAGCTATGACCGAAGTCAGGAACCATATTCCCAAAATAGCCATACGAGCGTGGCGAATTGTTGGTAGGAATCATCTGAGCTATCGTCAACGTGTTTCCTTCCGTAATGTTACCGTCAAGAAACAGGTCGCGAATTACAGGCTCATTGACAGTGGCATTGGTAGGAGTGTGGTTCTGGTAAGGACCGGTCCAGATGGAATTCTCGTTGATGCCCAAGACCTTTACTCCATCACCGTAGACTGCTACACCCAGTCTACCATTACCAATTGGAATCCTTACATCAAAGGTAAGCCAACGTCCAGGCTGTTCAAACCACATGTAGCGGCTTCCGTCGAGAGTAGAACATACAGGCTATTCATGCATGAAAAATAGGAGTAAGAAGTGATGAATCTCCATTATAATTGAATTCATAACCTGATTTTCAGGATATCACCAAATAGTATACCAACAACCTGAAAAAGGGTGTCACAGAAGAATATCGAAACGTGTCTGAAAAATGTTGTTTGGCCTCGTTTAAAAAAACCTTTCTTTCAATCAACAGACCCGGTATATTCGATGCCCGAAACCGAGGGAGATTACCTCGAGACATTGAGGAACATTCATGCTGTAACAAGTTTAATCGTGGTGCGTCTGTGCATATTGCTTGAAGACCTCCATCAATTTGTGCAGATCAGAACATTAGCCGGTCAACATCATCACATATTAACCGGCCATGCTGAATTGGCGGGTTGATTTGATATTTACTCCGTTCTTATTTCTGTTTCATGTTACATCGTAACAGTTCATGTGATCTTGCTCACGATGATCTTCCAAAGACTAGCCGAATGTGCCGATTCGGTAAACATAGATTCGTAAGTTTCCCCGGTCCGATTCGATCACTCAGGAACTATTTTCAATATCTCAAACTCCTTATACTTCTGCAAATACGATGGTCCCCTCCTCCAAGCTTTCAATATTCGAGACGGGTCTGATGGTTTCACAAACTTGCCGATCAAGCGCTGGATTGCTGGCGACGTCCTGAACATCGGATCAAAGACTAGTAGATTGGCACTTCCGGCAGTGTTAATTTCAAAGCCGATAATCGTCAAAGAGTGACCTTGATGTTGTAGGTAAATGGGTGGAAGATTAGTCTCTAGGATTTTCTCGTCGCTTTCTAGGAGTGATGTAGGACAGCCGGATCGGAAATAGTTTGCAACGTCTTGTAGGAGCATGTCGTAGGCTCGAAGTCCCGGACTAGAAGCAAAAGCACCGGGGATGCATCTATGACCAGCGGTCAGAAGGGATTGTAGAGTTTGAGAACCGAGGATCACTTACTTGATTCCAAGACTCAAGAAAAGAGCCTGGGCCTTTGTATTTGAAGTCACGTTAGTAACATAGCCAGTTGGTGTTGATATAAAACATACCTCTGGAGTACCAATATACTTTCTGGTCCCCCTGATACCGCCAGTCTCGATCCGTCCACTACTATTGAATCCCATATCCCATGCCTGCTCAATTATATCCTGCAATTCCAATATCGAGGGTATTCGGCCAGAAAAGTGCTCGTGGCCTGGTATACGAGCATCGATGATGTGCGAAATGAGCATCTGGATATTTCTATAGCCGCAAAATCCGCCTTCTCTCATGAATTTGAAGATATGACGGACCCGAGGACTGCAGAAAAAAGCCCTCTGGACACTGGGATCATCTCGACACAACTCAATCAGCGTTGGAATAACTTTCGAGGTTTCGTTCTCGGCGATATCTTTCTCCTTGATGAGTGATCCGTTGGGACCGATCCTCGTTTGTGTGTTTTCTATCTGACCAGACAAAAGTAACTTCTGTAGCCATGAGGGCATCTGTTTTTCGTGGGCGTACGGGCCCAGTTCTTTCCGCTTAATTCGAAAGTCAGTATGCCCGCTAATAGACCTTGCGCATTAAGGAAGAGGAAGACCTACGCCTAATCTTCTGATACCCTTGTGTCCATGCTGACTTGATTTCGATGTCTCATGCTTTTGTCTTCGACGATTATTTGTACTCTTTCCTTTGAGCACGATATCTTTTCCATGTGCAACTATGTCGTCTTGATGTAGGTCCGGATCGTCATTGTCATCATCAAAGCCATTGTTGGTATCGTCCATCACTTTCATACTCGCCGCGCCATGTCCACCATTATCAATAGACTGTAGATGAAGATCACCTGTCTCATCTAGGGCTACTGACTCTGCCACATGCAGATCCAAATGCAACTGTAATTCGGTCTTGGCGACTTCCTCGCCACAGCCGTGGGGGCAAGGAATATAGAGATCATCGGTGTCCAGAACAGCTACAGAATCGGCTGGTTGTGCCACTTGTAGATTTCCCTCCGCTGCCGCCCAGTCTTGGTGTGTATGTGTGGGCAGAGATGCAGCTGGGTCTTCAGGATGACAGTAAGCCACGTGCTGGCTGAGAAATTCCGCGTCGTGGTCTTCGAAATCGCAGAATGGACATGACAGAAGAAAGTCCTTTGCTGTCTCCTGATTACTCATACTAGTCATCTTCCTTTGCTCGACAGTCTGCTGCGTGTAGGATATTGCGAGGTGTCGTTGAATGGAGACGATGTTCTGGGGAAGGTGGAACAAACTTTATCCCCGAAAATTCAGGTACCTTCAGGCACATCCGCTTAATTACGTATCATCGAAGCAAATTTACCACATCAATACGCTATAATCATCATTCAATGCAATTGGCAGTCAGTACATAGTACATTCTTGCTGGGGCACAAGATTTCTTGAGGTTGCCAGCCAGTTCAACTATTAGTGATCCCTTAGGCCCTTAGGGTTACATATGAAGCTCTTGTGAGTCATGAGTCATATAAAGGGTCTCAGCACTTTCTCATAATAATCTACATGAACCTTTCATTTCCGTCCTGACTCAGACTGTATCGTTCACTGCTTAGCGACAAAAGCGGCCTGATTGGGCAGGCGGAAATTTCGAGGGGCAAACACCGAGGGCTTACATAAGGCGCCTACTAAGGAACTGACTCACAGCGGGGCCGCATTCGCTCTGTCCGCAAAGAAATAAATCTGAACTGCGGAATCGGCCTGTCGTCCCAGCTGAGCAAAAATTCAACCACGCACGCAATTCACCCCGAACAACCAAAAACATTATATTATACGATCACCTACACCAGCAGAACATCCATTTGCCCATCGGTACCTTATATGCGCCTCGATCTCCCTGCAGATGCCTCTTTCAGATCGTACCCCGCCATCGGCGAATGGCAATAGTAGCACTGCTTTGGCGGAGCCCTCCTGGACTGTGCAAAAGTTTGGAGGAACCAGTGTGGGCAAGTTTGCTATCAATATAGTCGACCACATAGTACTGTACGTTGCTCTGCTCAATTAGGTTTCAATTCCCACTGACCGTTGCATCAGACCGAGTTTGGCGGATCAAAGAGTTGCCGTCGTATGTTCCGCACGCAGCAGTTCCTCTAAGGCTGAGGGTACCACAAATCGGTGAGTGCAATCTTTAATACTCAATATCCGTATGTCTAACCAGGACCTGAAATAGTCTGTTGCGAGCCGCTCGCGACGCTCAAAACTCGGTATCGAAAGCCTACGATATTCTAGTAGAAGCCGTGAGGCAAGAGCACGTCGAAGTGGCCGAGCAGCAAATAAAGTCCTCCGAATTAAGAGAGCGATTAGTATCAGAAGTCAACCATGAATGCGCCCACGTCCTCAAAATACTTGACGCCGCCCAGACGCTCGGAGAAACTAGCGCTCGATGTGTCGATAAAGTGATTAGTGCTGGGGAGAAGCTCAGCTGTCGGTTCATGGCTGTTCTCCTGCAAGATCGCGGCGTTGATTCCGAATATGTCGATCTTTCAGAAATTATAGATTTTACCATCAGCAATGGCGGTCTTGACCAAGCCTTTTACGATCAATTGGCAGCGAATCTGGGAGCTAGAATCCGAGCCTGCGAGTCAAGGGTACCCGTTGTGACGGGATATTTTGGACCAGTTATGGGAGGTCTGTTAGATAAGATTGGTCGAGGATATACCGATTTATGCGCAGCCTTAGTCGCCGTGGGCGTCAATGCGCGAGAACTGCAGGTGTGGAAAGAAGTTGATGGTATATTCACTGCAGACCCCCGCAAAGTCCCAACAGCTCGCCTTTTGCCAGCAATCACGCCATCCGAAGCCGCCGAATTAACCTTTTATGGATCCGAGGTCATCCATCCCTTCACCATGGAACAAGTCATCCGCGCAAGGATACCGATTCGCATCAAGAACGTTATGAATCCCAAGGGAAGCGGAACAGTTATCTTCCCCGACTCGACGGCCGATCTTGAACGTATAGCAGGTGGTTATGAATCCAAATTGTTCCGATCAAGGAGTGCTAGCGTCTTGTCTGCGCAGCTCCAGGGTCCCAAGAGACCGACGGCCGTGACCATCAAACATAATATCCTAGTTATCAATGTCCATTCCAACAAGCGATCCCTATCCCACGGCTTCTTCGCCGTTATATTCTCGGTGCTAGATCGATGGCGACTTTCGATTGACTTGATCTCGACAAGTGAAGTCCACGTGTCTATGGCTCTTCATTCTGAATTACCACTGCTGAACGGAATTGGCCGGGATGAATATCAGATCATTGATGAAGACCTGCGTGGCGCCATTGAAGATTTAAGGAAATACGGAGCGGTAGATATCATACCGGAAATGGCGATTCTGAGTCTAGTTGGCAAGCAGATGAAGAATATGGTCGGTGTTGCGGGAAAGATGTTCTCGACACTCGGTGAGAACAACGTGAATATTGAGATGATTTCGCAGGGTGAGTCTCTTTGACAGCTGACCTTGATGACGAATGCTAACCAATTCGACAGGGGCTAGCGAAATCAATATCTCATGCGTGATCGATGAAAGAGACGCCGATCGAGCTATTAATATCCTCCACACGAACCTCTTTACCTTTTTGGACTAGTTTTACAAAGAAAGGTTTCTTTTTCTTGAATATATCGGATACTGCATGATAAAAAAGGGTTGCTTGCATTTACTGTCGTTGCAATCATACCCTGCACGCTCTGAAGAGATTGGTTTATACATTCATCGCAAGCGAGCGATACAGTCATTTATTTCTTGTACTTGATTATTGCTTTTCCGTACTGTTATGATACAGCTTCTTTCCGGATTAGATTTTTGCATATTGTCGCATTTCTCTGAAGTGCATTTGGGAGTTTGAAGTGGCGTCGTGCTATTCTGATTCAGTGCAGATTTTGACAAAGACAGACTTTGATATTCAATGTACATACACAAAACGTCCGGAGTCTTTTGAGTTTTATGTGTTCGAGGTTAGGGCTAGATGGAAAGGGAGCTGCAAGGAACGCCTCAGGCCTCAGTGGTCTGCCAGGAACCGGCAAAACTAGACGAAACGATCCACAATGACCCAATGATTGATTTCAATTCTTGATTGATAGACTTAATTCACTCTAACAAGGTTGCAGTCCGAGTCCCGGCACAGGCTTGGAATCTCACTGTGCAGAACTAATGCACCAGAACGGAGCATGTCCTCTGGCCTCGATACACCGCACAGTTCCGGCTCCACAGTACGACTTTGACGATCATCCAAGGACAAGATCGCTAGGCCTGCAAGAAGGGATGAAACACGCCTGTCATTTCTGCCGGCGGCCAGGATGTGCGACTCGCTCCGGAGGCAGGCACGGGGTCGGCAGAGGTATGCGGCTATTGGACGTCGGAATTTCTGTCAAAGAGTGTAGCGAGGAAAAGAGCAAGGGATGAGATCCAATCATGCCAGGCAGCCCCGATGATGACCTGGGTCACGGGATACGCGGCCTCTGATTGGAGTGCTGCAAAGCTGGAAGTGGATTAGCGCTGCCAACACATCAACGCGACGCGCCTTCCTCAACAACAACGCGTCGTTCCTCCCTTCTGTCTCTTCTCTGGCATTTCGTCCATCTCTTCCATTTCCATCCTTCACCCCATTTCATCGCCCCTTCCGTCTTTCATTCAATCTATATCCATTAAGCTTAGAAGGGGCACCCGGTTCAGAGAAATCGCTCGCTATCGATAACTGTGACCCTATCGCATCCGCCTAGCTTCGTGAATCGTAGGCCTCGACCGGCCAATGCGGGACTATCACGACGCGACTGGCTTTTGATCCTCGCTCCTAGCTCAGGACGCCACAATTGTGTGACGGCGTCAGCCCCGGTCCAGTAGTCCGCTATCTGCTCCTGCTTTAACTGGCTCGATTCGATTTCCCCATCGCCCGCTCCTCTTTTCTCTCGCCTTGTATTCTTAGTATTCCCCGTTGGGCCTCGCCGCCATTTGTCTTTTTCTCAACTTGACCTGGACTGGGATCTATCGCGATTGTTCGTTGCAAGTCTTGAGAAGATAGATCATTATAACGTCGTATCGTCAACATCATCTACAACACAACAAGATTGCTTAATATATCGTCGCATCCGACGCGTCGCGCATATGCTCCAACATCTGACTTGCGCCTCAACATAGAACCTGGCGGTGTGACAGTGATCACCCCATACTGAACGATCTATCTGCAGCCGCTGGCTTGCCTAAATGGCCTCAACACATAGACGACCTGGCTTGAACAACATGATGCCTCTACCACCCTCGGATCCAAGGAAGCAGCCCGCTTCCTTGCAACCCTCACCTCTACCTCCTCTCAATGGAAACACCACAAACTCTGCGCCATACGTGCTTAACCCGCCTAATACTCTGGAACGCCGGAAATCGTCGCCAACCAAAGGATCTCAGCGGCCTAGAACGTCCGATTCAGGTCAAGGCAGACTTGGCTTCGTATCGATTACTGCGCCTTCTCCATCTATGTTCCCTACAGATTCTCCCATCAAGAGAAACTCAAATCAACACATCCATCGACGAGCTCCTTCATTACCCATACAGGCCGCTTTTTCAACCTTTCCTAGCGCGCCACCTCCCTTCCCAACTCAACACCACTTCGCCTCAAGCTTTCCTAATGACGCCTTTGCCGACTTTCCTGACCCGTCATGTCCGGCGAGACCACTTAAGAGAACTCTAATGGAATCAGCCCCCTTGATTGATCAACCAGCAAACAAGAAACAGAAGAGCGAAGACTCGGCGACATTTACACTACCAGAGCCTCACGAAATGCCTCCTGTTGAAGACGATGGATCTAAACCGCCTTATAGTTATGCGGTTCTAATTGGCATGGCAATTCTCAGGGCGCCTGGTCGAAAGTTGACTCTGGCGCAAATTTACAAGTGGATTTCGGATACCTTTGCTTTCTACCGTTCGGGAGACTCTGGTTGGCAGAATAGTATTCGTCATAACCTTAGTTTGAATAAAGCGTTCATCAAGCAAGAGCGTCCCAAAGATGACCCTGGTAAGGGCAATTATTGGGCCATCGAACCTGGAATGGAAGCGCAATTCGTCAAGGACAAGTCTGCTCGGCGTGCGACACTGTCTAGCATTCCACTCCCTCCGATTATCCTACAAAGGGATGCTCCTTCATTTGCCCCTCAGCCGAGCACCTCCATGTGGAGGGTTCCTCCGCCGCCGCTACCTCCTTCATCCTGTCACCATCCTGCTGAAATCTCTCAAATCCAAGAGCCATCGTCTGATGCTACTATTCTTGCCTCGGACCCCGCTCTACAAGATGACAGTTCAGAGCAAGAATCTCATATCACTCAGACCAATGTTCCTCGCTCCTCCCCTCCTCAAGTTATTCGCTCATCCCCACCAGTCGTTCCCCCTTCAGCCCGCTTCACTCGAGCAGGAACACCACCAACACCTTCTCGCCCAATGGCATCGGCAGCAGCTCCTCGCATACGCAATCAGCCCTCTGCTTCGGCCAACGATAGCGGTTACTACTCGTCTCTTGAGTCTTCAGTAATGAGGACAAACAAGACTGGCGTTATGCTGACTTCTGATCTGGACATTGAACCTCCACGCCTGAAACGCGGTCGTGCAGAGGAAGAGATCGCCCGGATTAGGAGCTCATCTCATGATGTAAGTCCTGGTCATTCCAAGGTTCTCAAGAAGAGCGCCAACTCGATTGCTGGCTCATCGCCTCTGCGCGGCGAATACATCAGCTTGCTACCCCCGCCATTGACGCCGATGATCAAATTCAAGAAACCGCTTAAGCCGCCACCATCTTTATCGCCTAATACAAATCTTCGTAATCATCGACGCAAGATTCAGCAAATGGTCAACTCGCCTATCAAGCATTTAGGTCTTGCCGAAGAAGAACTGCCCTGGAGCCCAGCATTTACTATCCATGACGAGACAACGTCTACACCCAATGACAGTATTCAGCTACATTTCGACATCTTTGCCGATTCAGTGGCGGATGTTGTTTACACTCCAGCTCGCAAGTCTCCCGAGAAGCGCAGCATCAAGCGTGAGACACAAACTGCCACTGGATTGGCCGAGTCAGCGCTTGCAGATATAACCACGACCAGCGTCAACAAGCAGATTGGCCGTTCCTTACTATCGACGGGCAAGGGACTGTCTTCACATTTCCAAGATTCTCCGTCGAAAGTCCCAGCACATCAGTCAGCTCGGTTTCTCGATGCGTCGAATGATGACTTTTTCTCCTTTAGCATGTTTGATGATAGCCCTGAGGATGTTGACGGTGTTGATCTGCTGCAAGGATTCAAGAAGATTGGCGGCAACACTGCGAAAGACAATACTAGCAACGTTGGCATCAACAAAGCTGGTGGGCTTAGACAGCCACTTAATCAGCGAGGCTATAGCTCTTACTTTTGATGCGTGAGCTCTAATGACTGTACGATGATACGCTTGCTCATTCATCGGTGTTGGTTTGATATATCAGTTTCTATTTAGGTGTTCTTTCTTGGTTTGGCGTTTTCTCAATTGATTTGCTTTGATTTTTTAGATGGGAAGGATGGATGTCACACTGGGATCGGGAATTTGTATTCGATTTGCTCACGATGTAATGAACAACATGTTTGATATACATGACTCTTTTAGCTAGCGTTGTTATGCTTGTTTTGCTTCGTCTGTGACGGCCATTCAGTGTCATTTTGTTGCATCTGATTTCTAGCATGTTGTCTGTCTTTTCATGTACGTTGATTGGATTGGATTAGGTCTGGGTTGATTCTGGCATTTTTTTATAGCGAGAGTTCATGTATGGGTTAGATAGGGATACTTTAGGTCTAAATTGGAACTTTCAACATCTCATCAATGAGTACTTTTATATTGCAAATTGCAAGTTGAAGAAGTAAACCATGGGTATCATCATATCATATCAGTTCAGTAATCATAACACATATGAGTAATGCAGAATCCAGCTATTTTGAAGAAGACGCGCCAACACCGACAAATCCTTAAGATGTTTGGGACAGAAAGAAAGCTAATCACTACTCGAACAACCCCGACACCCACAGCTAACGCACTGTATCGCCTGCTCCTCCTTGAGCTGCGCCTTGGGCACTCGGCAGATGCACGTGGAATTGAAATTGGTCTCTTTGGTCTGTATACACCGGAGGCAGCACAACTGAACCTCATATCAGCCATCAATTTCCATCCGGATCATAGGACAAAACGCACCTTTTCATAACCCTGCTTCTTCCACTTCGCGATCAGCATTGCGTCCGCATACTTGTTCTTCAAAAGCCAGTCATAAAGCTGTTTTGAGATGGCTTCTTTCTCGTAGTAGAGCTCGTAGATGTATCTAGACCCTAAACCCAATCATCAGCCTCTTTATCTTTACGTTGGTGTGTTGGTAGATGGGGACGTACGTTGATGCGTAATCTGAAATATGGGCCAGAGAACTTCGTGCCTCTTTTTCCCGTCGTGAGACGCGTTCTCGGCATCTTTCATTTTGTTGCTGAATTCTAGGAGAGTGTCTTCGATGTCGTCGAAGCCTGCCGGGGGAGGTTTTGCGTTGCGAGTTGTGCGGATTGGTGGCATTTTGCTTTCTTCTTTCTCTTCGTTTATATTATACTAAAGGGTTACTGGTATATGTCGGTTTTTTGGAATGGTAAACGAGTGAATGCGAACAGGTCTCTATTGCTGAAGTTGAAGTTGTATAAGAGTCAAGTGGCGGAGCTCGAGATATTAAATTCAAGCCAGTACATTTCTGCCACCTGCCACCGCCCAGAATTGCTACGGAGCTGTCTGCAAATAGCTGATTTATCATTTTCTCGAAATGCATCAAGCATATTCAGCATCTACGTCTTCAACTTCACAATTCTGCCCATTCCAGCTTAGAAAGAAATACACCGAGTATACTTCCAAGACATATTTTTAAAAGCGAACCTCTGCAATAATATACAAAATGGACGGCCAACCACAATTCGATATCAGCAAACTCAGCATGTCTGATCGTCAAGAATTGAACCAATTCTTGCAAAATGAGACACAGAAGTCGAATATTCAGCAGAGTATGTCTTTGTCAACCCATCTTCTTCTTTCATCGACTCTTCTATTTTAATGTCAGGCGATAGTCGCCAAATGACGTCAAGTCACTTAACACATACATACTGTTATACATCGACGATGCAAGCTGACATCTATCACAGCCGTCCACCAGCTCACTGATATCTGCTTCAAGAAATGCGTCACCTCGAGAATCTCATCCAAGACACTCGACCGAACCGAGGAGGCGTGCGCGCAAAACTGTGTCAACAGATGGCTGGATGCGAATCTTGCTATTGTCAAGCATTTGGAGGTCGTTCGCGGATCGCAATAAATTCTTGGCCTTCGAATGACATAGATGTACAATGGAGCACAACGGGGAATGGATGTACGGAATCAGGAGATAGATTTGGATCCGGTCATGTATTTTTACGCTGTTCAATTTCCACTTACTGTAACATTACAACTACGAAATAGACGCAATTCTGCCAGTCTATAACACTTGCCAATAACATCTACGAAAGAAAATTAGGGTATAGATCATAGATCATATTGACCTTCCGACATCATTCATTTAGGACGTATTATCCGCCTATTTATTGAGGGTAAAAAAGAAGAATTTTTCGAACCACCATGCAACCAAAAGAAAAAGAAAAAGAATTGCCATTTTTAGATTTCTTTAAACAATAGCGAGCTTGGTAGCGGCGATATCAAGTGCGTCAACATCAGGAGTCAAACGAGCATAGGCCTTCTTGGTTCCGTCGGGTCTGCAACGAATTAGCTTCATGTCTGTCATTTAAATGTTGCACACGGGTGAAAACACACCGGATGAGAGTGTTGATCTTGACAGTGTCAACGTCATAGAGCTTCTTAAGAGCAGCCTTGATCTGACGCTTGTTGGCCTTGACGTCCACAATGAAGACAAGTGTGTTGTTCTCCTCAATCTTCTTCATGGCGCTCTCGGTGTTGAGAGGGTGCACAATGACCTTGTGGTGGTCGAGGCGGGTCTCGTGGGGGACGGACTTGCGAGGGTATTTGGGGGAGCGCGAGAGTTGCAGAGTCTTGGGGAGGTGGAATGTGGTCGAGGTACGGATCTTGCGCAACTTCTTGGCCTGTTCTTTTCTTAGTTTTTTATATTTCCGTTCATTCCCAGATTTGTAGACGTACACCCTGTCCCTTGAGGACGGCTTTGGCGGCAGCGCCGGCCTTGTTGCTGGGCTTGCCCTTGGCTCCTATTCATACCGTTAGCCATAATATTCAATCCATCCGACCGAATGCGTAGATAATCGATTTATTCGTGTCCCTCTTCATCTCCTCGACTATCAAAGCACCGCATCGAATGAGTCGCGAATCGTGAGTCGTCAGTAGTCGAATGGAACTGGTGGTATTTGAATTCAGGAAAAGGCGTCCTGTCGTTCAATACTCATGCGTCACGCATGCTTGACATTCGAGGTGACCAAAAGAGAGACCACGGAACCAACGATTCTCGCATTCGAATCCGTTTTAATATAGGATTGTGGTGATGGAATACCTTTCTTTTCCCCGGCCATGTTGTCGAATATGGGCGTCTGCTCGTGAATTAACTTGTCGAATCTCAAATCAAGATCAAGACCGAAGCCAAAAACCAAAGCCGTCACTAGAGTAATTTTTCTAAGCGAGGAAAGATTTGTGTGTGGATGGTCACGGGTTGTGGGTGCTTCCCGGCCAATGGGGGCTAATATATGGGGCGACCAAAACGAGACTAGCTCTTTCCATCTTGAATTTCTACAGACATACAACCTTCACCTATTGTACAGACTGTACAATATACAATGGCCTGATCATGGCAGTCAAAAAGCGTAAACGCCCAGGCCTACTCTCGCACACGCGCCCCCGACCCCTCACGGCAAAAGATCTCACCCCCTCCGCCCCGACAGCCTCACTATCATCCAAAGCAACCAGAAATCTCATCAACGCTCATCACCAACTCCTCAAAGCACGTGAAAGAGCAGTCATTGCTGGCGATGAAGCTTTAGTCAGTCACATTGATGCTCAGATAGGAGCCAATGGCGGGTTGGAGAGTTATCAACTCGCCAGCAAGACGGGCCAGTCCCGTGAGCGAGGTGGTGATTCGAGTACTGTCTTGCTAGAATGGATTCGTCCGTTATTGAAACGAATTAAGCAAGCAATGCAGACTGAAAATGAATCTGTAGGAAAGCTGAGATTGCTGGAAGTCGGTGCACTTAGTACAAAAAATGCCTGCTCTCAACATGGTTGTATCGATGTGACCAGAATCGATCTCAATTCTCAGGAGCCGGGCATCTTGCAACAGGACTTCATGGAAAGGCCCCTTCTGGCTGCTTCTGATGGTGATGATGACAAAGAGCGATTTCATGCTATCAGTCTATCCCTGGTACTCAATTACGTACCTTCTGCTGCTCAGAGAGGAGAAATGCTGAAACGTTGTTCTGCGTTTTTCACTGCATCTGCTCCATCTCCGCTCCACAAAGAGAACACGAATTTTAGACCATATCTCTTTCTGGTACTCCCGGCCGCATGTGTCTTAAACTCACGATATTTCAATTCAGAACGGCTCAATGATATAGCTACAAGTCTGGGATATAGCAAAGTCAAAGAAAAAGTCACCAACAAACTCATTTATCAATTATGGGAGTTTTGTCCACTTCCACTCGATAAAAACAAAATCAAATCCGCAAGGATATTTCGAAAGGAGGAACTCAATCCGGGCAAGACGAGAAACAACTTCACCATTACCCTTAATGGGAACCGTGAATCATGAAAAGTCGAAAAGAACGCTACAATATGCCGTATACGTATGTATGCATGTGCTTGAACAACAGGGCCAGAACATCAAATCGAAATCACGAAACAACAGGCGCGCTTGATTCGGGGAATGGTAAGAAAGCCCATGTGGTTCCGACGATGGCCATGACTGACGAGACAATCACCAGGAACCAATCAAAGATCCTCTCACTAAGCAAAATCTCGTTTCCAAAGATCTTAAGGTAGAATGCAAGTGGCAGAATGATGCAAATAGTAAAACACAACAAAGAACCCATGAGCGCCATGATGCGGTCAAAAGACGGAAATACAATGGCGATGAAAACGATCAGAACGAGCACAAAGACGCGTATAAGAGCTTTGCCAATCAAGGCTGCTTTTTTGGGTTCTTCGCTGTTGTCCTGCGAGGAGTGAGGGTCCGACGAGTTCAGACCGCACAGGACTTCAGCCGTTGCAATAAGCGGCCGGGCACTGTTTGTGTCAGCTTTCATATTAAAGTTTTCCTGAGATAGACACTCACTTCAAAGGCACCTTTGTGATCGGGATGATTGCAGTAAACAGAATCATGCAAATCGAAAGGGCGCGAGGATAGCCGGTGCTCTGCAGTATATTGACGATAACTTCGTCACGGATGCCCTCCCCAAACATCAACCAGCCGATTATAGCCATTGAACAATCAAGGCCAAACTAGACACTCAACATTAGCATACAGATTTGAAGATTGCCGCAATAGCATTCATGAATCATACCGTAAAAATATACGTAACGAAAAGACTCCTGCCATATTTATGGGGATGTCTCATGTCGCGGTATATATTTGGAAAAACGCCATGGCCGCCCCAGGGAGCTAAAGAGTCAGAACTCGTGTACATATTTCTTTAGGGAGGCCACCTACACATAATGAGGCCAAAGCTGAGAGGTAAAGTCGCCCAATTCTCAGGGAAGAGGGATGTGTTGGCCGGTTGACGAAGAGATCCAGGCGATTCTGGCTTGATAAGACCATCTATGAAGACAATTCCCACGACTATGAATGTTAGACGACTTCTGTAGGGTAACAACTACATGGAAAGCGGCAACTTACTTGCAGTGCATGACAGTATACCGAGAACGCTAGTGACACTCAGGAAACGCAATGGAACAAAACTGAGCGGCAGTAGGACAACGCCACAAATAATCTTCCACTGTAATAGACTAAGACCAGGTAACAGAGTACCGAGGGAGTCTCCGAACAACACCACAAGTGCAACGCAAGCGCCTAAAAGTTCCAAGCAAAATAACAGACTAGTCACAACACGAGCCTGGTGCCCAAAGCTTATGTATGCGAGGTCCCCATAAGTCACTAGATGGTGGTCGACGTCCATACATTTAGCCAAGACCCTCGCAGTGTAGGCCGTAACTGCAGCCGAGAAGCACAAGAACGAAAGACCAGGTATCCAACCAGCATATTTCATGCCGAGAGGCAGACTTAGCAAACCGACACCAATCAAGACGTTGACCGAGTTGAAGATGGTCTGCGGCACCGTGCTCTGACCGACGATGATGCTCTCCTTAGTACCGTCTTCATGCTGAATTTGCTTCACCAGTAGTGGTCCTCTATCCGGCTCCGTCTCCCCTCCGGATATCAGTTGGTGTTGATGTTCATGCTGAAGCTCAAACACTCTATGTCGGGCGGTCTCACTTGCGCGAGAAGCAATAGTACCATAGGAGGTCCCGAAACTTCTACTTAAAGAGGAGTTGTCGTATGCTCGGAGAAGATCAGCTGGTGTTGCCGGCGAATCTCTGCTCAATAACGGTCTCAGGTCCTGGGGTGAGCTGTCCCTTCTATCGGGGCCGTCATGCACACTGTCCGAAGGCAATCTTGACCGTCCGGAGCGACAGCTGGCAGACAAAAGCGGGTGTGTCGTGGACTTCTGATCCACATCGTCCTGTGAGCGACCTGCCTCATCAGGCTCTTCGTACTCAAACACAAAGGATGAGCGCCGAGGAATAATTTCTGGGAATGCCGCTGCTCGTTGCCATGACCGTGCAAAGTTGTCCAAGCTGTTTACACCACCTGCTTGCCGAAGCCGCAAAGACATCTGCCGAGCTCTACAATCTTCATGAGTACAATGCAAGAAACTTCAAAATATCAAAGCCAGCAATTCATACCTGTGATGAGCTTCGTCATCGTCGTCCTCGAGGTCACCTGCGATATCATCACCCTCCAAGTAGTTTGCGGACGTTGAGGGCGAGAAACGGCCCGATAGCCAGGAATTCAGATAGGAGCCTGCGGATCCTTGACTAAAAGACCGAGCTTGTCTCCCCTCAGCGGAGTTCGTGTGGTTATTGCTGTTCGACATGAGAATTTCGAGTTTCTGCCCGGTGTAGGTAGGAGAAGGTGGTGAGTGACGGCGGAAGGAGCAAGTCGAGAAGGTTC
Organism: Talaromyces ruber; assembly: GCA_022813215.1. Taxonomy (NCBI): domain Eukaryota; kingdom Fungi; phylum Ascomycota; class Eurotiomycetes; order Eurotiales; family Trichocomaceae; genus Talaromyces; species Talaromyces ruber. The sequence continues at coordinate 84,847 of JAKLMW010000066.1, read as the reverse complement.
GGGTTGGTTAAGCTTAATCATGCACACAACGTCATGTTGAAAGCCAGCTCTTAGAGCGAGAACTATAGGACAAGGAGGGGGAACGTCCGTCAAATTATAACGATAGCTATATTCAAGTCGGTACGTAACATAGCTTGGTCTCTGATAAGAAGGAGGAACGCATCCCCACTTAGCCTGATAAGCTCGGTCTCGTGATATATTCTTTGGATTGGGATGACATTGCAGAAAACACCAGTAGAAACAAGTCAAACATGTTAAACAAATATACTACACCTATCAGCTGATGTCAATAGATGGTCGCAGAGTAGTTATACCAACCATTTCTTCTACCCATCCCATACACGATGGGTTTCCTTTCCGATACAGCACAGCCACAGTCGAAGCCGTACATGCTGCAAGTTACAGCTACGCCAGCATCGTGGTACGAGTAAAACGACCGGGTAAGTAATACCAAAATTAATTTCCGCACGTAACATTTCCCTGTATTGTTTACACGATCAACCCTTACAATTTAATTTCTTAGGGTTAACGATCGCCCTACAGTCAGGACAATATGCTGGGATAGTGGGAGATGATGGTATTCCGTCATAGCTTAGCCAGATGTGATTTAATCCATCGGTCCTCCGTGTAGTACGTGTGACAGCGTATCTTTGGTTTTGATTGGTATAACAGTTTCACGTCAGCTTACGTATACCTTACAATACATGGCACAGCCACACGTTTAGAAACACCACAGTACTAGAATCGTGATACGAACCAATCCTGTCGCAAGTTGAGTGTTATGCCATGTTTCCAATGTCGTTTCCTATGTATATTAACAATGGTCTGCAGCACCATGGTCCCTGAGCACTGTGTAGGTACGCAGTGGCTCATACCCTGATCCTAGTGTGATGCTTCAAGCTGGAAAGGCGTTGTAGGCCTTCTACACAGAGTATAAAGGAAAGAGTGTTGGGTTATATGCCTAGGTAGTGCTGGGTTTGGTAAATAGAGAGAAAACATAGACAGGCATATTGTGTCATTACGTACTACGTATCTGGTATATCTTGCGCTGTAACAGTGTGTCGCTGCTAGTAGAGAGGGCAAACCCCACAGTACAAGCGTGCCTGGCAAAATCCAACCCCGCCCAGCCCAGACAGATTTTCTCTTTTTTCCCTACGTCAGCCACGCACGCAGTCTTTGGCAACAAGACAACACCTTCTCTCATTGTCTCTTGCATATATTCGACAGAAATAAAATATACGCTCGCACTGACGACTCCTTTCCCTTCTTCACCCGGGGCCTTCTCACTGCGGCCGCGTCTCTCTGCCCACCATGAGCGCACCTCAACCCAACGAAGCGGAAAAGAACATTGAAATATGGAAGGTGAAAAAGCTCATCAAGCGGCTTGAAGCCGCCAGGGGAAACGGAACCTCCATGATTTCATTGATTATTCGTACGTACTATTCAACTGACTTGCAGAAATTCAATACTGACAGCATCCAGCTCCCAAAGATCAGGTTTCCCGCGCCGCAAAGATGTTGGCCGAAGAATACGTATGATACCCCCAGCAGTCGAGTATTGGGAAGATACGACATTGACATATCAGATAGGGTACCGCTTCCAACATCAAATCCCGTGTCAACCGTCTCTCTGTGTTGTCCGCCATTACCTCCACCCAGCAACGTCTCAAGCTCTACAACAAAGTCCCTCCCAACGGCCTCGTCGTCTACTGTGGTGAAATCATCACCTCCGAAGGAAAAGAGCGAAAGATCAACATCGATTTCGAACCGTTCAAGCCCATCAATACCTCTCTCTACCTTTGTGATAATAAATTCCACACCGAAGCCCTAAGCGAGTTGCTCGAGTCCGATCAGAAATTCGGTTTCATTGTCATGGACGGTAGCGGCACTCTTTTTGGAACTCTGAGTGGAAATACCCGAGACGTAATACAGAAATTCTCGGTCGATTTACCCAAGAAGCACGGTCGTGGTGGTCAATCCGCTCTGCGTTTCTCCCGTCTCCGAGACGAAAAGCGTCACAACTATGTCCGCAAGGTTGCTGAATTGGCTGTGCAGAACTTTATCACCGCCGACAAGGTCAACGTAGCTGGTATCATTCTTGCTGGTTCGGCTGATTTCAAGAACGACCTGAACCAGTCTGATCTGTTCGATCAGCGTCTGCAATCCAAGGTCATCAAAGTCGTTGATGTGTCGTATGGTGGTGAAAACGGGTTTAATCAGGCTATTGAGTTGGCCGCAGAGACTCTTGGAAATGTCAAGTTCATCCAGGAGAAGAAGCTCATCGGCAAATACTTTGAAGAAATTAGTCAGGACAGCGGAAAAGTCTGCTACGGTATTGAAGATACCCTCAAAGCTTTGGAGTTGGGTGCCGCCGAGACCTTGATAGTCTACGAAAACCTTGACGTGACCCGCTGGGTCCTCAAAGCGTCCGATGGCTCGGAGATCATTCTTCACACTACCAAGGCTCAAGAAGCCAACCGAGAGCAGTTCATGGACAAGGAATCCGGCCAAGAGATGGAAATCATTGAACAGGGCTCTTTCCTGGAGTGGCTCGCCGAGAAATACAAGGACTTTGGTGCTGCCTTGGAGTTTGTTTCTGACCGTTCCAGCGAGGGTAACCAGTTTGTCAAGGGTTTCGGTGGTATCGGTGCCTTGCTCCGATACAAGGTGAACTTTGAGCAACTCGCGGACTTTGATGACGATGATGAGTTTTACGATGGTATGTCTCTTTTCTCCGCCTCTTGTCAATAGATGAATACTAATGTTTCTCATTTAGATTGACGGTTCTGCGACCTCGCAGGGAGCGAGGATGAGCGCCCAGAAATTCCCCCAGCGGATGTTCTGACGGCTCGCCGCGTCAAAAGCAAAGCCGTTGCCAAACAGATTTTCGAGGCCGTTCTTGTGAGAGTCGGTTGTCTTGAAACTGAGATATCCGCCAACTTGGTCCGAGGTATGTCATTCTACTTTCCTCTTTTTCTGACATTTCAACTAACCTTGACAAGGCCCATCCAAGCTCCACATAGTGGATGCATTCACCAGTATGGCATGTGTGACTCGAATTGTTTGAGAAGAGAATGGCCTTTCTCTCTTTTGACATGCCACGAGAAAGAGAAGAGATTTTTTTTCTTGCGGTGTAGGAACAAGAGAGTAGTCTAGCTCATGTTTACGATTATACAAAAATAAAATCCTTACTTGATAGACTGTTTTATACCAATGCAACGACAAGCAATAAAACTGTTCCATGTATTATCTATAGTCATCAACACTTAGTAGATGATGTGGTTCGATATATTCCCACTGACAAAAACCACCAAAACGGCCGCATACCTAGTACCAAGTTATTATCAGCACCAACCTCAAACATCTCTGTTTAGAGAATCAGACTCACGCAGCGATAGCACCAAAAATCTCTGCCCGACGCGCATTCGTCATTAACCCAACACTCAGCGCAAACAGCGCTGTGAATCCAGTGGCTATTCGAAGCTTCGCTGCGTCGTTGGTGACATAGTACAGACTCGTGATGGGCCTGATCAAGACGATTGCGGCAACGAAGATGGTAATGAGAGCGACTGCTCTTGAGATGGAGGATTCGTTGAAGACGCCTATGTTTTGTAGGTCATCGCGGGATAGGTCGTTCTTCTTAGATATTGTCAGTCAATCTCTAGTCATTGATGCAAAGATACCTGCTCTAGCTGGCCAGTATAGTCTCAGAAATGTAGATAGGTAGGCATATTCAGGACCGTCAAGTCACCGGTATCATCTAGGGCTGTCTTTGTCCGTCCGCCGAGCACAGGGTATGGTTTTTGAAACGAGTGTTTATACTCATCAAGGGCTCGCTGACGAGATCGTTCCAGCCTCAGAATCTCGCTTTACAATAGCATAGTCTCATCTGTGCATAGATCAGCAATACAAGTTCACATTCTCTGATGTCTTCAACGAACGGTATTCTCTCAATTTAGCACGCAGCTTCACTATCAAGTCCATACGAGCCTTCGCCTCTGTATTACCATTTACATGGAGACTCACGAGGGTCTCCCACGTCCTCGCCGAAACCTTGAGAGTCATATCATCACTAATTGCATCATTCCTGTCCAGCTCATCCAGCTGCTTCTCGAGTGCGAGCAATTCCGATTGCAGGTAGAGCAGATTTCGAGCCTCAAGTTGATTGAATCTGCGATATATGAAGGTCTCGTTGTCCGGATCGAGGAAGACCCGTCTTGCAACATCGGCAAAACCTTCTTTGCGATGCAACGAGGTAATATGTGGGATGTTGCCGGTTAATAGGGAGGTACTGCCATTCATGAAGTGCCTGTGTTGATGGTGAAAGTTATGATATCGAAGCCGGGCCAGATGAATTTGTTGAATACCGTTACAAGCTTCTTCTTGCGGGAGAATAGCATGAGAACAGTGGAGTGGAAACCTGAAACGGCCGTTATTTGCATCCTCTTGTCTCGTCACAGTCAAGACTCTGATGAGGCTGAGTTGGGCAATATTGAGCCAATCAAACGAGATTCACCTATCCCCTATCAGCGTTGTACCTCACTCACTCGCTGTACGGCAGCGAGGCTGGGAATGGCAGGTTGCTGTCACAACAGAAATCATAAATGTCTCTTGGCACTCCATTATCTTCCTGACATTCTACACGAACCACGTTTTGAGGTCTACGACGCAACAACGTGTCTAATCTTCAATCATTCCCAAGAGCTCGTAACAAAAGGCAGCAGGAATCAGATCTCCGTGTGCCGTTGTGGTTGAGGCAAATAAATTATCTACGTGGTGAAGCATTCCTTGGTGACCTAGCACTTGAGGAATTCGATCGCCAATGGTTTGGTTTCACAAATCATGTACTCTGTCCCTAATTTACTATTGAGAGGTCTCGCTCGATGCGTGACTCGCAATCCAAGCCTTGGTTTCTCAAGGATATGTTGAAGGATTGGTCATCTGAGCCAAGCTCCTCCATTTGGTTTGCACGGTGAACCAGGTAAAAAGGTCTTATCGGAGGGCATGATATATAGTAGGGTTTCGAAAGACTTACTGGATGATTCACCTCTCTCGCCGGCAGTGACGCGGTACTTTGTCAAGGGAACTGTGAAAGGAAAGCAAGTTGAGGCTTTACTTGACAGTGGCGCTGGGTTGTGTTTCATTTCCAGATTCTCTAGTCAAGCAACTTCGTCTTCAGCCTATACGCGGGACGTAAAGAATGGTACATCTCGCCAACAAAAGGATCATTCATTCACGAGGCATGGTTAAAGTACCTTGGGTGTTTGCGGGAGAGGAGAGGAAATATCGCTTGAAGTGCTGGATATTACAAGAATCGACTTACGATCTGATACTGGAAATTCTTTCCTAACAGCGACACAGACGCTGACAATAAATTCGCAACGAGTCGAATCCGAAGTGGTTGCATGGCCAAAGAAACTCCAATTACAGCTTTTAGGCAATGAAAACCAGCGGCTATGAGGACACCTTAACGATCACTATACAGCGGCATTTCAGACACGGGCTCTGACCTCATGCTCGTCTCAAAAGAATATGCGGAAAGAGTTGGACTAGACATCAATATCAACGTCAACATCAGAACCCAGATTGAACTCGGAGATGGGACCATAGCTTGGGACTAGTGGACTCATTCGAGACATTTCGTGGAAAGTCGGCGGAATGGGGATTCAATGCGACTTTTCATGTCCTTGACAATCTCTGCGTCGACATAGTATTAAGCAATAACTACCTGTTCGAATTTGGGATTTTTTCCAGAGTTTACAGAGGACTTAGACAACGGCACTGAAAAGCATCTTTCCCAGCTCTGCAATATCCGTCTCGTTGGCCAATACGGCGAAAGCCTGACTCTGTTGGAGGGAGAGTATCTGAAAGATAGTGAGTGAATACTACACCATTTTTTCAGGATTTTGGAATCTTGCAAGCTAATTATCCTCCTCCGTAGTGAATTTCCCGAATGCCTTTGGACCCGAGAAAGTGCAAAGAGAGCTAGCAAGGCGCGACCATATACGTGACGCAATAGCTGCATTGCCAGTGAACCAACAGGATGCAGCTCGTCTTAGTGAGGTTGAGAAACAATGTCAATGGGGGTCCTCGAGAAAAACAAATCGAGCATCGAGGCCTCAATTATCGGCATCTTGACGACAACCAAGCCCATCGCCGGAGCCTAGTATTCCTACGGTCATAAGAATAGTCAAGGATGGAAACAATGCACAGGCGAGATTTTCTCTACGAACCTGGTGGAAGAAGAAAACGGGGGTATGCAAAACGTCTCCGCCTCTGCAAAGCCACAATAGAGCTAGCCAGCGCTCAGAACTTGGACAGAAAGAAGAAATTGTTTGACCTGTGATGCATATATCCATGGAGTTGTATTTTTACGCCCGAATTGTGAATGCTGTTGTCATGCTGTACATACCCTCAAGCTACCAAATCACGTCCATCAATCCAGCTTCCTAGGCCTCTGCATGCATGGCATATAGTACCTAGCTCTTTCAAAATATCTTCAGTGCACGTTTCATCATTTGCAGCCGGCACATGCTCGCACTCGACGAAGAAAATATATTGCCACGGCCGAATCAAACTGGGTCTCGAGTTGATACTGGTCAGGTTCAAGCCATGTTTCTTGAAGATTGATAACGCGTCAGCCAGTGCTCCCGGTGCCGAGTGCTCGATCGTGAAGGATATAAGTGACTTTTTCTTTTTCTTCCGCCCTTCTGTGTCTCCGGCGACCACCGCAGTCTTCAGGTAAGTAGTTATGCTGGAAGGGCGTTCCGATAATCTGTTCCCTAAAATCAGGAAGCGTGTAGTATTATCTGGTCGATCTTCAATATGCTCCTGCAACACATATGCTCCATGGAACTCAGCAGCTAGTTTGCTGGCAATTGCAGCTTCTTGAGCAGAGGTCTCCTTTGCAACAATCTCGACCGCTTTCGAGGTCGATGAGACATCCTGCCGTTCTACACCTCGAAAGTGCTGACTCAAGAACTTCTCGCATTGACCCCATGCCTGAGGATGCGTATATAATTTTTTTATCGACTTGAAGGAGTCTTTATTGTTGTTATTCTTCGGTTTAGCACTAATGAGGCAATGCTGTACCGTGAGAAAATAGTCTGCACAGACGGTGACATCTTTATTCAATCCTTGTCGATCCGCCAAAAGATCCAACGTCTGGACAACCGAGCCATTTGTTGAGTTCTCAATGGGGATCACAGCATAGTCGGCGTTGTTGCTCTGGATTGCGAAGAAAGCTTCGGCAAACGATACAGAAGGAAATAGTGTGACGGTTTCACTCTTGCCAAAACTGTCAATGGCAGCCTGTCCAAATCAATTGACTGTTAGCTCTCGTGCTTGAAACAAAGAGAGGAGAGTTGCAGACCTGGTGAGAATATGAAGCCAGAGGCCCGAGGAAAGTCACTTTTATTGAGTCTTTCATTTTAAGTTAGATAGCTATCTCATATGCTGTGTAATATCGTAGTTATGCCCGTACGAAGATATTCAAGAATGGATAGGAAAGATGCCCAAGAGAATGTGTGTTTGACTGTTTGTGTTGTGCCTGCTTACTCCGCCAAAATGTTTCTGTTACACGGAAGCAAGGCCGACAACGGAAGGGACGAACGAACGACCCCACGGCGGATAAGACCATCTCCCATCGTACCTTCAACAACTCACAATCACCATACAGCTTGCAATGCTCGTTTCGCGCACTTGCAGGCTGCTATCACACAATAATGCCTCACTAATAACCAAGCGCGCAGCATCGTCGTCGTCGTCGTCGTCGTCGTCGTCATCGGCTCCCATCAACCCGTCCATAATTCGACATGATCTCACATCACGTTTGTTACCTTTGAGCTACGATTACCTCACGCCCCAATCATCGCATCTCCTGAATCTCTCGCTGCCGAAGTCCCTTCAGTCTAGAATAGATGGTGGGCAAACGAAGGAAAATGGCGAAGACCGGAGCAAACTACCTTCGGTAACGCAGCCTATCCGCATGCCCTCCGGACATCACCTCGTTTACTTTCCTCCGCAAGTCACACTTTCCGAGCTGCTGCCGGATGGGACAGATATTTTACATTCTCCTGGAGAGCCATTCAACCGCCGATTATGGGCTGGTGGGAAAATTACGTTTCCGCAGCTAGGTAGTGACGCTGATAACCTGTTGCTCAACGGCCAGCGCGCAGCCTGCGTGGAGAATATAAGCAATGTTGCTGTGCAAGGATCCGAAGGCGACGAAAAGATACTTGTTACAATAGACCGACGATTCACATCGGTGCATGAACTTGAGGATGAAGCACAAATCAGGGCAAGAGTATCAAGCGATGGCAGTGAAGTCCTCGTGGAAAAAAGAACCTTGTTCTTCATGCGAGACCTTGACCCAGAGCAGCAACTTGAAAGAGACAGGAAAAAGAGTAGGTTCGTCAAAGGTATGCCAGTCTCAAACTTGTTTATTTCGACATGAAGTCATTACTAATATGACATCGCTTCGCGAACATAGCGCCCACGGATCCAGATGTCAGCTATAAGATGACGCCGTCCAAGGCTCTACTATTCCGGTTCTCGGCTCTGACATTCAACGCGCACTTGATCCATCTTGATCCTCTCTATACGCGGAAAACGGAAGGCCATCAAAATGTTCTAGTTCATGGGCCGCTGACAGTAGTATTGATGCTTAGTCTTTTGTCGAACCATTTATCAAGACTAGGGCTCTGCGTCAAGGACTTTGAATACAGAAATCTGGCACCATTACACGTTGATGAGGAAGTAAGAATCTGCGCCAAAGCAAGACAACAAGGATCAGGTCAGTGGGCAGTTTGGATTGAAGGGCCACAATGTGGTCTTGCGGCGAGAGGGACTGCTTGGGCTGCTTTTGTGTAATTGATGTTGCCATTTATTACGGGCATAATAATCCCATCCCAAATTAACGTGATCTTGAAACACATACTTCGTTATATATTCGTACTGAAAATGTAATAATATACATGCGAAAGTATCAATACGTTACCGAACGACTTCTTAATACCGGAACAACTATAGTCCAAAGCTAAGCGGAGCCTCACGCTAAAACAAATTAATTTAAATCGTGTCTTCTTGACAGCTTTTTCCCTCTTCCCTTTCAATTCTCACTCTTCTCGCAGCTTGAGCTGTCCTGTCTTCATCTCACTGTCTCTATTGATTTTATATTAGACACGATGGATGTATTTTGGGCAGCTCCTCCGATCTCCAGGTACTTACTCTTATTCTTACCTGCTCTTGCGTTACTGCCAGGCAGACAGAATATCAGGACGAGACCTAACTAGCTTCTGCTATAGGACACTGACTGCACTAGCTTTCTTCGAGGGTCTGGCGATTCATGGCCAGTTCATACCTGTTTCCAGATTCATTTTCCTTCCCAAGCTTATTTTCACATTCCCTCCGGAACCATGGAGACTGATCACTCCTTTCTTCCTTGTTAGTGGAGGAGTTCATTTTTTCTTCGATCTTTATTTCCGTATGATTCCCTAGGAGTTCCGCCATCGTAATGGAAGATGGGAGCATTCCTGTTGACGTGTTACTATTTCTCAGTATACACATACGCAAGCGGTTTGGAGAGAGGCTCCCCTCGCTTTGCTCTACCGGGTGACTTTACTGTCTATCTCATTTTTGTGTGCACTGTTATCATGGTAAGTTTGCGGATAATCTCTCTTTCCGAGTCTTTTCACAATGTACCACTATACACAAGAAATTTGAGAACATATTTATCACTACCATTGTCTATCTTCTGTTGTTGGCTTGGAAGAGAGAAAGCACTACACCTCACCATATCTGCCCGCCCAGTTATTCTAGCTGAAGCGGTTCCTGGAAGTGAGGAAGATCAACCCTGCATTTCGTGCAGTCCCATATATATGTCAATTCCGGGGCTGTATGCGGTGCGGGATGGTGGGACGACCAATTGAGATAACCATGCGCGGCATAAGATCCGCGTATGGTGGTTATGGTGCCCTACATTTCTTTATTCTCTACATGCCTCGATAAGCTATAATTTATTCAACCTTGATTTTCATTCCTTAAGAAGCTTTCTGATATAAAACGATTGCTGACTACATGTAGATCACCGCATACTGGTACATGTCGGCCATAGTGTTTACCCACGGTACGAAGAGACTACGAATGTCCGAGCTTCATTGAAAAGACACATAACTAACAAAAATCACACACTGAAGGCCTTATACTGGCTCTCACACACACTTGGTCACAAGCCAATCGTGGTAGATATGTGAGCTTTTACGTGATGCAGATCAAGGCCGAATACCTTCCTGTGTGCCTTCTTCTGCTTGATTTGGTGAGCGGGGGCTGGGGCAGTGCCGTCATGAGCATGATTGGCATTTTTGCATCCCATTTGTATGACTTTCTCACTCGACTCTGGCCGGTCTTTGGTGGAGGAAGCAACTACCTAAAGACCCCAGCATTCGTGCACCGGCTATGGGGAACTAGGGTCAGGGAGCAGCGATCTCGTGGACTAGGTCCATCTGCTGGCTCCTCTAGCCAGGCTTACTCTGGTCAATCTTCGACACGGGATGACTCTCTTGGATCTTCGTGGAGCATGAGAGGTGCCGGACGGAGACTGGGCGGTAGTTGATCTATTCCGGATCATGTTTGTAACAACACGCACCCCTTCACGACAACCAATTGTACGATAAATCGAGAGAAGATAGTATCAACAATCTTATTACAACGCATACATATGTAGTAGATCATGTAAACCATACAAAGATCGATCTTTTCAGTGGTCGACCAATGCGACAGTCTCATTGGCTGATTCAGACCTAGTCCACGCGCTAACCCTAATTAGTCGCCCAAGCTCGGACCGCACTTTTTTTTTCTTCTGCCGTCGATTTTTCAACCTCAGAACCTCTGACTGGCACAGCAACCACCATTCCAGCACATATCGCCAATTGTTGGTTAATCGCAAAAATGGCTGCTGCAACCAAGGACGTTGCTGATTTCAGCATCAAGCCTGAGGCTGTCACTCCTTCTATTCCGACATCTGAGTGGCCTCTGCTACTCAAGAACTATGATCAGCGTGAGTTTGCCTCTTCTACTGTCGCTCTTGTACTGAAGACGACAACGCAAATTTTCAATGTACGCTGACTTTCCTCTCAGTTCTCGTCAGAACCGGTCATTTTACCCCTATCCCAGCTGGTTGCACACCCCTTAAGAGAGATTTAAAGTCTTATATTAGCTCTGGTGTTATCAACCTCGACAAGCCCTCGAACCCTTCCAGCCACGAGGTTGTGGCATGGATGAAGAGAATTCTCCGGTATGTTATTTACGTAAAGAAGTACTGATAAGAACCTAAGCTAATGTTTTATAGAGTTGAGAAAACCGGTCACAGTGGTACCCTCGACCCCAAAGTCACCGGTTGTTTGATCGTCTGCATTGATCGTGCAACCCGTCTCGTCAAGTCTCAACAAGGGGCCGGTAAGGAGTACGTGTGTGTTATTCGTCTCCACGATAAGATTCCCGGCGGTGAAGCTCAGTTCGCTCGCGCCCTCGAGACCTTGACCGGAGCCCTCTTCCAGCGTCCTCCTCTTATTTCCGCCGTCAAGCGTCAACTTCGTATCCGAACCATCCACGAAAGCAAATTGTACGAATTCGACAATGACAGACATCTCGGTGTTTTCTGGGTTAGCTGTGAAGCCGGTACCTACATTCGAACTCTCTGTGTCCACCTTGGATTGTTGCTCGGTGTTGGCGCACACATGCAGGAACTTCGCCGGGTTCGCAGTGGAGCTATGGACGAGCAGGATGGAATGGTCACTTTGCACGATGTTCTCGATGCTCAGTGGTTGCATGACAACCAGCGCGATGAGTCTTACTTGAGGAGGGTCATCCGCCCTCTTGAGAGCTTGCTCACCACCTACAAGCGTATTGTTGTCAAGGACAGCGCAGTCAATGCTGTTTGCTACGGTGCTAAGTTGATGATTCCCGGTCTTCTCCGATTCGGTAGGTCTTACTCTTTTCTGGGCTGGGATGGACTATACTAACAGTGTGCAGAGGCTGGTATCGAAGTCAATGAAGAAGTCGTGCTTATGACTACTAAGGGCGAGGCCATTGCTCTTGGTATTGCTCAAATGTCTACTGTTGAGCTTTCGACTTGCGATCACGGTGTGGTTGCCAAGGTCAAGCGATGCATTATGGAGCGTGATCTTTACCCTCGCCGATGGGGCTTGGGTCCCGTCGCTTTGGAGAAGAAGAAGCTGAAGTCTGACGGAAAGCTTGATGTAAGTTGACCATACGTATGCCCATCGCTGATACAGTTTACTGACTACGACGCAGAAATATGGTCGCCCTAACGAAGCCACACCCGCCAAGTGGCAAAGCTCATACAAAGACTACAACGCTCCACTAGATGAGCAGGCTACCGCCAACCCCGCCCAGAAGCCTGAGGACGCTCCTGCTCCTTCATCTCCATCATCAAAGATGGACATTGAGGAGGACAAGGCAGAGGAGAAGCCCGATGACGAAAAGAAGAAACGCAAACACGACGGCGAAACGCCCGAAGAACGCGCCGAGCGTAAGCGCAAGAAGAAGGAGAAGAAGGAAAAGAAGGAGCGACGAAAGTCCAAGCAAGAGAAAGAGGACAGTGACAGCGACTAAGCAACCTGATGAATTGCTATATAAGAAAAGTGGCATGATTCTGGAGGTGGTGGCTTGATGCCGGCATGGCCGCCTCATATGTCCTGATCAAATTCGTTTGTATCATATACAACTTTCTGCCTGGAGTTTAGGGTTTTGCGGTTTTTTGAATTGCTTGTCGAGATTTTTCCTCCTGTCTAACTTGTCTTTTTGGTTTTCTTTAGGGGAAAAGTTGGAGCCATGAAGTTTCTGGATCGTTTCTACATTTTTTAGTCGAATGGAACAGTGACTACTTATTTGATCGAAGCGTACTTAGGTAGCGTTCAAAGTCAAGTATCCAGCATGCTCAGGTAGGAGTTCCCATCTGTATGGGCACGGGATTATCCTCTATCATTAACGTTATCTACATGAGGTCTCGTTGAGGGCAAGCAGATACATATCTTGACTGAACTCCATTCAAAAGTGCAACACACTGTTGGAGCCCCCCCGACAACGAAAATTACTATAGATGTAAAACAAAGCCATATAAACTGAATTAATCTACCCCGGAGTTTTTAATTTATCCCCATCATCATCCTCAAGCGACCATTGCAACCTCAACTTCGTTCTTTCCCAAGTCAAAAAGACTATCATGTCTGGACTTCAACCTAATCGTCCTCATGCTCCTCCCAATCATTCAAATCCTCGTCCTAATGCTTTTTCTGGTGCGTTATACAAACCTGATCACAACATCCATCCTATCCGTGACCTCAGCCTCTCCACGATCACCACATACATCAAACACGACAACAGCAACCAACAAGAAATCTCCTGTATTAGACTACGAGACCTAGTCATAGGCTCTTCTCAACCACAGTGCATAGATACGTCGTACTTGGATAGACTCTTGTTTCACGCATAGGTAAACAGTGTGCGCGAAGATATGGCTCGCGAGACCCGTGGTAAGCTGGCATTGTCGAGTGGCTGGCACATTTACATTGGGCTCAAGACTGGGACACGTCTAATTCTTGTGCCTCCGAACGATCGTGGGTTTCGGGCTATTCCCAAACGACACTTTGATCTGACTCGTGGGTTCGTTGAGACTGATGTCACGATCATATTGTGCCGTCCGACAAACGAGTAACTCGTCATTGCTCGCCCTAGCTGATATCACTTTCACTGGGTATTCATGCTGGTATGCTGAGCGTTATGATCAGATATGGACAGGTGAATGACAATAGCTGCATCAGTTATCGATGGTGAAGACTAAGGTTTCATGGGGTCTTTCAGGCAGATTGGCTCAGCCTTGCCTTCGCAAAACTTATCTATAATCCAAGATTTCGGCAATACATGCTTTAACACGAACTTTGACCTTGATAGACACCTTGTAATTCAAAGTGCGGTGAAGTAGAAAATCCATGTGAGCGCCATCCAGGCATCAAGGCCTCCATCAACTTATCTTGCTGGAAGCCTCCGTCAATGGAAAATCCCGTCAACATAAAGACCATGCCTATATATTCGAAGAATAGATCCACCTGTCTCGAGGGTATTCTTTTCTTCCCTTTTCTTCCCCATCAGTCTCCTTCTTGTAGTTTTCTTTCCAAAGGGCTACTATTACACGCTGCTGATACTCACCTTCCTATTGCACCAGTGCAACAGATCGTCATGTCTCATTTACCTAATCTTCCTCCTTATTCTACTTACAATACCCCTCATCTCCGCGACATCACTCTCGCAACTATTACCACAGTCCTCGTGAGCAAATGTGGCAACGAGAAGGAAGTCTCTTGCGTCAGTCTCCGAGACCTCATTGTTGATGCTGGCCTCGACCCTATCCCAATGTGCATAGACGCAGCATGGATCTGCCGACTATCATACGGAAAATGGATCAACGCTGTAATTGAGGATGTGTTTTTCCCAGACCACCGGCAAATAAGAAGACACCTTCCTTCTCATAGTTGCAAGATCTGGATTGCAGTGGGTACAAAGCAATTGCGAGTTTTTCCAGGCGATCGTGGATTTCGAGCTGCGATTGCGAAATGGTTTGCGTTGAAATCCGAGCAACCTGCGTCGGCTATCACTATCTTCATGGCACGATCTGATGATGAGCCAAAAGTTAGGTATGTTTTGTCCGTCCTTTTCATTGATAGGCCGTCGCTTATTCCAAATACTATCGAAGACTTGAAAATCAGGACATAATCAGACATCCACAGAACAATAGCGTACCAGTCGATAGCGTGGAAGTATGAGGGACAGAAACATTACATAGACCTGATTACTGTCAGCTGTATTCATGAATGCATCAAAATTTGGAAGAAGCCTTTGGATACTGGAAGCTTCTCGGAAACGAAGTGGTGTGACTCGGGCAATGGGGGATGCCTCACAAAAATGGAATTCTGATATGGAATCCCACGAATTTTACTCAGTCCCATCGATTGAAACAACATGTAGCTACTCTATCTTTGTCCATGTGGTCATCTGTATTTGCAGTGTCGATGTAGTATTGAACGCCAAGGTGCTCTAAGCCCAATCTAGCACCTATGGATACTCAGAATCTAAATTATACAAAGTTATCAAGAATACTCAAGAATCGACTTAATTTGGAGGTCTATAAACTAATAAAGAGATAGATATCTAGAATACTCTATTAGATATTACTACTCATTTTATACACATTCTTTACATATAAATAGCACCTAAAATCTTTTTTATAAAAATGTCCTAGAGAACATACTAAATATATTTAATAATATTAAATAATATTCCTTCTTTTGTCGTTTCTCCATCATACAGCACTGTATGTGCTCTAGTGTAAAACTCGGCCAACATGTAGAAGCGATCATGTGAGGCCATCCGCTTCTCCGCACTCCGCAGGCCAATCACCGCTTAATCCCGAAACTCTTTCACTTCTGCTCTTCTCTTCTTCTTTCAAGCAACCAAGGGTGTTTGGGGCTGCCTTTTTTTCCCATCATTCGCACAATCTCCTGCCTTGAATGATATTGTTACAACATGGCTGCCGAACTCACCTCAACCAAGCTCAACCCTGAGAGCCATCTTCTCTTGGTATGTGCTCACTACGTCACCACCTCACCTCCTCACGATAGCCCAGCATAAGCTGACCTCACCCAAATCAATAGGACCAACCTCTTCTCCGTCTCCCCCACGAACTAGCAAGACGAAACTTCAAATCCGTACAGAGAATCGTCGAACGAGAAAGAGATTACATCATCCCCGCACTGAAAGAAACCGCAAATGGCTCGTTGGCCGGCACCCAGACCCCCGATCAGACGCTCGCCTCCTTGGACGCCATGATAGCTAGGATGCAGGGGTTGAAACGGAAGATGGAGTTCCTGCAAGAAGAGGAGAAGAAGATTCAGACGCAGTCGAAGAAGCGTATCCAGCATCTTCAAGATCTTTATAAAATTCAGACGTTGGCAGATGTCAAGTATGAGGAATGGTCGCGGACACGACTTGATAGATTGATTGTGGATCATATGCTACGTTCTGGCTTCCCCGAAAGTGCGAAACAGCTCGCAAAAGCGAAGGGTATTGAGGATTTGGTCGACACTGGCACTTTCGTCCAGTGTCAACGCATTGCGGAGAGTTTGCGGTCCGGAGATGCCAAGGAAGCACTGCAATGGTGTGGTGAAAACAAGATAGCTCTCAAGAAGAGCCAGGTATGTACAGTTCACGTTCACCTGTTGTTTAAGATACCAATTGCTAAGTGCCACACACTTGCAGAATACCTTGGAATTCGAATTACGCCTTCAGCAATACATAGAAATGGTCCGAACGGGCCAGCCGACTAAGATGATTGAGGCCATGCAACATGCCAAAAAGTATCTTTCACAGCACCTCGAGACGCAGTCTGTAGAAATTCACCGTGCTGCCGGTCTACTTGCTTTCAAGAAAGATACAGACGCAGAGCCCTATAAGGTACGTCCAGCACTCAATCGTTGTCGAGAGAAAAACTGCTAACATACATTTCGCACAGTCTATGTACTCTCTAGATCGTTGGAAATATCTTTCGGACCTCTTCCTTCGCACGCATCACGAGCTACTCTCACTACCCCCTCGACCCCTACTCCACATAGCTCTATCCGCCGGATTGTCCGCTCTCAAAACACCAGCATGCCACTCACAATACACCTCCTCGAGCACCAACAATTCATCAATCACGACGTCACTATGCCCGATCTGTTCCACAGAGCTGAATGAGCTGGCTAGACATGTGCCTTATGCGCACCATACAAAGAGCTCGGTAGAGAATGATTCCATCATCCTGCCTAATGGGCGAATCTATGGTCGGGAACGGATACTAGAAATGAGCAGGAAAGTTGGGTCTGTTGGGGAAGGGAAAGTGATGGATCCGACGACTGGTGACACTTTTGATGAGAAGGACATGAAGAAGGTTTATATCATGTAGTACATACAGATCGAATAGATTGTGCATATACTTCTTACTCATTGATATATACATATGTAAAGTGGTAGTTATATATGATGCTGGTTGAGCGGCTAAAAGCGGCGAGCGGCAATCAAATTTGGATACGTAAAGAAATAACCTCCGACAAGCCATCATATGTACTCAGATCGAAGAACTCAGCAAAGGCAACGATCACAATCTTAAACCAGCTCGAATTGGAAAGACACTATATATAAGAGAGCAATTGAATTCTATTTACAAAAAAAAGAAAAAGAAACCCTTTTTCCGGTCAAAAGCAAAATGGCGAAATCAAAAAACAAACATCCGAAAGCGCAACAACAAGGATCAGGAGACTCCAAGAAACGGAAAATGCAACAGTTCCAGCGAGTGTCAATGTCAACTCAGCCCGGCGCTTCTTCAAAGGCAACAGAACCATCAGGGAAGAAGAGGAAGTTGGCCGATACAACGGCCATTGATAGCCCACAACAAGCGTGGAAGAACAAGAAAAGTGCGAAGAGTACGCATCAGCAGGAACTACATCGGCGACCGACGATACCATACCATAAGAAAGATCGGATACTATTGATTGGAGAGGGTAAGACCTTCCGCTCCCTCCCAAGCTATCGATGATCTGTGGTCTAACTTCATATAGGCGACTTTTCATTTGCGCGCTCATTGTACGAGCACCATCGCTGTAAGAATGTGTTCGCTACGTGCTATGACTCCGAGGAGACATTGCTGAGTAAATATCACGGCCATGCAGAGGAAAATATCGAGCGATTTCTCGACAGACCTGGCACCCAGGGCAATGAAGATGATGTCAACAACAACAAAGATGAGAACGATACTACTACTACGACGGAAAAGTCTATCAAAACACCAACTCGCAGAGTGATGTACTCCGTCGATGCTAGAAAGCTAGGAAGTAATACCGGCGGCGGAAAAGATATACGAAAAGGCATTCTACTGAAAAGGAGAAAGAGTCAACCTTACCATCGAAACGTTGGTCAGCAAAATCAGGAAACCGACGCCGGCGGGCCATGGGATATCATTTCCTTCAATTTCCCACACGTAGGTGGTCTATCGACAGATGTCAATCGTCAAGTACGCGCAAATCAGGAACTGCTTGTGGCATTTTTCAAAGCGTGTGTTCCGCTGTTATCGAAAACGCCTAGGGAAGAAGACGATCAGAATGCAGAGGATGATTACGAGGATTACTACTCGGATGATGAAACGCAAGAATCCGAGTATGAAGAAGACGAGGGCAATCAAGATAAAAAAAGGACAATACCAAGACAATCAGGCCAGATCATCGTCACCATCTTCGAAGGCGAGCCGTATACACTCTGGAACATCAAGGATCTTGCCCGGCATGCGGGACTGGTGGTCGTGACTAGTTTCACATTTCCCTGGAAATCGTATCCGGGGTATTCGCATGTGCGGACGTTTGGCATTGTGGAGAGTCGAGGTGATAAAGACGGGAATGAAGATGCGGAGACGAGAAGAGGATGGAAAGGGGAGGATAGAGAAGCGAGGAGTTTTGTTTTTGAGGTCAAGGGTAAATCTGGTGGTCATTGGAGACAGGGACAGCAGAAGAAGAGTAAACAGGATGGTGGAAAAGGGAATAAGAGAGGAAGGAAAGACAATTCGAGCGACGAGGACTGATTGACCTATCTACCTGGGTACGCGAGCGCGAACCTTGCTTGACATTGATGGAGTGGTGGATGTCTGATAATCCATTCATCCAAAGAGTCAATAAAACAAATAATAATCTATCAATATATACAACAGTCATTGAAGAAACAAAACAGTCATTCCAAGTCTACTAACACAGAACCCCTTGCAATGAAATCAAAACATAGAAGTTAAACGAATAGTCGTACCACATGTATGAACTGTGTCAAAATGGGAACGATTTGAGATGGAAGGGGAAAGTTAATTGGGTCATTATAGTTGAATTTTTGTAATTTCATCTTGTCATTCAAGATAAATAGATGCTGAAAATGTCATGATATGTGAAAAACATACGTAGGAAGATGCCACCAGTATGAAAAGTCACACAAACCGAGAAAAGTCGATGGTCTATGCCCGAGCATCATCACATCGAATTGATTGAAACGAACTCCGAGAGATTGCCTTGCCGATATGGCGCTCCCATGGAAAAGTCAAAACTCTAATCGTATCATTGTTTTTAGAGAGCTCTCGTCGCTCCTAGCCTCTCTTGACGTCGGAAGTCAACTTAAGACCTCAACGAGTCGCGCATGCTTTGGCTGCTGGCGCTAAGAGGTATGTTCGTAGTAGGGAGAATACCGGTCTTGGGCTTGGCGTTTTGCTTGAACTTGGCAACAGAATACACAATACCGCTGACGAATCCAATGGCAATAGCGGAAACACTGCCTAGAGTGACGGGAGCGTCAAAGAAGATGAGACCGGATACCGCAATGGGGAGTTTGTTCAAGGCTCCGACCATGGAGTAGGTTGTCGATGAGGTAACGCGCATGCACCAGGCGGATGTGTAAGAGATGAAGACGGAAGACAGGCCGGAAAGAACCATGGCGATAAGGATGTTTGTTCGGCTGGCAATCGGGAAGTTGCGGGCGATGTTCTCAGCTGACCAGTCCTCAATAAGCAACGTAGCAACGATGAGGACGGGTATAGAGAGCAAGTTGTTGTAAAACATTGCTATAAAAAGTTAGTTCTTTCTTTAAAAGTGCTACAAATGGAATAAGCTTACTGTCAAAATCTTTGAAGTTGGTCAACTTTATGCGCTTACGCATGTACAGACTGTAGAACGCAGTGCAAATACAGTTGGCCATCATCCAGATGTAACCAGCATTCAAAGTCGAAATCTGAGTGCTAGCGTTCGTAGTGGATGTGAGCGCATGCTGAACATCGGCCCAAGCAGCAATAATGGAACTGGCAACCATCAATCCAAAAGAAAACAGAGTGAGACCTGTAACAGCAGAACCGCCAAACCAGAGGACTTCCCCATAAGCGATCAGAATGATGGTCAAGTTCTTGAAGATGGTGTAGACGGGGATCGAAAGGAATTGCAAGGCCTTGGATCCGGTGAAGATCATTCCGATAAGGAGAAGAGTAATGGGGAACCCTAGACAAGGTAGACGATCAGTTCACTGAAATTGACTTCCATGCCATAGCCAACTTACACTTCTTAGCTTCATCCGTGTTGAAATTGCGAAAGGTTATAAGCCCACCAGCTTTGCAAGCCTGAATAGCGATGATACACACGACGGACTACAACAAAGTCAGTCAAGAACCATACCCACAACCACCGAACACAGAACACACCTGAACGAGAAGCAGGAAAAAATTGAGATTAAAGTCCAATCCCGACAAGACATATTTGTTCATCACAGTCATCATAATAGAGGACCCGCAATAAGCCAATACAGGCAGAATAGGGTTGTTCGACAGAGCGGCCGACGGGCCGGAGGATGGAGTGTGTCGAAGGGGAGGTGCCTCAAAGGCTCTGCCTTGCTCCATCTTCTCATCTGTTCTTTTGTCATCTGCCATGATGATAGAGGAAGTGTTGATCGCGTGCGTGAGGAAGTTCGTTCGTTGCGTTCAAACTTGGAAGTGGATGACGCAGCTTAAGATTTTGTCAGCGCGCGTGGAAAGGTCGTATGCTGTGAAAGTTTGGCCGGAATTGAGCAAAGCGTTGACCAAAGGCGTGACCAGACAAAATATAACTAGAAGCAAAGGAAAATGGACAAGGAAAATGTCAATTAATTGTTCAAGCCAAGTTGGTCTATACGCAGGGGGAAAAAGGAAGGAAGTAAGACAAGACAAGCAAACTGGGCGTTACGGCTGTGGCTCAGCGATAAGCATCCCCATTGGCCGACGGCCGGAAATGGCTTGTAATTAATTTGGTATTATTGGTACGTACACGTACGTACCTCGAAGGTCTAGAGCCGGTCGATTTGGGATGGTATGATACCACGTGTATCAATATATGGTAATTTCGAACTGTATTGGTCTGTATTGGTCTGTATTGCAATGGACCTTTAGTTACCCAAATTGTACCCCCGCCGAAAAGTTGGAGTATACAGACTCCTCGACGAAACGATCATAATTCACGTTCTCTCAGACCGTCTGACATTCAATTGAGTACACTAAATCATAACGCCAACATGTCCAATCCAGCCCCTCTCGACGCCAAAGTCTCCTCAATCCTCGGTCAAAAATTTGACTCCTCAAGAACCGACCCCGATGACCTCGACGAAGACGCCCTGTTGGACGAACTTGAAAAGGAAGATGACACCGCCTACCGTGCCCACCGTCTCCAACAACTACACAAAGAAGTCGTATCCGCAAAGGAAGCACTTAAACAGAACCCCCACAACAACAGCAGCAGTAACACTACAACCATAGATGCCTTCTATCCTACCTTAGTCAACGACCGGGCCGTGCTAGACCTTACAACGAATAACGAGCGCTGCATTGTTCATTTCTCGCACACGGATTTTGCGCGCTGCGCAGTCATGGATGAGCATTTACGACTTCTCGCACCGCGGCATCATGAAGTCCGATTTGCGCGCGTGGATGTACGGAATTGTCCCTTCGTCGTTGAGAAACTCAATATCCGTGTTCTACCCTGCGTTATAGGATTTGTTGATGGTAATGGGAAAGAGCGGATTATTGGGTTTGAAGGGTTGGTGTCGATCGGGAAGAGTGCGCTCAGGGGCAAAGGGGCGGATAATTTTAGGACGACGGATTTGGAGAAGAGGTTGTTGTCTGCGGGGATCTTGGTGAGGGGGAAATATGTTGAGGAGATGAGAGGTTTGGGGCACGATGATGAGGAGGATGAGGGGAGTGAGAGTGACTTGGAAGATGAGAGGAGAGGGAAGTCGTTGCGGAAGGGGATACGGGATGGGACAAGTAAGCAACGTTATGCTGAGGATGATAGTGAGGATGATTGGGATTGAGGTCTGTATTTTGCGAACTGGACGCACTTAAACGATGATCTTCTGAATGAAGATAGTGCCGTGTTTCCTCAATGCCTACCAGAGAATGCTATCGGTCAGCATGAGACGGCCGGTCTGAAGTACTCTGGACTCAGGGTTCTAGTAGTGGATTGCCTGAAGAACACTTGACTAGAAATAGGTCAAGGGATCAGTACAATTAAGGATACGAGCTATCACGCTTCGATATACATACAATATACCCATTACTTCAAGTCGTTACCAATGCCCCTCTGATCTGAAGTATACAATTTCAATGCCTGCAAGGTGCTATTTCTGCATGATCGTACAGTTACAATGAAGGATGAAAGAAAGCCGGACACCGACCGAGACAAGAAACAAGAAATTGAGAGCACCATATTTTAATACAAGCATTAATAATGCAAAAGAAACAGCGAAATAGAAGACAGCGCAACCTGGATCTAAGCAAACGCAAAGACAATGTCCTCATTCGGAGGATGATTGAATACAACACAATCATAACATAAAAGGATATCGCGGTTGAAGAAGTGGACATCATAGGAAAGACCGATCATTAGATCGCTACCGTTTTCATCTCACCCAGATTCTCTGAGTCCAGATCAAGAGAAGTTGCCTCTGAAGATGAAGTATGTTTCGATGTCTTTTCATTGACAGAAATGTCCTTCAAAGGCCCGGAAATCTCCTTTATAGGATCACTCTGTACCACCGGAGTGGCCATCTCTAGAAGGTCTTCTCCAGGAGATTCCTTGATTGGTACCTCTTTGGAAGGAAAATCTTGCGCGCGGTCGTTAGAAGTAACCGGACTGGACGCCTCTTCGGTCACTCGCGCAAGAGGACTCGAGACACCGAACTGCGTTTTAGGGCTCTGTGTCTGCACACGATTGCTGAAACGATGAGGGGATCGTCCACGTTCTTCACTCGGTGCGGGACTGCCGTAAGGAGAGTTTCGTGACTTGTCAACATTCGTATTCAATCCCAAGCCGTTTGTAGATCTCCGGCGCGGTCGGCGTCCATATTTCTGATCTACTCTCCAGCGGAGAATCTCCAAATAGGGCGGTTCCACGTTCTGTTTTCTGAATGGCTTCAACTTGAGCTCACCGGTCTCTTCATCTACCAAGACGAACGGGCTGGCGAAATCATCCGCAACTTGGGCGAGGAATGCTGCCCATGACCGAGCAACCACATATTTGCAATCGTAGTCACGTCCAAAAATGATAACTTGACCCCATTTACCTGCTGGACCAGGAGCAAGATCGACAGCGATACAGTTGCCGCCCCAGTCACGCGCAAGAGGGATCCAACCGGGATGCGCATAGGTCTTCTGAATAGCACGAGGAGGTTGTGAGTCTTGACGATCTATAAGCTCCTGCCTCCATAGCGGGTTCGAGGCTTGATGCTGCTGAGAGGGACCGGCCGAAGACGAAGAAGCACCAAATGCCTTAGACGGAACCTGAGGTGGAACGATGGTCGAGCTTGAAAAGTATTCTTCTGCAACGGTTCGCCAATTCCTCCACTCATGAACAATTTCCTCGCAGTCTAGCAGCATACAGCCAAACATAATTCCTGTCGGTTGTCCACCGCGCTCTTGACCATCATGGATCATCAGCGACTCACGAACCTCGAGAGGTAAGCTGATATCTAATTCGTGCTCCAGCTCGTTGACATCATTTTGCGTACAGCCTTCGCCCAATTGATCGAATAGCTCCGGGTAGTTGTCCTCGGCCCAGCGATCAATCTTCTTCCAGGAATGAGTGACTGGCGGTGGTGGAGGGGCGCCGTCGTGAAAACTTTGCATCTGTATTTCGCCCAAGCCAGAACCATCGGCACCGCCAGCCTGATCGCTCGATCTTCTAGATTGCGACACGAGTGATCGCATGCCCGGTGAATATGGACGATTGGGGGAGCCTATGCCTCTTGGGGAACCAGTCCAGCCATTAGAGTTTGTCTTGGTGATTTCTTCTTCCTCAAAAGGCGAGGAGAGATCGGGACGAGAGTCTGCTGCAGTAGCCACAGAGGTGAGTGTATCATGACGGCTTGAATTGAGGGGGACGTGCTGGCCGGTCCGATAAGGAGAATCGTGGGACGCATGGCGATCATTGGAGGTCATGGTATGCCAGAAGGAACGCCATGCCGAGTTAATGCTATTTGTGTTAGACGACGAAGAGTAAACATAAGAGCAGAACCAAGGTTTGGTTCGGGTCGAGTCCAAGGAAATGGATAACTTACGAGCCAGAGACAGTTTGCGGAGGCATGACGAGGAACTTGAGTATTTCGAAGATGGATAGCTTTAAATGGAAGGAACGTCGGGATATCGAAAAGGAAATTAATAGTCGACCGATCAACAGTTCATTTGGAAAGATTGCTCGGCGGACACGCGCAGCCTGCAGTCCACGCTTGATAAAGATTCAAGTATGATGATGATGCTGCTGGTGACAGGGTGACACATGCAGGGGGTACCCGAGAGCGTGATAATTAGAGTATGTACGTCGAAGCGCTTGAATAATCTCTCAAGGAAACGATCGAAACCCAATAGATGTGAGTAAAACAAAATAGCTAGACGCGGCGGTTTGTACGCGACAAGAACGAGTCGAATGGCGGCGGCAGTTGACTTTGACCCCGGATTGGTGAATCTTTACCACTGACGATTTTCTATGAGAAAAACAAAATGTCAATTGATTTGATGGTGGGAAGCGAGGGACAACAAGGGAAGGACTCAATCAAGGGCGAGTCCGCTGTGTTTATAATTGGGAGGCAGATATACAAACGAGGAGAAAACGAGAGAAGATGAGGTCAGAGTGGATGAAAGCAGTCAGTCAAGTCAGGGAGGTCACTAATAAGTAGTAGTACTCAGGCGTGATTTCCTGCTGCGCTGGAAGTTGGCTGTTCCTGCCTGAGAAATGAGGGTGTGGCTTGGTGGAGTCGGAGTGGTCAGAAGTGCACTCTGATTGGATGGAGGCGAACATGATCTGAGCCAATCAAAGGGCGTTGAGGGCACAATGTTGTCCTCCCGGATCGTTATCGGCCAGACTGTTGCTTGCAGAAGAGATTTGTGACAGGTCTTATCATGTACATGAATAGACTCAACATCGCATACGCTCTTCTAGGACTTTTGTTAGAATCATTCTGTACAAAATGGCTCCGAAGTGGCATCAAGGTTGATCCGCCAAGACACAACCGTAAGATTAACACATGAACAGGGAGGCCCGTTCGTCCCTGACGGTACTGGTTACAGTAATATCATTACACTTAGCCACTCTTCAGCCACATTTTTCGCTCAACACCCAATAGTGGTCATCTTGCAGCCCGGTGGATATCCACTGCTCGGTAATTATGTTTCAACCACCTGTAAATTATCGATTGCGCATGCACATGGCTCTTCATTTTCGGTAATCATTCCTCAATTGTGAGACTTGGATGTTCAGAATCTGAATGAAGTCTAACAAAATCCTATGAGACAACACATGATCATCAACAAACATAAACCGAGCCACGTATCCGTCTGTTCGCGGTATTCGCCACCTCGACATGTCGCCTCCAGCTACGTATTGTACATACATACCAGTTGACGTCGATCAATTGTGGCTTGCCGCTAACGGAGCGAAAATAGATTTAGCCCGTTCATATACTCATGTTATAGGGGTGAGTTTCAGTTTTTCGTCATTATTGTCGTTTAATCAAGAAAACCAGGGGCTTACAGAAGGAAATATACGTGCAGATGAGAAATGAGATTTGCAGATAAAGAGTGGATATAGTTGGAGCTATCAACAGGGGGCACTGTCTTGCGCTGACATGAAAACAGTGCAAGAAGTAGCAAAAGCCGACAGGAATGTGAAAGGAGAAATCGCAAAGGATGAAATAGAAGTAAAACAAACAACAAAAGCATCTGCTGTCAAGATATGGTCTCGAAATCGAATCCGCGATCAAAC
Source organism: Talaromyces ruber (assembly GCA_022813215.1). Lineage (NCBI taxonomy): Eukaryota > Fungi > Ascomycota > Eurotiomycetes > Eurotiales > Trichocomaceae > Talaromyces > Talaromyces ruber. The sequence goes on along the minus strand of JAKLMW010000066.1, from coordinate 58,941 downwards.
CGAAAAGAGTGACCGAGCAGCAACGCCCCAAGCACCCAAGTCATAAAAGCATGCCATCCAGGTGATGACAACATACTGTTAGTGTCCGGACTCCCTGTAATGAATGTAGAAAACAACGAGCCGACATCTCAGAATCCAGAAATATGAGCCCGCATAGATTAGAAATGAGATTCCCAAATACCCATTGCGCAAAGACACGTGAAACTGTCACCCATGAAATCCCACCGAAAATGCGATATGAAAATTCCTCGTCCCAAACCGATTCACGGCAACGCATATGGTATCTGTAAAACGAAAATGATGAGCTACAAAAACCAATGACTCGCTCAGAACCGAAATCGAAAACAAAGCCCCGGAAATAGACGAAAGTAAGGATCCCAAAACACATCAACTCATGTTCTAATCGAATGACGCGCAATGTTCTTTCGAAACCTCATGACAACGTAGATGCCGGAAAATTATCAAACGTAGCAAATAAAAGAGTGTAAAACATGAAAAAAAAAAAAAAAAAAAAAAAAAAAAAAAAAAAAAAAACAAAACAAAAAAAAAAAAAAAAAAAAAAAAAAAAAAAAAAAAAAAACAAGACCTCCTTGCATTTATGATTGCTTTGAATGACTCTTCAGGCCAGCAGGCGGTGACACACCGCCTCATTGTACTCCATGGCTTCAAAGCTTTGCTGTGTTGTGTTGTCTGCGTGGCTTGTGGCTGTAGAACTCATGCATTGCTATCTGGTTAGTGTTTGCCGCAAGACCAGGTATCCCAGTCGAGGTCTGGCGATGCGATTCAACTGGGCAGAAACCGAGCTGATCGACAAGTAGTTAGTAAGTGCGTAGGCTAATGAGAATTAAACGATCTAAGGAGGGAATGTGCTGTAGGGCGAGCCGATCCTGGCTCAGAGGAGAAGTACGTACTTCCGACTAGGGTACGCACCGTTGCAGCCCTAACTCTTTATCGCTACGACCGTTTTCTCTCAACCACTACTTCGTACCGGCTTTATTAGTGAGAGGTTGGCAGACAGAAATACGCCACATTCGCCACACTTGCAAAACAGAACGTATCAGACAGCCGGCAAACGACGATCGACTCGCCTTGTTTGCCCTCGGGCATGGCAGACAATGCGGGTTCCCCGGCTTGCGTGCTTCAGCGATCGGCTTCTTGCCGGTATACATGAAGCTGTGCTAGTATGCGAAGGGAAGCTTTGGTTTTTGCCCACTGTCCAGTTGAGGCAAATCGACATGTCCCGAAGGTTGCCAGTGAGATTCGGTAAAAGCGACCGTGAACACGTCAAGTCATTCAAGTACTTGCCATACTTGGATAGGATGGCGCTATAGGGAATCTCTGCTATAGACTAAGCCAGGACATGGATCCATGCGATCCAGTTTTGGTAGCCGAGTTTCCTCCGTAATTATGGAGAATAGTGCCTCATGAACTCGTGTTATTCATCTGATCCTATATTATGTAATCTACAATACATACCTAGTTAACTTAACGTTAGTATATTACGGAGTAGGCACGTTACGGACGGTTGGTGATTGGATAGATAGCTTCATCCTGGCTATGATTGCATAGTACGCTGAAACAAGGACGGACCCATGCGACTTGCACCAAACACCAGGAAGGAAGAAACCGTTCTGGGCTGCAAACACTAGGCTGATCTCGGATCTTTTTTGTCGAACGTCCACTACGATTAGTGCGTACTACCGTAGGCCCAGCTAGTCTGGCTCCAACTGAGCATATCCAACCAACCATGGCTGCTGGCAGCCGAGACCTTGACTTTGAGTGGACTGTCACGGCCACAGTGGACACTGACCAGGATGTACTAGGCAAATGCATGCACGATACCTGACCTGATTGATTGCATCGCGTTTTACAAGGGTCCAGCCGCTACTGACCGTTGAACTTTGTCGCAGTTCCTGGTCTTGAGGCAGCTGCCATCGCCTAACGGCTTAATTGTCTTCCGATGCAGAGAGATCTGTCGCTTGCGCCGCGGTGATCTTGCCAGCTACAGTAACTATCGTTGACTAACGTTTACCTAACGTACATGATTATCTAAAAAAAAAAAAAAAAAAGACCGGCAGCGAAAGAACATGTTCACTGCTGGTCGAAATGTGTGTCGTGTCACCCTGTAATTTTAATCTCCTCATTTCCTTCTCAAACCATGGGTTCGGTCCTTTAATTTATGCCTACTTTTGCTGCTGTGATGCTACCATTCTGGATCTTATCAAGCTATTAAGATGTGATAGGTGTCCGGTACCCTTGGTACCTGTCAGATCTTATTGTATTCGGGTTTTTCGGAGCAGGTACTTGGGTGCCTTTATTGTATTCTCCGGCGAACTCCGTGGTGGCCACAAAGTGTACTCCTATACAGAACACTACTAGTATTTGAGTTGCATAACTATGATTGTCGATGGAGATTGGAAGCAGAGTTTGGCTAGCGTCAACCTCAAACGTGGCGCAACTGGCGTTCGACCTATAGCTAGAAGGCAGTAGTAGTAAAATCGTATCGACATCATGATCCACCCGGTACGCGGTGCTACAGCATGACTAGAACTTGTGGCGGGGTTCAAAATCTGTCCGATGCCTCATTTATCTTCCCAGGGCACGATCTGACTCTTCAGCTGGATTTACTATTCTACATATCAAGATGAACTCAGGACCAAAGAGAGTCAAGACTACAGTGTACTCTGTACCCGGCAGACTAGGGCCAGGATCAGCTGTATCAGATCAGGGCCAAATCAAAACTCAATGCAACCTGGAACACTCGTCTGGTATCGCATGAATGACTTGGACTGAGCTCAAAGCAGTTCAACATGGCTGTGGTTCTGTATGTAGCAGTTATTGAATAGGTTGATATGACAGTAGAAGAGTGCGTACCCTGCGTGGTGGACTAACATTTACAAGCAGAGTGGCAGGAGACTAAGAGAGGAGGAGAGCATGGATCATGGTTTATATGGATCACCAATGGAGAACGCCATCTGCCCTGTCTGTTGCTCGACTCAAGACGGAGGGGAAGTTCCACTGTGGGTACTACAGCTGTAGTTACTGTTGTACTGTAGTATATGAGTGTACTTGGAGGTACATACATAGAGTAGGTACCATTGCAGCTCATACATCTTAGTCAGTAATGACAGTAAATAGCTGAGTTATGTTGACTCACTTAAGTCTTGAACTTGTAAACACTAAACACTTACTTCTCACTAACTCGTCTAGGAAGCTGGAGAGATTCTCTCCAATGTCCCCATTCAAATCTAATTCGAATCAATTCTGCTCTAGATGTACTAGTACCAACTCATCTCGCCTTGTGGAGGCCGGCCCTTCAATTAATCTTATTAGCCATGCACACAGTACGACCTTGGTCTCGTAACCATATTTTCCGGTCTAGAACCTGTCCTTTCTATCAAGTTTCTTCTTCACTCTCTCCGTTCTTCCTTCTTTAACATCCCTCATGCTACCACTGTTGACCGGCTCTCAGACCGTGCACGACTCAAACTGATTGGGCTGCTACATCGACGTCCCTACGTACCTTGCCAGTATAACATTGATACTATACATGCTACTACACACTACCTACATGCACCCTCTAACCCAATTTCAAAGCAAAAGCACAAGCACAAGCTCAAACACTGCTTATCCAACAACCCTGTCGACCGCCCGAAACCAAAACAAACCTCATCCCAGCTCTTTTTCGCACCGTCTCTTCCATCGACCTGGGATCGTTCTTCACGATCCACACCGACTTGACTGAACTGGTAACTAGAGATCCAGAACCCTAATCGCCTAATTTCCCCGAAGGGCCTGAATCGCCGCTTTTGACTTCTGGCTCAAAGCTCTTCTTTCCAATCCTTCGGATCTTCAGCATCATACTATATAGAGCTCAGACACATCATTTCTAGCTCCTCTCCTGTGCGAAGATTCCCACCAGCCCAACGATCATTGTTTGGGGAGCTTGTATACCCGAAACAAAACGTTACTCTTTGATTGCGCAGTGTGCGGCCTATCGACCTGACCGTTACGTCTGTCAACCGTTTTTTATTTCAGCTGTCAAAGCATCCAATTGGGTGCTATATGCCTTGGTGTACATGTTCTCTCCGTTTAGGTAGGTATCGTTTCCATCATCCACTCCCCTCTTCTCTATTGCCCCTAATCACTAGAACGGAAATTTGGTTTATTGCCTAATTGCCTAATTGCCTATCACTTATTGCTACTGCCTATATACACCTCTTCTCCTAACTGGCCCAGATAGGACTTCAACTGGTTCTGTGACAACAATTATCAGCATCACAGCCACGCCCTGTTCAACCAACCAAACCCTATTGGATTGCCCATCTCGCATTGCCACAACGAAGCTTACTTATACCAACCTGATCAACTCAAACAAGCATTATCCACGTTTGACCATTAACTGGCTAGTTTTGAACTAATCAAGACGTTATTGTTTTTTCTTTTTTCTTTTTTCTGCCCTTTTGACGATACGACACGACATAACCACGCACCGGGTACATCCACATAAAACACAACATCTCATCTACTCTAAGCTTTTTTTTCCCCTTCTATTTTTGTTACTCAACACCCCGAAAAGACACACTTATGATCCTCATACATCCACCAGCGATACATCCCATATCCCCCGCCAAAGTGGATATCTCACTGTTACTCAAACCTGACGATGAAGAAGAAAACTCGTTTCCACATCAGCAACAGCACCAGCACCAGCAACAACAACAACAACAACAACATCAACAAACATATCAGCAGCAAGTGACAAATCGCCCGCCGTCATCGTCTTCTTCAGCAGCTTCATCGAGGAGGGCTTCCATGTTAGCTTCAGGGGCACCGACGCCAAGGGGACCACCGGGACCAGCGTCAGCAATGATACCAACGGCAACAGCAACAGCAAACCCAACGACTATACTAGGCTCAACTCCGACAGGGACAAAAAGGCATTCATCGTCTTCATTGGCGAATGAGCCCCCGGCAAAGAAACAGTCTAAATGGTCGTCCGACGAGGATGCCTTGATCATCGAGTTGCGCGGTAGAGGCATGAAGTGGGAGGATATCAGCAAGAAATTACCCGGTCGAAGCGCCATTAGCTGTCGGTTGCATTATCAGAATTACCTCGAGAGGAGAAGTGAGTGGGATGAGGATCGCAAGAATAAGTTGGCTAGATTGTATGAGAGGTGAGTATACTAAACAACTCTAAAGCGGGTATCTGTAGACTAATGAGTATAGATTCAAAGCGGAAATGTGGGCAAAAGTGGCAGAGGAGATGGCCATTCCATGGCGAGCAGCGGAAGCTATGCATTGGCAACTGGGGGAACAAGAAATGGCACGTCGCGCCGGGGTTGTCCCTTTTTCGCTATCCAGTGGTTCCGCGATCGAGCCACCCCCGAAAATGCGTCGCAACACAACGGTCATGCCCCGACTTCGAAGACAATCAATGTCTGTCGCCAGTGTTTCGCAACGTTCCGTACCGCCGCCGCCGCCGCCGCCACCACCTCATCCGCTGGCGATGCCCCAGGGAATGCCTCCAGGAATGCCTCCAAAAATGTCACTTCAGGGACTCGCGCCGCAATTACTACCCCCAGCGCATCACGTTCCACCTCCACCACCAGCGCACCACCCTCCTCCGTCGCTACCTCCGCCTCTCCCTCAGGGTCAGTCTCAGGGGCAGCCGCAGCTTCCATCGGTCGAAGAATTGACAGCTGGGGTACCAGCATACAGCTCCCCACATACACAACCCATCATGAATCCGTATCACCAAGGTGCTCGGCAACCACCGCCGCCACTGACTCTTCCCCATCCTCAATCAGACATTCCCGGCTTGTCACCAACGATGATCCCTCGAACGCGACCATGAGCCCGTGGATCTTTTCATAAACCATTCATCGTGTATATACAGTTCTTGATTTGTTTGCATAGCGTCTGAAGGCAACGAGAAATGGGAGGCAGAATGATCCGTACATTAGCGACTAATTTTGGGTATCGGGTGGATATTTGTTTCATTTGAGTTTATGATCACGCGCTTTTGGAGATATGACAATGATACCACTCTTGCAGGCGACTTCGTTCGGGTTAAATAGGTCTGTGTCCGCATATTGGCGAGAAGAGCGAGAATCAGCTGCCACCAGCTTGTTGGGTTGTCGGCGAGGGAGCTGCTCTCGAAGCAATCGCCCACCAATTGTCCTTCTCATATCCAGATTCGATGACAACACCACCTGCGGCACGGATATCTCTTTCGAGCTCGTTTTCTTCATATAGATGATAAAATCGGTGGAATACTTTGTCCTGTTCTGCTGGTTTGTTTTGGTCTTTCGATTCTTCTTGTTCATATTTATTCTTCATAGCAACAGCCGGCTTGTTGCGCAAAACCCAAGGAACCATCACATCCTGCTCATGACCTTTGTCCCAGCCTCTGCGACTGGCTTTTTGTTCTAAAGCCCACACGTAGATTAGCGCTTTTCCGCCGGTGTTGGCTTTCGGGTCGGTGTCGCTGTTTGTTGCTGGTTTCAATGTCTGCAGAATAGCCGACACAGCTTGTATCCGTCGCTTTGATGTCGATAGGTGATGTACCACTGCGATTGATATAGCAAAGTCAAAGTACGACTCGGGATGAGGCAGGCTGAGAATGTCTGCAACGACAGTGGAATGCGGTTGGTGTCGCGTCGCGATTTGGACAAGCGCATCGGACCTGTTGTCACCATACGTTAGGAATAAATAGCTTGGGTAATAGCTAATCGTGTAGAATACCTGTCAGACGCAATGATGAAGACGTTTTGATTGACTTTCAAGTACTTTCCATTACCGCAGCCGATATCAAGGCCGATCGAGCCTGGCTTTTGCTCGAGAAGAAAACGTTCGACGATTGGCCATGGCTAATTCGTTAGACGGAATCTAGAGAGTCTACCAAGTCAGTGTAGGCATACCTTGTATCTCGTCTCGGAAAAGTGGCTGGCAATCTGCTGATACACCTCATGCACATGCTGGGACTCGTAGTCTTCGGCATCTGGTTTCACGTCGGATGTGTCTTGGCTGACTTGCGATTCACCTGTCGTAGCCATTGTCGAGAAGTGGCAGAGAGTGCAGAAAGGTAGAAGATGTAGAATCGAAGGGGAAAAAAATGACTGACAACGGAGATGGAACTGATACGACGCAACCCCACATGCTCCCTCCCCGCACCACCAAATATTTGGTTCAGGGGATCTTTTTCTTTCAACTGCTTTTATTTCTCATTCTACCTGTCCTACGCATATCTCTTGTATCGATTGATCTACATAGCTCATATGATAACACAAGAACGAAGAAATGTCCTTCCAAGCAACCCCCGCGGACGTGTCCGTCATCATCTCAACAGCATCAGCAACACAATCCACGTCAAATGAACCATCGCTAGCCACAGAGCGACGTATCACACCGTCATGGAGCATATCTCAACTCAAGGGAAAGCTGGAAACTATGACCGGTGTTCCGCCAGGTAGTCAACGACTGTTATTCAAGTCTCCAGGACGACCGGATCTGTGGATTGAAGGGGAAGACAGATTGATTGGCGAGTGGGGATTGGTGAGGGGATGTGAAATTGAGGTTTGTTTTCTGAGCAGAGACTTGCGATGGCCAGGGGTCAACTAACTTATGACAGGTCCATGATACACGCCCAGTCGCAGCAAGACTCAATTTTACGGATTTGTCATCTGTCGAGAAATATGAAATACCCGCCGAGAAATATGAATCCTTGAATAATTCGGTGCTTGCTTGGAAGAAGTCTCAAAAGTTAGGCAGATTCGATCCGAACGCGCAATCGCCGGAGGACCTCTTGCATCAGCAGGTAGCAAAGGATATTGAGGCCCTTGAGAAGAAAGGTATGTCTTATGCAGTCCTACAGAGCGGAACTATGCTCTAACGGCACAGATATAAAACTCCTTGCTCGAGCAATCATTCTCCCCTCTTCACCACCACATATCCGTCGCGGTACCATTCGATACATCGGCCCAGTTGCTGAAATCCCATTTGCTCCGCTCAAGGACAAGAAAGTCACAACCGAGGATGGGCACCCTCTTGAACCGTTTTGGGTTGGCATTGAGCTGGATGAGCCCACGGGCAAAAATGATGGAAGCATAGCTGGGAAGAGATATTTCGAATGTGCGGGTAATAACAGAGGGGTTTTTGTGAAGCCGGAGAAGGTGGAAGTAGGTGATTTTCCGCCGTTGGATTTGGATCTGGAGTTGGACGATGATATGGAGGAGATTTAATCTTGGTATGTTTAAAATCAATTGCTGATTTATCAGTCTAATGTTCTACAGGCTGCGCCGTACATAATTCAGAAGAATGTGATTGACTATAAATTGCACAAGATAACAATTCGAAGCAATTAGTTATATTTGGGAATCAACATATTGTACAGGGTCGACCGTCACATCATAACACCAAGTCATCGCCAGAACGAGCCCCAAAAAAGGAAATGGTATCACAAAAAAAAAGCATTTCCAACAATTGCATCCGATTATTCAACACTCTCAGTCTGATAAATTGTCACAATAAAGTTGGACACTGTATCCTCCACCGTCGCATTGGCCAACGCCTGCGCCCACCCTTCCTTGTTAACCGTGTCGTATGTATGCATAACATCCACCTCCCAGAACGGGCTTGTCTTGGGCACAATCTTTGCCGAGACAGAGGAATCGGCGCACGATTGCCAGTCGGATGTGTAGTCGTTGCCTTCGCAGGTTGTGTTGAAGCCTGGATTGTAAGGGCCGGCGGCGCGGGTTACGGTGAATTTGTAGACGCATGCGGCAGGAGAGCAGCCGACGCTGAAGCCCGAGACGGGCCAGCTGTCCGTCACTGTGTCTGTGGTTCTTTTGGTGATAGGGCTCGCTGTGGTGAGGGTGGCCAGAGCCATGAGGGCGGTGGATTTGAATTGCATGTTGTTGATTTAATGTATCTAATGCAGGGACAGTTGAGTGAACCAATTGGATATGTTCGAGAATTGATTGATGTAATGGGAGTATTGAGTTATTGAAGTTGAAGATTGAAACAGAATGTACAAAGAGTCAAAGCAAATGAGGAACAGACAATGATCAACATATTTAAATTAAACTGCATCATTGCTTTTTATGTACTACGTAAGTACTCCGTAGTAGGAAGTATGATATGATTATACTGGCATAAATATAACTGAGTCAATTCCAGGCGTCTAGCTATCATTCCAGTAATGATCTGTCGGGCATACTGAGACATACCTCACTGCATTCCACATCATTGGACATGGTCCTCCCCGTAAGGCTCGGATGAAAAAGGAATAACACAAACACGTTGAACTATGATTCACCTTCTTACTGCAAATAAGTTAAGCGATGACAGATTGTACTTGAGTCCTCGCCAATGGGATCGGTGTAAGGGAAGATCGGCACTGAAGATCTTAGGGCACTACTCAAAGGCATGGCCACTCAACTGGGCTGCTAGCTGCCGGAGTAAATGATCCTTGTGCATAGCATATGATATGATGTAATGGCTTTTTTGGGCTATCTGTTTTCAATGTGTCTTGTACGAGAGAACACATGGTTATCCCTGCGAACAGAGCTGCTGGGACCAAGTTGCGCCATTGGCATCAGGCCCGAATTTATCGTCTCTATGTCGTATGATCGGAATTCGGCTAAAGTATACGCAACATAACAATCTTCTGATTTTCTGGTGTTAAAAGGTGGTTTTTGATGGCGTACAGAGCTGTTAGGGCTAAGTCAACGTGCTTGGAAATGCATAAAGATTATGGCGGGAACATCAGGACCTATAAGATTTGTTTATAGAATTATTTACTACTGGCTGGTACTAGCCACAGCCACGATTCTCTGCAAGCATTTCCAACAGCAAAGCCATTTTAGTAAGTATCTTGGCCATTGTATGGCCTATACTACTAAGTATATGGTAAGAGCGAACCCTAGCATCCTAGCCCCAATAATTGGGACAACTCGAAGCCGGCGCTCATTTATCGCCCTTTTCCATTTATCTTCCTCGCTCAGACTGATATGGATATGTGACTATGCAAGCTGCACGAACTGGTTGAGACAATGAAAAATGTCAACACAGATTATGCAGCTTATCCAAATGGATTTCATACTTCCATTTCCAGCCTTCTGACGTTGCAGCGGCTTCGTGCACAAGCCGATGTCATTATTCCCGCATCTATCTAATTCAGACGATTGGGTGCAAGTTGTAGATTGTTAAATTACCAATTATGGAAAAAATGAAAAATAAATAACTCGTATATCGAGGTCGGGGATGTTCGCACGATGTTGGCACCTAATGTTGGTCTGGCTAGCGGGGCATACATGTACCAACAACCAACATAAGAAAAAACCAGGACCGGATACATCTGTTCATGACTCATTGTATCCTTCTTCACTCAGCGTAAAACGTAAAATGCTCCCAGTCCATTGTCTATAGACCATGTCCAAACCAACTATCGTCTTCCTGCCAGGAGCCTAGCTACCTCAGCCTACTTATGCCTCTTACCTTCAAGCGCTGGAGCAAGCAGGATACGCCGTTTGCTATATCTCGTATCCCTCCTGCGATTCTGCGAGTGCCGATTGCCATCAAGACGCTACAACTATCCGCGAGAAAGCAATCAAGCCACTGATCGAGAACCAAGGCAAAGACATCGTAGTGGTTATGCACTCATATGCTTCTATGCCAGGCGCGTCGGCAGCAAGGGGCTATTCCAAGACGGATCGCGAACGAAACGGTCAAACAGGAGGTATATTGGCATTGGTCTGTATTCCGCGTTAAGTCCTTCGATATCTAACAATATCAATGGCCGCAGCCCGAAAAAGGTCTAAATCTTCCAGACAATGCAATTGAAATATTGGCTGCAGATGTTGAGCCAGCCCTCGCAGAGCAAATGGCCGCACAATTGAAAGCACATTCGAACTTGGCGTTCATGTCGGAGTAGCCCTCCTCGGCTTGGACTGAACCGGCCTTTGACGGTCGTTGTGCATACATCGTCACTGGGGAGGACCGAGCTGTTCCCAGGCTGCTCAATACCAAATGACAGAAGGAACTGGCAAGGAATGGATTGTGAAGGAAATTCCCCGAGTAGCAGTCATATGGCCCCTTTCATGACTCTAACTGGCAATTGTGTCCAGTTGGTGAATGAGATTTGAAGCGAATGTAACATATAGTCTGAGAATGTTGGGACTGGATATGCAGCCATGTTCAGCTGCTATTGATTGGCCTCTTTTGTGACTCAAAGAGGGGAATAAAAACATGTTCGCTCAACTTCTAGTTTCTATACTTCATATATACACTAGTGCAATGGTAGCCCTGAGTCCCTGACTGGCTGCGCGTATGCACTGGATGGTAAAGTCAATGACATATCGCTGATGTTCAAATCCGCTGCATCAATCTCCGGTCAATTCCTAAACGTGCCATCAACATCAAGCTTGCTGAACCAAGAGCCATCGAGCCGGCGTAATAGATTGCAGGATGGAAAGCGTCAAATCCCCCTCTTACGCCCCCGCCAGCATTCAGCAAATAGCCTGCAATGGGGGCTCCCTACAGAGAATGGTCAATAATCACAGCCCTGTACCTACTAGTACGTTGGTCTCAACTTACCAAAAGATAGCCACCGCCCCAGCCCGTAACCACCATGCCCATAGCCACAGACACCCTTGCCGACCCAAACACGTTGCCCACAACGGTTGGCATGGTAGCGAAAAACCCGCCATTACCCATGCCGTTGATGATCACAAAGACGATGAGTGGCCCCAAGGAGGTAGAGACTGGCCAGAGCACCAACGCACTCAAGGCACTTAGCAACAAGGACGAAAACACTGTATTCAACGGTCCAATTCTGTCCGAGCTGAAACCACAAAGCAAACGGCCAATAGCTGATGAGAAGTTGAACGCAGCTACCAGACCTGCACCTGCACTGGAGGTCTTATTTAGTGAGTTTGTGTAGAGAGGCAGAAAGAACGGTGGCACGAAAAGTGGAAACGTCGCAAGTGCGCCTCCTAGGAAGATAAGTAGAAACCGGTAGTCTCGGAACAGACGCCATTCAACGAAGGAGGTCGGTCGAACCTGTACGCGCTCTTTGATGAGATAGGCTGCTGGCAAGCCTGTGGCCAGCGTAATGAATCCGAGCACACGGAATGCCCATGCTACACCAAGGGCCTGGATAAGACCGTTCGTCACGAAACTGATAATGGCACCACCAAGCCCGCCCCCTGAAAAGACGATTCCGTTGGCGATTCCTCTTTTGGTCTTGAAATACTGAGCTGGTGTAACAGACACAACCTATCGATGTTTATTTAATAGGAATAATGCTTAAATTTTTTGGTGAAGCTTGACTTACCATAAAGAGCAGGCTGACATGTTCAATTAGCTATGTTTTCTCTCATGCCCTATAAAGGAATACACACCTCGCTCCCGAGCCCATGACCAGCCCAATTGCCATGAACAGCCCGACCAGATTCCCCGTCGTAAATCCAGCCATCACTTCACCGACTCCAAACAACGAGATACCAAGCATTCCGCTCACCCGCGTGCCTAATTTGCGTACCACTCGGGCATTGAGCACAGCCATAAATGAAATACAAGCAGTCGTAAGCGATCCCACAAAGGCCAGCGTTGAAGCTGAGCCGACTCCCTGCTCTACCAGCGCTGCTTGGAAAACGCCCCAACAATACGTTGTGCCGACGAACCAGAAGCAGAGCACTGCGCACGAAAAGATTACAACCCACCCATAGCCGCCATCAGGGACTTCGGAGTCTGCGGCGAGCGATGCTTGCATGACGTCGTCATCTTCGCGACGTTCTGTGGAGTAAGTACTACTGGTACTGTGGACAGCGGCAGCTGTGGTTCTGGCGACGTTGTCCGGGTGCGATTCAAGCTCAATGGCGGTTGTGATGGTGGCCGTCGCCATTGCTATAACCAATATTACAATAAATTAATCTGTCCGAGTCTGAGTGATGAGATGGTGTCAATGGATATCGAGACGGAAATCAGAACGAGAGAAATAATTCTAAATGATTACTAATATCAAGTGGGTGTAGTTAAGCTAGGTACTTAGCTGTTAGTGGTGAGAGAACCCGGCCTGGTACCCTAACCGGTCCCCGTTATACCTATCATGATCGGAAATCCATCTAGATAATCATCATAGAAAACTAGAATAGTTCATGTCAATACTTCATGGGTGCTACCTCATATGATCCAGGGCTAACGTGCACACGTGATCGTAGGGTTGGCACATGGTGGATCACACTCACATCTTGACCATTTATTTCTGCGCGGACACCAAGCAACATGGAGGCTTCAGAGAGCTTTTAATATCGACGATTTGACGTCATATCAATATGAAAGAGACTTACGCATTGTTTGATCTTTGAACAGCTTAGTTTCGACTGAAATGGTTCATTGTCAGAGCCGCCTTGTCTTTATGTGCAGATCTCATGGCGTTGCCGACACCTCACATCCCAAAATACCATGCGTGGTTGCTCGGGACAAAGCAAAGACCTTTTCAGATGGTACCAAGTGGGAAAGAGGTGATGGAATAATCTTTGTTGTTGATTGTGTCTGGGATGACAAGAAATAAAAGAAGTCAATGAAGGAAGGAGCTATGGCTGCCTCCTCCTTGTTTTATCCTCAACACTTGACCACCACTTCTTTTCCTCCATCCTGTTTCATCTTCAGATACGCCACAGACATGATGCTGCTTCTGAAAGAATGGATAGAACAACGCAACGCAACGCAAATGAAGTTTTTCAGTCTCGCCTGCAGGGGGGAAAGTACATATGTAACCTTTCTCGTCCTCAAAGGCGACGTCGAGACAGCTTCTTCAGACCTGTTGCAGTCCACATGCGGGAGATCAAATGGGAACAGTCTCGAAATCTGGGGAGGATCACGCGTAAATGGCGGCTGACGTATGTATTGACTTAGTGGATCATCAGGTATAGGCAAAGAGCTGATGCAATCTCAGGAGAATCTGGATTTCCACTTGCGAAATCCCACAGATCCAGCAATATCAGTTGAACCATGGCCACTTGAAAACCGTCCAGGACTCAAGTGTTATCGAAATGCCATATTGATCTGGTTGTTTCATACACCCCTGCTGCTGAACTGGATCGACGACAACCATGAGAAGCATGACGGCGATCTTTGTCCACTCTGTGCACTGCGTGAGCTTGCCAGAAGATTCTGGGCCCGTGATCGAGATTACGATACGACATTTGACCAAGATGTAGATAAATTTTGGAAGCAGACTCACAATCCCGGACTGATTGATTTAAACCGACAGAATGATGCTGAAGAGTATTTGGACAGCCTACTAGGCTATATAATCAGTACTGGGTGGGTGGTTCAATTGATGCAGTCAGCGATGTTTCCACGTACTAAGATCGAATAGTGCCAACCAGTGGGCTCCGCTCATTCAGGTGCAAAAGCAATGCGTCAAGAAATGTAGGGAATGTTCATTTCACACTCAAGATTCAGCGCAAGATTTCGAGCAAGGTTTCTTTTTGCAAGGAACAATCTCCCGCAAAGACATTGAACACCAGCCACTGTGTCATACTCTTCGCTTCAGCAAGTCCGAGAAAGCGGCATGTAATAATGCTGGTTGCCCTTCAAAAAAGAGAAAACCAACAACCGACGGCGATCCGAGACCGCTGCATGATTTTTTCTACGGTCTTCGTGCTGCTCCGCCTATCCTTGCCATTCATTGCAAGCCATATCAATTTCTCGTGGAGTCAGCGAATGGAGAGATGGTGGGCCACGTGAGTGGAAAGGTTACAAGATTAGAGCATTCATTGGCAGTTTCAAGTTACCCTGATAGATTTTTGGATCCAAAAACCGTCAATTGGACCTTCTATCACTTGTATGGCGTCATTCTCCGTAAAGGAGATACCGACTTTACAGGGCATTATGTGTGTGCGTTTGAGCAGCCGCAAACGGGGCGCTGGTTATACTTCAACGACTATATCTTCAACGAGGATAGCGACGATTACGAGCCTCCAGAAGAAGGCTACGAGGTAAATAACGACGGCAGGCCATCCGAAGTCACTGTGCGATGCACCCGAAGAGGATTGGATGACAAGATAGAGGATATGCTAAAGCGTGATTGGCGGATTTTTATGGTGATGTACCGAAAGCTTTTTCAAGTGCCTGTTCAACTGCTGACAAAAATTACGTTTCCATCGTCTGTAATTGCACTGCAAGACCAGCAGTCTCTTGAAGAGTCTGGGGAGCCAGAGCCAGAGCCAGAAGAGTCTGAGGCTGCAGATGATCAAGAAGAGTTTTATACGCCAGAAGGAGAGGGTGTTGGAGATCAAGACATATTCGGTTTCGCGTCTGACTCGGAACAGACACCAAGCGAGCCACAAGGAGCTGCAGACGATGAACAACCCCAGGGGAGTCCAAGTGAGTTGGAGACACGAACAGAGCAACCAATGCAAGCAGGACTGCCGGCGGAACGGAATGTTGAGGTTGAAGCGAATTCATTATTAGATATCTCTTCACCTTCAGAGCCCGGTCAAGCAGAACGGCATATTGAGATTGAAGCAAATTCATTATTAGATATCTCTTCGCCTTCAGAGCCCGGTCAAGCAGAGCAGCCGCTGCCGGCGGAACGGAATGTTGAGGTTGAAGCAAATTCATTATTAGATATCTCTTCGCCTTCAGAGCCCGGTCAAGCAGAGCAGCCGTCGCCGACAGATATATCGACAGAAAAGGGTGTTGAAGCTGAAGCAAATCCGGATTCATCTACCTCTACAACTGCTGCTGGACAGACAGTAGGCGAGACACAAAGAGTTACAGACAATGTATTCGAAAGAGATACGAGTGATTCGAAATTACAAATCAGTCAAGTACAGCAGCCATTACCGACAGAACTGCCAGTGGAACAGAATGCTGAGCTTGAAGCATATTCATTATTAGATATCTCCTCACCTTCAGAAACTGGGAAAGCAAAGCAGCTGTTGCCGACAGATCTACCGACCGAACAAGCTGTTGAAGTTGAAGCATATCCGGAATCATCTACCACCAAGCCTGATACTACGAACACAGGAAACAGAGCACAGGTTGAAAAGAGTGCCCAAAATGAACACCGGGTCAAAGATGAAAATGAGCAGACGACAAGTTTACAGTCAACATCTGAAATAGTCAGAACTGAGGTCGAGCCTTCCGTGCAACCTAGGAAACAACAGGCAAAAGGCAAAGCTACAAAGAGAACCCATGATAAGACATTGGATGAAGAAGAGGAAAAGTCGACATCTGTGCCAGCATTCAAAAGAGTCAAGACTGAGGAGGCTAAATCTTCCACGCAACCCAAGAGAAAGGCGACGGAAAGCAAAGCCACAAAGAAGACCAAAAAGGACGCTTCAGACGACCATGAGGATGACAAGGCGGAAAAACTGGCGCCATCAACCAAAAGAGCTGAACCTGTCGTTGAGCTCTCTACAGGATACGGCGGTAGGGAGACAAGAAGCAGAGCCCGCGCAAAAAGGGGTCGTGACGAGATTCCAGATGTGGATAAAGTTGAAATTGGGCAGACTGCAACTTCTTCTAAACCGGCATCGAAAAAAGCCAAAACCACCAGGTCAGCCGCGCCTGGCAAGACACAAACGAAAAGCAAGGCTCAACGCAAGAAGTGAGTTGGAGAATGAAGTGATACAGTTGGATTTGGAGTTGGGTATATGTGGACGTTTTTGATTTTTGTAAGAGTTGGTGCTGGACGCCTATATCGATTTTAGTACATTTTTAATGCTTTTTATTGATGCAAGCTGTCAGAATGTCATGTATAATTGTGTATTTGGCTGTCGTGTAGTTGGTAGAAATAAATCATCCACCATCGGATAACCCTACGAAACTTCACCTCAACAAGAACCATGCACCACACAGCAAACCATCATCACAATCCTTAAGTACTTCCTGAAGAAATATCAAAGTTTCCTGAACAATTTGGCATAAAAAAACTCATGATATAATAAACATGTCAATAAGCAACATATTAACAGCTCTCCTCGCCCAACTCTCCAAAATCTCTCCACCACCTGCTCCATCAGAGAACGACAACGACAACCTCAACCCCCAACATCAACAGCCTAACAGAAATAATTTATTCACCAACTTCTCCCCATCGAATACAACTCAACTCAAACCCCTGCTATTGACGCTACACTGCCTCTTCCCTAATGAGTTGCTACTGGCGCTTGACATATTGGACAGAGGGTTCGTTACGCGATATACCCACTCGAATAATCGCGCCAATACTCTGAAGCTCGGAGATGCGGATCAGGATACGTTAATATTCATCGCGCAGTCAACCTCCAACCATGACCGAGACTCCGGAGGAGCACGGAAGGTATATCACGTCCACCTCCAGACATGGAACTGCTCCTGTCCAGCGTTTGTGTTGAACTGTTTCCCGGCATCATTGTCCTCCTCAACACCGAAAGATGATGACGATGTGGAGGTTGATATGTGCAAAAGCCAGAGCGACGAGGGGGAAGCCTGGTTTGGAGGCACATTACGGAACCGAGAAGCGTCCTACGATGATCGGGCTGTGCCTGTCTGTAAACATATACTCGCTTGCATGTTGGTTGCTAAATGTCCGAATTTGTTTGGGGGGAGGTGTTTAACGTATCAGGTTGATAGTGCAGATATTGATAGGGTGAATGAGGTCGCTGGGTGGTGTGCTGCATGATATATCGTTTCTGATTGTGCCATGACGAGGAAACTGGTCTAGTATTATTCCTACGATACACAAGTAAAAACAAAATTATGACCCCCTCTTCGAATTCTTCTCCTTGCTTGTGTCCTTTTCATCCTTTGCGTGCTCGCCGTTGGTCGCAGGTGTAGATGCGCCGTCCTTCTTAGCCGCCGCTGTCGCTACTTCTTCTTCTTTCTTTCCTTCGAGTTCTTCCTGTTGCTGGCGATTCTGGATCTTGTTTTCGATCAGATCGTGGAATGCCGTGATGGCGCGAATCAAGCTGCTGAGGTAGATTGCCATCAGTTGATCGTTGGTCTTGACGCTCATGGCGCGAACAAGCTCGCTATTCTCGATATCGGATTCGGTGCCGTTCGCCTCGTTGGCGGATTTCGGGGTTGACAAGTTGGGGAGAAGGTTGAAGATGTCTTGGAGATTGCCCAAGATGGCGTGGTTGATGGGGAGCTCGTGGTCGAGGACTTTTTGCAAGTATTGTCCGATATCTCGTAGGCGGAGGTGGAGGCCTTGTAAGGATTGGAGTTGTCCTGTTATTCTGTTGCTGAGCGTGCCGACTGCGACATCGCGGATCTATCACCATTAGCATGATCCTAGAGAGTGGTGCGGTGAGCATACATCGCGCAAGAGATGCTCCACTCCGATTTCTTCGGCCTCCTCAGCCTCGATTATAGAAGGTGTATGCACGAATGTTTTCGATGTCGTAGTGCCGTCCTGTGCACAATTAGCATCGACTGGGCTGCTGATGGGTATGCGATTACATACATCCTTGATTTCTTCCACCGCAAAGTATGCATCCGTTGGCACGCCAACTTCCTTTGGCTGAACATCGATAATCACAAGCAGCGGGTTGGGTGTGTATCGCTTGAATAACTCGTTGATCTCTAGATCGGCCGCACGCAGCTTCGGTCCGGAGTGGTACCATCCTATAAGCTTCTCCCGGGCGTTGATCTTCTTGAACATGTCGTTCATCGATTCGACAAAGTTGTGATCCAAAAACCAGACAGTCGGGTCTTTTTCGTCTTCCTCGAAGGGGACTACACAGACATACGTTAGTGAATTGAAGTGATATCGATACGAGCTTGGTCATACCTGCAAAGCTGTTGGATACCCTCACGTTTGTGCCATCGTTCTGTCCCAACAACACCCCGACGACTCGCTTCCGGGTTCCTTTGGCAGTTCGACCATAGTGATCTGCTGCAGAGAGGAGAACGAGGGGTGCCACGGAGACTGTGCGAGTCACGATGGACAGAGTCTCTGCCGTGGTGGCCGGCATTGTGATGAGCGGGACGAGGATGTGCGACGATGACGATAAAGCTACTGACGGACGCTGTTTGTATGGTATAGCAGTTTCAGTAGAGCGATGCGGGGAGGTGTAAATGGAGCTGTAGGTAGTGCAGAGTGGTGTAGAGAGAGAGAGATGGATGATGAAAGAGGAAGCTACCTCTGCTAACTAAGCTAAGCTGTTTACTGCTAATTACGCTTGGTGCCTGAGGCAGCGACCGACTTTCCTGCCGCACGTTCATTTCACCATGATCTCTACTTTCTCGAGGTCCTACAATCAAAAAGAGTCTGCTCGAAATCCTACTCTTGATTTCTGCGACAGTCCTGTCTTTGCTCCAAGAGTACATAATCAATACTGACCATATCAGCTGTCAACCGCCAGATCAATATCCCACGGCAAATGACCGAGTTGCAGCCGTAGGTAGATATCCGGGTAAATAACGAAAATCCTTGCGCAAAGCTTTGATAAAAGCAATTGAATCAAGGAGTTCCAGAGATCTAACCACATATCCAACAGTAAAAAGTAATCTAGACCAAGTAAAACAAGCCCAACACGTCACTTCGGGCGTGCGGAGCCAACAAGCTAGACGCAGGACACTACTGTGGACAGGCAGGTTGAATTAGTCTGCCAGGCCTATCCCGAGGTTGGTCTTCCCGTCTTCTCTCGTGCTGCTTCCTCTTCTCTTCTTCCGTCTCCGTCATCAGAGCTTGATCAAGTCAACTTCTCTCGATCCCCCATTTCTCTCTTCTTTTATCTACCTCATCCGTCCAGAGAGACTCCCGTCGCGGCTAGTGCTCTCGATTTTTCCCCTACGGATAACCTTACAATGGCACCCATCACCCAGGAGACCGTCGACGGTCTCAAGGACATCATTCACAAGCTAGAGTCGCGCGTTGCCGATCTCGAGGGCCGCCTCGTCCATGGCAGCCCGGCTTCCAGCTCGAAATCGCTCGCTGAGCAATTTCGCATTATCTTGATCGGTCCTCCTGGTGCTGGTAAGTTAGCACTCAACTCGGACATGTGGCCGATGAGTCTTGATGATTGACCCGCGATTGCGTGTAAATAGGCAAGGGAACTCAGGCTCCTCGTCTGAAGGAAAAGTACTGCGTGTGCCACTTGGTGAGTCGCAATTGATTTCCGTTGCTTTTCCGCATTAAAATTTTCTAACCACCCTTTTCCGGCAGGCCACCGGCGACATGCTGCGATCCCAGGTTGCCAAGAAGACGCCGTTGGGCAAGGAAGCGAAGAAGATCATGGACCAGGGCGGCTTGGTCAGCGACGAGATCATGGTCAACATGATTAAGAGCGAGCTGGAGACCAACTCGGAGTGCAAGAACGGGTATGGACGTGACAGGTTCATGATTTGATATGAGTACGCACTCACACGAACAGATTCATCCTTGACGGTTTCCCCCGTACCGTGGCCCAGGCTGAGCGCCTAGACGACATGCTTGCCGCGCGCAGTGAGAAGCTTCAACACGCCGTTGAACTGCAAATCGACGACGCTCTCCTCGTTGCTCGTATCACCGGCCGATTGGTGCACCCTGCCTCTGGACGCTCATATCACAAGATCTTTAACCCGCCCAAGAAAGACATGACGGACGACGTCACCGGCGAGCCCTTGATTCAGCGCTCCGACGACAACGCCGCAACCTTGGAAAAGCGATTGGCCACCTACCATGCCCAGACCGCCCCTGTTGTCGACTACTACAAGAAGACTGGCATCTGGCGCGGTATCGACGCCAGCCAGGAACCCGGCCAGGTCTGGAAAAGTCTTCTCGGTGTTTTCCAGCCCAACTCCAGCATCTTGAGCAAGGTTGGTTTGTCCAAATAATCGTCAAGTATATGTCTGGAAAAAACAAAGATTTGGCGAGACGCATGAACAAGATGGAACGACAAAAGTTGCGAACGACGATAGATTTTCTTATCTGTTGATGGCATCACATGTTAGGGCTGTGATGAATGTGCTTATGACTGTCCAATAATGCAAGAAAGATCAAGTCCTGTATTACCTGCGTTAATCTATCTTTGGGATGTCAATGGCGAATACCAGTGATATGAGCAGTTATGAAGCAATGGAGTCTGCCTTGCTTCTATTTGTATAGTATTTACAGTGTTTCTTGCGTTGGATGTCAATGAATCATATGTTCTTCTTTTCTTTCTCTATCATAGTAGAGTAAATAATTACAAAGCAACAGGATACTCAACACTCTCAATCTTCTCCGGATAGACCAGCCCGTTCTGCTTCCTGACCTCATCCATAACCTCCATAATCACAATACTCTCCTCCCACGGCATACCCTCACTCTCTAGCTTTCCATCTCTCAGACAGCGCGCCACTTCGTCTGCCTCCCAGTACATTCCGTGTCCACCAGCAGGAAACTCGGGCTCCACCTCTCGAATCTGCTTGGACTCATCCGTCGGGACAACGCGATACTTCACCGGCCGAAACGCAGGACCAATGATTTGAATCTCACCTTTCGTGCCCTGAATGCGCACCGAAGGTGTGCCCTTGGGGTGAGAATCAACTGCAAAAGCGGTCATGGCGACGGCATGAGAAGTGCGTCTGTTGTTGTTTGGTGTCGTTGTGGGGAAAGTGAGAAGAATAGTCGTATTTTCATCTGCGCCAGTGGCGGGATATTTCACCATGGAAGATTGAATTGAAGAAGGGGGTTTGCGTTGGGAAGGGGGAAGAGTGTGGTAGAGAGTCTGAAAGACCCATGTGAGGGAGTAAATTCCCACTATCACGTCGTCAGCAACCTTTCCTTACGAGGCAAGAAGAAGAAGACGTACAATCGAGTAAAGCACCACCCGCAAGATCCAAATTCACCATGCGACTCGCAACATCGAATCCGTCGGGGTTTCCAATACTCAAATCTGCTTGCACGCGAACCACCTCTCCAATCTCCTCCCCCTTTTGGATGATATCGCGCACTTGAACGCTCAAAGGGAAATATCTCGTCCACACAGCCTCCATCAAAAACAATCCTTTAGCCTTGGCGAGGTCAACGAGTATCTTCGTCTGCGCCGCATTGACGGTAAACGCCTTTTCGCACAGCACATGTTTACCCGCCTCCAGCGCCAGACGCGCGTTTTGGTAGTGATGCGAATGGGGCGTCGCGACGTAGATGACGTCTACATTGGGATCGTTGACCAGCTCGTCGTACGACCCGTAGGCTTTGGGACTGCCGGGAATGGAGAGCTCGGTGATGAAGTCTTGTGCGCGGCTCGCGGACGAGGAGCTTGCGACTGCGGTGACAGTGTGACTTATGTCGGAGGCATTGCGGGCCGAGGCGTCTTTGAGGAGGTCTTTTACGAAGGCTGTATGGGATCTTAGTATTTTGTCAAGGTATCTAGTCAGTCAAGGTATGGTGGTGATGGACTCACTTTTGGCGATGCCTCCGGTAGCTTTTCACGAGTTAGTAGGATTCCAGGATAGGCGATTGATATGGATGGAGACAAACCTAGAATACCCCAACGTGCGTTGTAAACCATCTTGTTGCTTTTATGTGGTACGAATATATGCCAAGTGTTGTTTGATGAGTATGTACGTATGGGCACAACTCCTTTATATACACAAGGTCAAATATCAGGACTCAGTCCCCGCCCACTTCAGGATGTAGTTTCAAGCTTTCAATGGATGGATGTATGTAACGTAGTATGAATCTCGCGGGTTGACCTGCCCTCCTTTTCCAGTGATGTCAGTGGGGAAGGTACCCCTCACAGAAAGAAAGAAAAAAGTATCCAGTGCTCAATCATTAATGTCGCTACATAGTAATACCGGCTAGACAAAACAGGCTCATATACAGGGCTAGTCATCGAAACAAGCGTCGTACTCAAATAGGCCAGAGGTAGGTACCTATACACAATACAAACTTATTATTCAACTTCCATTACTTAACAGCTTTCCGTCCGCGACCGCGGCCTTTGCCCTTGGCAGGAGCTTTGCTACTCTCCGCTTCTTGATCTTCGACTTCAGGCCCGGGCTCGGGTTCAGTTGTTGCGGCTGGTTTTGAGGATGATGCCGGTCCGTTATCATTGTCGTTGTCACTTCCATTGGGCATGAAGGCTTGGGTAAAGAATAGCCGAGCTTCCTTGGGGGTTATATTGGCGAAGCTATAATGATTGCCTGCATCAATCAATATCTGCTCGATATCATTTCAAGGGAGAGAAAAATTACCTCGAGGGACTTGGAATATACATCCCTTGCCCGCGGTGAACTGCACCCCGTTGATATCAACTTGCACTCTTCCCCAACAGACGTAGAACACCATGTGCATTCGTTTCGAGTTCTTGGGCTTCTTGACACCTTTCGCTGGAAGTTCGACTATTCCACTGCCAAAGAATGGTTGACTGAGTAATTTGGCGACACGGAATGTGGAATCCTTGACGTCTCGCGTCTCAACGCCAGTGGGCGCGTATGCGATTTCTATATCGTCAGTAAACCTTGCTTCCTTCATAAATGGACATGAATGCAAAAGACGTACCTGTTATCTCCTCTTCGCTCGAAGCAACCTGCTTATCCGTATCCCACTTCTTGATATATCCATGTAAAACCCCATCGTCGACCTCCCACTTATCCCTCTCATCGTCATCGTCATCCGAGTCTTCCTCCTGTTTCTTCGACTTGGATTTCTTGCCTCCTTTGCGCTTCTTCCCTCCTTTCTTCTCTGGCTCAATATCTTCCGCGCGAATAATCTCCTTGATTGTGGATAAGGGGTATCGCTGTCCAAGGTCTGCTTCTCCATCGCCATAAACACATCGCTCGTTGCGCCAATACGCCAATGGTCGTACTGATACTCTGCCTGAACGAGTATGTGCTGCTTGCTGCTCGTTTGGCACTTCTCGCTTTAAGATATACAGACTCCTACCTTTCAAGGGTCCCGTGCGTTTAACATGATTCTCAACAACTTGCTCCAATTCCGGGTCCAGGGGTTCCCTTTCTTTAGCCGGTTGTGGTTTAGATATTTTAGCTTCCTTCACCGGTCGTTCTGTCGTCCTCTCTTGGGTGGCTTTCTGGGTTTGCGCCTTTGGAGGCCGTCCCGCGCGTTTCTTCTTGGGCAGATTCTGAGGTATATCCTCGACTGGTGAATCCACGTCCTCGGTCGTAGCCGGGGCTTTTCGCTTCTTCGTGCGCAAACTAGCTGCTTGGACGGGCGATGGTTCTTCTTCTGAAGGGTCTTCATTCTGGATATTAGTAGTGTCATCAGGTACCTCATCGGCATCGTCTCCGTAGCCATCGTCGGCGATCTCGTGTACGTCAAAGTCCCCCTCTATCGGCTCGTTCTGGTACACGCTCACGTCATTGATCTCCTCATCCTCATCTTCGTCGTCCTCATTGATAGGGAAATTTTCATCGTTCGCATATGCGCTCACGGCACCTTTTTGTCGCGACCCATTCACAATAGGTGCTGTGTTTGGCCGTCGATCATTGAGTGGTTGACGGGAATTTGTTTCAGGCGCATCTTCATTCATCCTACCCCTCCTCTGGCGGGCAGATGTCGGGCTAGAAGGAACATCGGTTTGCGCAATAGGGGATGATCGCAACCCTGGTGTTCGACGCGGAGATCCGCTCAAGCCGCTCTTCATTGGCGATCTTGCGATAGGCGGTGGGAAGAATGGGGAGCGTCGGGCGGCTGAACGAGAGAGAAAATCGGTCGGACCGGGGCCGTCATCTACATTCCTTGAGTCAGTCTATTACTCTGTATACTGATAATATGCGCGAGTCTACCTTCGTCTATAGACATGCCCTCAGATCCCATCATTGTGTCATTTCCGGTGAATCGCACGGGCGACTTTTCTGGCGAGGAGAATAACCCGTCTAATTCCTCCATTCCATGTTCGTCTCGTCGGCCTTCTTTGAGTGTGATACCCGTCCGCCTGAAAGCAGTCAGTCTCGCGCTCAATGAGTGTTCATGCGGTGGCTGTTTACCTTCCTTGTTTACCGACGTTGGAGTAGTCATAGTCGCGGGCTTTTGCAACCCCCCGAGGAGCCATGGCTGATGTTCTGCAAACAGCAAGTCCAATCGTGTTTTGGTAGATGGATTTATCGAGAATTTTAATTCACAAGTATCCGTCGAATTCGAATGTTTGCGACAAGTCAACTCCGAATGGTCATCAAGCAACGTCTATTATTGTACGATAAAGAAAGTGAACGCGCCAACAGCCCGTGGGCATGCGCTAAACCCAATCCGGCACGACGCGTTCACGTCGCCTCGACAAATTAAGCAATATGACTTCTCTTCTCTGCTTCAGATTTATTTTCAATATTCCATTCATACAGAAAGAAATTGACAATGGGCCGACCGAGCAACAAAGAGCCAGACCCAACCGGTGCCCTCTCCTTCATCCCGCCCACTATCAACCCTACTCCCCTCCTCCACGGACAATCATACACAGTCTACTCCCCCTGTCCACAATCAATCCACCCCATCGACCCAACAGCCATAACGACCAATGACTCCAACAAACCCACAGAATGCGTCTTGGGCGTCGACGAAGCCGGCCGCGGTCCTGTACTCGGTCCTATGGTCTACAGCGCATTCTATCTCCCCAAACACCTCGAACAACCACTCCTGACACAAGAGCACAGTTTCGACGATAGTAAAGTTCTGACTCCCGTCGTGCGCGCGCGATTGATGCAGTCGATATGTACACCTGGCGCGTCGTTACATGATTCGTGTGGCTGGGCTGTAAAATTACTTTCTGCACGAGATATTTCCGCCGGCATGATGCGTCCGGGCATGAACATCTACAATCTGAATGCGCAGGCGATGGATGCCACGATCGAAATTATACGAGGCGTATTAAACGAGAAGCATATCAACGTGACGGAAGTGTATATCGATACCATCGGAAACCCGGCGACGTATCAGGCAAAGTTACAGAAATTGTTTCCCACAATAAGTATAACGGTTGCGAAGAAGGCGGATTCATTGTATCCGTGTGTGAGTGCGGCAAGTGTCGTGGCCAAGGTGACGAGGGATGTTGCGCTGGAGACCTGCTATGAGTCTACCTACCGAGAGCCGATCCAGAATGTCGAGGCAGATACAGATATGAACGAGCCAGAGACAAAAACAGAAGAGCCAGGATGGGGGAGCGGCTATCCCTCGGACGCGAAATGCGTAAACTGGCTACGGCAAAATATGGATTCTGTATTCGGCTGGGGCAACGAGTGCAGATTCAGCTGGGGCACTGCAAAGGAGATGCTCGAGGGCAAGGATTCAATTAGAGTGGATTGGCCTGCTGACGAAGATGAGGGAGCTGGACTCGCTGATTTCCTGTCGGGTCCGCAGAGGTCGACGACGTTAGGAGGTAATGAGGAACTTGGGAATTGGTATGGGACAAGGGTTACTGCTTTTTGATGTCAAGAAGCTTGCATAATGATTGTGTATGATATCACCAGTCTTCTGAATGAACGCCGACGAATATTAGTCCAATGTCATAAGATACAATAAAGTTATATAAAGGTAATGAGAGTGAATATGAACCCCGATTTAGAGGCTGGCGGTCGAAAAGTAATAGTTGTCCCAGAGATATTCATAGTCATCCAGTAATCCTCCGACGATATCCAGAATAGGCTTGCCCTTGAGCTTGTCGGCGATTCCTCCAATCCATGGTCTACAAGCGTTAGCG
Organism: Talaromyces ruber; assembly: GCA_022813215.1. Lineage (NCBI taxonomy): Eukaryota > Fungi > Ascomycota > Eurotiomycetes > Eurotiales > Trichocomaceae > Talaromyces > Talaromyces ruber. Next base: position 32,323 of record JAKLMW010000066.1, on the reverse strand, counting down.
ATATGATGAGAAATGTAAGAAGAAAACATACCTGGTGATATTCTCATAAAACGCGCCACGCATCATCCACCAACCCATCGCCCATCCTCTCTTCTTCAACTCATCTCTCTCCAAGCCGGTCAACCCGCGCAGACCGCCAGCAGCGCGTTCCGCAAGATCCCTCTTGGCAAGCTGTCGACTTCCATACTCCAGACCAAACCCAATCAACCACGGACTCCAGCTTCGCTTATTCTTGGACCATCTCTGCATCGCAAGTGCATATATGACCGGTCTCAGTATATAGAGAATCTCCGCGAATTGGCCCTGTCCTGAGACGCGATGGAGCAGAGACGCAGGAGCTTTGACGTCATCTGCTGTAAGCACTTTGGAGATGAGATAACTTGATATGTCGCTCGCATCTGGTAGACTCGGCAGTGTTAACCCAGTCCGGGGCATCGTCCAGCTAATTTCTGACGATGAGGACACCGACGACTCTTCAATTGGCTCATCCATCCCATTCCAATCTCCCGCAGCAGCCTCCTTCTCCGCCTCCGCGACACGAGGATCAGTCTCCCTCTCCGGCAAAGGCGGATTAACCAACGGTCTCGAATTCGTCAATCGCAACAGTAACAGCCGACAAACCGCTTTCGCGAACTCGATAGCCGCAATGACCCGCCAGCGAACTTTTTCGCCTCGGCGGCGCGCGGTCATTTCCCATAGTAATTCTGTGTATTGAATTATCTGTAGCGCGAGAGCGAGTTTGCGGTATAGGGGCGATTTGGTGGTCCAGTATCTCGTGTATCGCGCGTGCGGGGAGGGGATGGGTCGTGGGATGGTGGAGGGGAGTTGGGAAATGACGCGCGAAACGAGGGAGTCATGGTATAGCGATAGGAGTTGGACGCCGGAGTGCACTATACAAGAGTTAGTATGCCAACGTTATCGAGTATCATGATAGGTCATACCGCATTCTGAAGGTAATTCCGATTCGCGAAACCGGCCTGTCATCCATTGTCAGCCTTGAACGCGATAGATTTATAGCGGCGGGCAGCTTACCAGGAATGATATATGTTAGTGACCGCAGCGCCGATTCGACCTGATTCACAGTGTTGACGTTCTTGGTCACGAAGTTCTCATATGAGGAGATCCATTTCGATGGTCGCAGGACGTCTGCTTTGAGTTCACGGAGTGTTTGTCGATGTGACTCCATTTCTACCTGGCATCATCGAGTCAGTTCATCATTTAGGTACCACAGACAGAAGAAAGGTGCTATACGAACATATCGTAGTGCTTGTTATGGGGATGTAGCACGCGACTGAGTTGCGCATGTCTGGAGGGAGTGGCTGGTATGACGGATCGGGCACATGTACGTACGGGGTAATTAGTAGAACCAGCTCGATTTGCTCCGGCCAGCGGGCCGAGGTATTTCTTGCAGTTACTAGTTTTCTGGCCAATCGCGTTCACTTCACCCGTGATGTATGCATAACCAAGTACGATTCGCTCAGAGTATTTACTAGTCAGCCTAATACTCTGAATTAAACGAATAAATCACGACCAGCTTCGAGAAATGCAAAGCTCTTCATTACTTTGGTCGGTGATTCTTCCAACGGCAGCTGCTCAAGGTGGATCTGAAAAGTCGCGAACTCGCGGGGGCTATCTATGACACGATTAGGATGTCGATGTCCTATGTTATTGCTGTAGATAATTACGTGAATGATGGATCTTGACAGCTGTTCCTGCACTTCCGGAATTCCCTCCTGGAGATTGGAATGATGGACTTTGTATCAACTATCATTACTTCGAGGTGAGCAATTACAGGCCATAAAATTTGCTCTTACATCGCACAACAACTTAATAACTCTATCGTACAGATGTAGTACATGTCAATCAATCTCATCCGCAAATTTCCAAAGCCCATCTGGTCGCATAGCCTCCGACACTCTCTCATATATCTTTTCACGCTCCATGCGATCAGCTTCCATGCGATCCTTGGCCAAGTCCTGCGTAGTCGGCATGTCTGTCCGCCAGAATCCCGGTGGTGAACGAGCGCGTTCATAAGCGTGTCTATGCTTGCCAAACCGATTGGCCAATTGCCTGGCCTTTGCTTCAATCAGCAACCCGTTCAGTGCCTGTTCACTCAACTGCTGGAGTGAACTCTTTTTGTCTCCAAGATGTTCTTCGAGGAGAGCCCGATGTTTCTCGGAATCGTATTTGATCCCTGTCGCTCGCACCATGGCGCGGAACTTTTCTCCGCAGCAATCGGTTCGCATACAACCAGGAAGACATTTGCGTGATTCGCCCCGAACGACCTCTTTGAAAGCGTAGTCGAGACCCTGATTTCTTGCCGGATTCAGCTTGAAATGACTGAGGTCGAGACAGTCCACGGGTAAGTCTCTGAAAGGCCTGGATTTCACGATTGCTTGCCAATACTCATCGTTGTTTGTCTTTGTGGTTGGGTTTGTTTCATGTTGAAACTTCCTTTTAGCGATGGGACGCTTCTCTGCAGTCTTCATATAACCCGTAATTGCCTTAGTAGGTCCATTCGACCACGGCGTCTGATTTGCACTGACTGAAGACGGTTGGATCCCCGGCCTGGAAACGGGTGTCGTCGATTGAACTAGGATACGGGTTCCAGGACGATCAAGTGCATGACTCTGCCTGTGTGGACGGGCCGCCAGCAGATCGTCAAGCCGTCTATGCGCATCTGGGGGTCGAACTGGTCCTTTTGAGGGGGTGTCATTTTCATCAGTAGCAACTTTTATGGCTGAAGGGGTATAATTCTGATCCTCTCCGTCTTCGGCAACAGTTGAAATTGCAGACGCCCCGCTGTCACAAGTCTTTCGTCGTTTGAAAGCGGACTCTTGCGGTGTTCTAAACTGATTGATCTGATTGGTATCTTTGGGTTGAAAAGCGTGACGCTCTCCTTGAAAATTGGGGGTAGTAATCGGTCCATCATGCCGTAGTCTAGACACACCATCTTCAAAAACAGCAAATCTTCGGCTCCGTGGTGTGGTCACCGTGTCGCCAACCTCGTCGAGATCCTCAGATGCAACGGGAAATATTTCCTCGCCCAGAAATGGGCCTTCCATGGGTCCAGGAGAAAGAGGTTCGTCCTTGACGCGGGCAATGCGTGACTGGTCACCACTGTCATGGTCCGGAAGGTTGCCCCTTGCTTCATTACTTGAAATGGGCGGTATTGGTGATGAATTTGATGCCGTTGAAGCGACTGCAGAGCTACTGGGAATATTTTGTCCCGCATCTTGGGTACGGACTGATTTTGGAGTCGAAAGAGTATTGTTCTGCTGGTGGACGCCTTGCTCAAGCGAAGGACTAATGGTGTCCAGGTTCGTATCTGTAGGGGCCTTGTCTGCCAAAGACAATTCGGCACACCAGCGTTGCCATTGCTCAGCTCTTCTTTTGTGATGCTTGACCTGGGCTCGAAGAGAGCTCATAATTTTTACTAGGGCCGCTGTTTCCTTGTAAATGTCATTATAAGAGTCCTTCAGCCGTTGGATGCTCGAGACAAATTGAACACCGAGGCGACCTTCGGGCCAAGAGATGGCGGTTGCTTTCTCAGGATCGTATTTCTCCTTCAACTTATGCAGCTTCGCCTCAATCATCCTATCATCATCGCTGCCATCGTCTTCCTCCTCCACTACCACGTCTTCTTCATGAGCACCCGGGTTGGTAGCTTTCTTGTAGCGTTGTAAGTCGGCAATATCAGACTGTAGCTTCTTGATTCGCTGCTGATCGGTCTTACGTTGATATTCCAAACTCCTGATTTTCTTGTTGAGCTTGTCGGTGGCTTCCTGGTATTTGACGTCCTGTTCCGCAGCTTCGTCTCGAGCGGCCTCGAGATCTTTTGAAATCGAATTCAAATGATGGACTACAGCGTCCATTGCGTTGTGTGAAATTCGATTCTATCTCAGGCACAACTACCAAGGACGCCTCGAAAAATCACCAATACCTGGATGTCATATTTGCAGTTGAGTAGTTGATAGAAGTCATCGCGCGACGCGTCGTTTCCCTTACCCTTATCTTGTACTTAGCGGCGCCACCATCGCTTATCGCTGACTGATCGACGAGGCGGAATTGCCGGCAGTCAACTCACCACCTAAATACTCGCAACTACTATGTATCCATTCTTTGTCTGATCTCTATTCTATTTGAGCCCGCGACAGCAACTATATGTCTTTGGCACGTTGTCAGTCTCTTCTCTTGCAAAGCCGGGATGTCAAAGCGATGCCGGAGCGATGATCCAATAACTTCTTCGTCCAAGCGTCAACGGACAACAGTCAAAGGACGAGGACAAGACTGTATATCTACTCTCAGTGACGAAATATTACTGCAGATACTATCATCCGTGTCTATAGATACACTGGTCAAATGTCAAAGGTAAGCGCTTCCGTCGATCGTATGTCTCCTGTGCTGTCCATGCTGACCGCCACCAGGGTCTCCAAGCGATTCCACGCGCTCGCCGGCGATTCGGAACTATGGAAACGACGATACTTTGCGCAATGGGTGTTGCCTCGAGTACGCGCTGTCCCACAATCGAAACATTTGAAACTGTCATCCACCGGAACAGCCTATTCACCGCGAGTATCGAAATGGCTCGGTCACAGCCATCTTGCGGAGGACAACAACTCCATTCACTGGAAAACGCAATACCGGCTCCGTCACAACTGGTCTAAAGGGACATGCCGACTAGATGAATTAGAAGTATCGCGTCCGCCGCTACCTCAAATGTTGATCAAATTATATTCGGGTGTCGTCATCACTGCGGATAGGGAACATGGCTTACGAGCTTGGTCTACGAAGAAGCCCAAGAAACAGTTAACGGAATTGCCGTTTCCGACCGGAAACGATATTCCAACTGCTCTCTACGTAGCCAAGGGCTCTCTGGCTTCGTTTATTGAGATTACTGTTGGTTTTGACGACGGTCATTTCAGTATCTACGAGCTAGACGTGATCCGTGGAGAATTTGCGATACGTTTTTCACAAGAATCCACAAGCGATGCCACCATCACTGCGATAGCTTCGGCTCCTCCATTCTTTCTTACCATATCAGATCACAAAGTCTTCAATCTATACAAGATACCATCTCATGTTACCCAAAATGAAGAACCGGCACCGAACCAACTGCGTTTACTAGCGTCATTGGAATCGAACAATAAATTTGCACCGATGTCACTTTCACTCAGATGCTCGGCTTCGGAAGTCATAGCATCAATAGCATACAGCTTCTTTCACATCAGTAATGGCTGGACCATTGGAATACAAGAACTGCGATTCAATAAGGACGGAGAACATATTACCTCCCGCCTAGCCACCACGGTTGCAGTGCATCCAAGAGCCGATGAAAATGGTCACGATGACCCTTCGACAGGCAGCAACAGCAAGCCCAACAATAAAAATCACAGTCGTGGACATACAAATCTCTCTACTGCTGACATACAGCATAAAGAGGCGCCGACATCTCTATCATACTCTCACCCTTTCCTGCTTACCTCTCACAGCGACAACACCTTGACCATGTACCTCGTCTTTTCATCCGCTGACAAGCTTGTTATTCGGGATAGTCGGCGTCTCTGGGGACACACATCATCAGTGTCAAGTGTGCAAGTCGGCGACCGAGGCAAAGCCGTCTCCGTCAGTCCTCGGGGAAACGAAATCCGAATCTGGGAGCTTGAAAGCGCAGTATCGTCTCCCTCGTCGCCTCTCAGCTCTCGCAGCCGGAGCATACGAGGCGAGTCAAGCGTTCGGATCAATTATGAAAAGCCGTCGTCCGCGCCAAGATTTTCACTGGGTACAACTTCCGGGGCCAAGGATTGGAGTCGCCATGTTTCTAACCAGAGAGATCTGGACGCTCTTCCAGAAGAACCGGATGGTTGGGTCGGATTTGACGACGAGCAGGTTGTTGTCTTGCGCCAAAGAGGACTGAGAGCACAGTTTCTGGAATGTTATGATTTTACGTAGATCTTGTATATACCCTATATATCCCTGAAGTATATACATTCATTGTACGTCTTCTCGCAAGGCTGTGGTGTACCTTGGTAGAACCTGATTTGACGAAAGGACCTTGCGAGTGACACAATGCCGAGCGCCAGTTGTGAATAGCCCAGGTACCTTCGGGGAATTGTTAAAACCGATTAAATAATGCATGCGCCATCCCTGTCGGTTTAGGAAGGGGGGTTGCCTGAGCCTTCTTCTAAATAGTTAGCTGGTCGCGCTCTTATCTTTTCTCCTTCCAAATCTCTTCTCGTCTATCTATCCAGATCTCGGCGGTATATCAACTACGTTGCGGCTATCTGAGGGTACGACGACGACTAACGTTACTGACACTACTGCGATACGATGCGTCCGACCTCTATGCACCGGACCGAGCCACACAGGCCTGCATTGGCTGAGCGCTCGTTCATGGGGATGAAACGACAACAGCGAGCGACTGAATCAATGACCTCAACGAGTGCTTTGATGACCGACGGTGGATGGATGTACGATCTACGGACAGCGATGGCGGCGCAGAAGATGGCCGACGTACAACGAACGGATGGCAAGACATGGCTGGCGGTTGATATGACAGTTGATCTTTGAGTGAACGAAAAGGATCAATAAGAATGAAGAGAATGGGAGAAAGAGAGTTCCCCGCTTACTGTTTGGTAAGGGCTGAGTTTTCTGCCTCGTGCCTTCCTCAACGGCCGCCCGCCCACCGCCGCCCGCCAAACACGCTGAGGGAAGCCTGCCAGAAAGAAAAAAAAAATACAATTTTACTCCACACATACCGAGCATCTCTCTTTCTGCCAAAAACTCTTCGTTTCTCACCACCCACCTATCCATTTTCAATTCGGTCTTGCTATTGATTCTCGAATCGAGCATTCACTCATCTTTCACACTCGGAATTATATATAATTCCAGTTCTAGGTACGCCAGATTGGCTCTCCTCTTGCAATGGCTTTCATCCCACTCTTCATAGCATGGCGCACGCCAATTGGATCGATATTCACTTTCGCGTCCCCATGCAAATTTCGCAATCTTTTACAAATCGTCTAACTCTTACATCTCACTAGATTACTCTACTTCTCTTCGTTCATTACGATCAACCCACTTCGACATAATGGAGAACCAGACCGGAAGCCGTGGCTGCTTTAACTGTGAGTCTCCTGTCTTTCACTTCACGTTTTTGCGCGACGAACTGACTGTTTCGAATAGGTGGCGAGCCTTCTCACCAGGTAAATTTGAGTCAACACATCTAATACAACCCGTCGAATTGGACTGACCCGATGCTCTACAGGCCCGTGACTGCCCCAAGAAAGGCACACCTACTTGGTGAGTTATCTTGGTTGCCTGCTTTATTTTCATCCTGCTGACCTGTCTTGATAGCTACAACTGCGGTGGTACGTCAAACGCATAACCATAATCTCTCGCTCTCTAGCACTATATACCTAACATCTCTCAGGCCAAGGACATGTCAGCCGTGAATGCACCCAAGCCCCCAAGGAAAAGTCCTGCTACCGCTGCGGTCAAACCGGCCACATCTCCCGCGATTGCCAACAGTCAGGCCCTGCCGGCGGCAACAACGGCGGATTTTCCCGAGGCGGATTCTCTGGTGGCGCTGGTGGTCAGGAATGCTACAAGTGCGGTCAGGTCGGACACATTGCTCGCAACTGCTCTCAGGGCGGTAGCTACGGCGGTGGTCAGGGCGGCTTCGGCGGTCGCCAGCAGACCTGCTACTCCTGCGGTGGATACGGCCACATGGCCCGTGACTGCACACAGGGTCAGAAGTGCTACAACTGTGCGTCTCTCTGTTCATTGAATGCGTTCGTTACGTGATGATTGATACTAATTGATCCAGGCGGCGAGGTCGGCCACGTCTCTCGTGACTGCACAACCGAAGCCAACGGCGAGCGCGTCTGCTACAAGTGCAAGCAACCCGGCCACGTCCAGTCCGCCTGCCCCAACTAAACGACTATACTCTCTTCTTTTCTTAAATTTTACTTTCTTTTGTTTCTTTTCCTTTAAACAAAATTTCTTATATGGACCGGTCCGCACGATTTCATATCATAATGACTACTACCTAACCGACACGCATTGAAACGAGCTTTCTCTGACTGATACCTACGTATTGACGAGGAAATGATTCGAGGGAGGGGATGGTTGCGAAAAAAGCGAGAAGTGAAGAAGGAAAAGTGAGAAGGAAGGATTGGAATGGACGAAAACTAATGGAAGGGACAAAACAAACATGATTCATGATGCCTCTTTCTAGGTTTTTTTTTTTTTCTACCTGCTGTGTTGTGCTGTTTCTGCCAAACAAAAAATGATTCCCTTTTTGTCTCATGATAGTAGAAAAATTTCAATATGAGGAAATTGAGATGATACATAATTCATTTGCATTCCTACTGACTGTAAAAATTGAAACAAAGGAATTATAGCTAAGATGAACAGCTACACATCATAGCCCTCTTGAACCGGGGCACATCACCGCAAAACCTCTCCTCTTCATCCTTGTCCACGCCCCAGTCTTCCTGGAAAGGGTTCAGGGTGTACTGCATTACGCGTCCGAGGATTTGTCGATCGCCTTTGTGCTCGACTCGGTCGATGACTTCGTCTAGGATCCAGGATCGGGGGACGAACTGCCAGTCTTTAGTCTACCATTTAGAACAGGGACTAGGAGAACAGGGTAAGAACCTTTGGATTCACGGATCTCATTAATTCTTTGCGCTCTTGATCGGTTCTTCCATCCTGTGTCCAGTCTTCGACGATGCGATCTCTCCACGATGACAACCATGTCGCTATGCGCTTACAGGCAGATTCCTCAGTATTGCCGACTCCGCTGACGCCTTCATTATGAAAGAATCGTTTCGCGATAGCCTGTCTCTGCTCATCAGTCTCGAGTTCTTCAATATCAATGTCAGACAGTCTTCGGAAGAAATGGTTAAAATCAAGCTCTAAATGCTCCATGGTATCAAGCAACTCCGAGAACAGCGATTCAAAATCGGATTCCTTGCTCGTCAAAAGACCCAGTCGCCGGGACATGAGGCGCACGTATTCATGCTTAAAGACTGTCTTGTATTCTTCGCCTGTCCGGTTGATGAGCGTCTCTGCGCGTTGGATGAGAATTTGCCCGAATTCTTCAGTCACGCCCTTAGTGATGAACTCCTCGTCGTCCACCCGCTCGGCGCCGCCGATGAGCTCGCCGAATGCCTCACCTAGTCGTACCAAATTCCACCATATGACTGATGGCTGGTTCTTGTATGAATATCTCAGATAGTGGTCGTCGTGGTTCGGTGTGTACGAAGGGTCGAAATTGTCCATAAATGCGAATGGGCCAAAGTCCAGAGACAAGCCGAATATGGAGGTGTTGTCGGTGTTGAGGACGCCGTTCATAAATCCGTATGCTTGCCAGGCGGCTACTGTTTTGGCATTTCGCCGTACGATTTCACGATATAGTCGCGTAAATCGGTTTTCTTCTTGGCCTTCTTTTCCTTGGAGTTCTGCAGCTGTGACACCTCGTGGCGGTTCATCAAAATTTACGTCTCCGGAACCTTCCTCATTGGGAAGATTGACTACCCCAGGTAATGATTCCCACCCTGGGAAGACGTCCTCGGCGATATATGTCGCCAGCTTCCTGATCATGTCTCGCTCGTTGCGAGAATGAAGAATGTCGAATGATCCAATTCGGAGCCAGCTCTGCGCAAATCTGGCGACTATAGCGCCAGGTTCCATTCGTTCGCGCAGAACTTTGGATTTTGGTAGCAGCGTAAGAGACAGGGCTCTAGTGGTCGGAATACCAAGAGCATTAAGAGCTTTGCAAGTCAGACCGCAATTCTTCTACGACTCAAGTATAGAGAGGGCAAACCTTCAGATACTACGTATTCGCGAATACTTGAACGTAGAACCGCCTTGCCATCTGCAAAACGGGAATATGGTGTTCGTCCTGCACCTTTCAATTGCAGTTCATAGCGGGTATTTGTGCGGGGGTTCATCAACTCGCAGAGACTGATAGCGCGCTATTTCAGTATTAGCATTGTGTTCATATGTTGCTTATGCAGTGAGAACGTACGCCATCTCCGAGTTGTCCTGCCCATGCACCACTAGGACACAGTCAGATGAGCGCCGATGTTAGCGGTAGTGTAAACTGACAATTGCCATCCTACACCATGGTCAGTCTCCGTCTAGAGCAATTCCCGATAGAAGATGTACCTCCATAGCATTGCGCCCAAGGATAGACTCCTCCCTCTTCCTCATTCCAGAATATCTTATTCCCGGCAACCAAACTAACAAAGTCTTCTGTTTTCTCTTCTCCTGGCTGCAACCCCAGATCCTCCATGGCTCGCGGACTCACGCCTAACAGCTCCGGGTCCTCGGCGGCCTCGGGACGGACATAGGTATACATTGCACCTTTGACGATGCGCGGGCCCAGTGTTTCGCGTGGCGCATCGTGGGACTGCTTTGGAGTCTCGAATGCAGGGTCCGGCGGTAGCCTGGACGTGAATGTGTTCGTTTTGGGGACGGTGGCTAATGTGTTGTACGCTGCTGCTGCCGGCGCGAGATTCAACTGCGAAGCCATTTGATGGACGCGATTGCAGGTCATTCGCAGAGAAGGGAATGGTCGTAGAGATATGAGGCGTGACATCAACTCAGATACGGGAGAAACAGAAAAGTAGAATATTTGATGTCCTCGCAAGGCATATTAAGTAGTGATGGACAATTTATTGTTTCATTGAAAGTCGCGGAGAAAGTTACTAAGCCGAGGATCTGGACCCTACACGATATGACATCACATTGCCCAATCAGCTTCATTTGTCAGTCGGTTCTCAACGACTCTCTTCTTTTGATTGTCTTACGTATTTTCACATTTCTCAGATGTAATCCTGGTCAACAAGACCATGCCGGCTCCCATACGCGTGGATGACGGGGATTCTGCTGTTGAACATATCCACACTGCTAGAGTCTCAGTCGATGAGGGGTAACGACATTGCTCGCGCGATGATGCCTCATTGCGCAATCCTCTAGCATCGATTTGTCTGATATGACTCGCCTATCGCTGTCTAATCCAGGCCAGACTCCACCACAAACTGCATCGGCACTTGCTGCGAGATTCTGATGACCATCGGATCTGTTCCCGGTATATAGCCTTCCGACGGCTCCCACCCCCATTATAAATGCGAGTACCCTGACAATGCGTGCGACATTCTTCTGCAGAGCTTGGAAACCCCACTATCTCTACTCCTCTCAACTCCGACTTCAACTCCAACTCCCTACACAGTTCGTCTTCAGAAAGACATTTAGCTCGATGACCAGCGCAGCCGATATCCCGACCGTCAAAGTCGGCGGCAACGCCTCCGTGCCAGTGGTAAGGTCATCTCACTGCAAAGCTCGTCAAAACTCTAACACGAATTAGCTGGCCTACGGAACTGGTACAGCATGGTCCAAGAAAACCGGCGACTCTGACGTTAGCCGCGAACTCGTGGAAGCCATCAAGACCGCTATCAAACTGGGTTATCACCACCTCGACGGAGCCGAAGTGTACAATACGGAACCTGAGCTTGGAGTTGCCATCAAGGAGAGCGGCGTTCCAAGAGAAAAGCTATTTGTTGTCACCAAGGTGTACCCTAACATTGACGATATTCCGAACGCGATTGATCAGAGTTTGAAGAAACTGCAGCTTGATTACGTGGATCTGTACGCTCAATCTCCCTGTTTAGCGTGAGTCAATGACCTGATACACTGCAGATATTTGATACATGCTCCCTTCAAAGCCAAGTCCGACAAGGAGCTCCAGGATACTTGGGCAGCCATTGAGAAGGTGAAGGAGGCAGGAAAAGCGAAAGAAATCGGCGTTTCTAACTACACCAAAGCCCACCTTGAGACTACATTGAAGACAGCCAAGATCCCTCCCGCCATCAACCAGATAGAATTCCACCCGTACCTCCAGCACGGAGATCTGCTTGACTACCACAAGGAGAAAGGCATCGCAACATCTGCCTACGGACCTCTAACCCCTGTCACTCGTGCTACCGGCGGTCCCCTAGACCCGGTGCTGGCTGGGCTGGCTAAGAAGTATGCAGTTACCCCCGGCGATGTTGCACTTCGATGGGCACTTGAGCGCGGTGCTATTGCCATCACGACGAGTAGCAAGGAGGCTCGCCTCACCGAGTATCTACGTACCGTCAAGTTCAACCTGACCCCGCAGGAGGTGGAGCAGATTTCGGAGCTGGGTAACCAGCACCACTTTAGGGGTTTCTGGAAGGACAAGTTTGCAGCAGACGACCGCACATAGAGCAGGCTCTCATTGATATATAAGATGATAATAGATAGAAATAACACAGTCACTCATCGATCCCCCCGTACCAAGCGTTGATAATAGTATGATGGCTGATCTGAATGTTGCTACCGTCGGTAAGGAACTGATTCGTAATGGGCGAAAACACCTCGATCGCTCCAGCTACGGTGCTAAAGTTCGATCTTGGATCATGAGTAGAGGAGGTAGACATAGATTGGGTTTCACCAGAGTAAAAAACAACTTCCTACCGCCTACAATAATCACATCCGTGAATGAGTTAATTCAGAAAAGGAAGAAAAAAGGAAACAAAAAGAGAAAAATCGAGCCGTAAAGAAGGAAGGATTCCCGCTTAGTGACCCGGACCAACGATTCTCCGGCAGCCCACCCAATAACAGCCCGCTGATTTGTGACCAGGCTTGGCGCTGAGGTTGCCGGGCTCTCCCATTGCTCTCTCGACTGGAGCAAAGACCTCACTCACCTTCCCTTCCACCTCGAATCCGTGTGTCCATTCTCCCACGTCCTTTCCTCGGCTACAGAGTCTCCCCCTCTGTCTGTCTGACCTTTATCGAGTCTATACTCAACGCACAATGCGGCCGCAATTGCTTCGTGCGGCCGCGCGCTCCAGACAATTCGCCAACGCCAGATCATGCCGGTCCTTTGCTACCACGACGCGGCGTAGCGCCGAGGTCGAGTTGACTATTGGTTAGTGGGGATCCAGTCGTCAATTGAAGGTTCTACGGCTAATTTGTTTCGCTTTTAGATGGCAAGAAGGTCTCAATCGAAGGTATAATCGGACTGCAATAGGTTTTACGAAAGGTGCCAGCTGACATATCCGGGTGCATATAGCTGGCTCCGCTTTGATTCAAGCTTGTGAAAAGGCCGGTGTGACTATTCCAAGGTATGTAACGTCTATTGTATTGGCAATTGGCTTTTCTTACTGACGTTGTTATAGATACTGCTACCATGAGTAAGCCCTTCGTTCTACGTCATGCGTACCAATACTAACTATCGTTGAAGGAAACTATTGATCGCAGGAAACTGTAAGCACGCATGATCCGGTCCTTTCATATCATACTAACACATCAAAGGTCGTATGTGTTTGGTAGAGGTCGAAAAAGCCCCCAAGCCCGTTGCATCATGCGCCTGGCCCGTCCAGCCCGGTATGGTTGTCAAGACCAACTCGCCATTGGTACACAAGGCCCGAGAGGGTGTCATGGAGTTTTTACTCGCAAACCATCCTCTTGACTGCCCTATCTGTGACCAGGGAGGTGAGTGTGATCTCCAGGATCAATCGATGCGTTACGGTGCCGATCGCGGCCGATTCCACGAAACCGAAGGAAAGCGTGCCGTCGAAGATAAGAACATCGGCCCTCTGATCAAAACCTCGATGAACCGATGCATCCACTGCACCCGTTGCGTCCGTTTCATGAACGATATTGCTGGCGCCCCCGAGCTTGGTACTACCGGACGAGGAAACGATATGCAGATTGGAACATACTTGGAACAAAACATCAGCTCCGAACTTTCGGCCAACGTCATCGATCTGTGCCCCGTCGGTGCCCTTACCTCCAAGCCCTACGCCTTCCGAGCTCGTCCATGGGAGTTGAAGCACACCGAGACCATTGATGTATTGGACGGTCTCGGTTCCAACATTCGTGTCGACTCTCGCGGTATGGAAGTTATGCGAGTTATTCCCAGACTTAATGACAATGTAAACGAGGAATGGATCAACGATAAGACTCGATTTGCCTGCGACGGATTGAAGACACAGCGATTGACCACCCCTCTCATTCGCCGCGAAGGAAAGTTCGTTCCAGCCACTTGGGAACAGGCCTTGACCGAGGTCGCTTCTGCACACGCTAGATTAAGCCCTAAGGCCAATGAGTTCAGGGCTGTTGCTGGTCAGCTAGTCGAGACGGAGTCTCTTGTTGCCATGAAGGACTTGGCTAACAAGCTTGGCTCGGATAACTTGGCTTTGGACCAGCCTAACGGCAGCGCACCTATAGCTCACGGTGTTGATGTTCGTGCCAATTACCTCTTCAACTCTAAGATCTTCGGTGTTGAAGAGGCAGATGCTATCCTCCTTGTCGGTACAAACCCTCGCCATGAAGCCGCAGTCTTGAACGCTCGTATCAGGAAACAATACTTGCGCTCTGACCTTGAAATCGGTCTTGTCGGAGAGTCCTTTGAAAGCACCTTCGGCTTTGAACACTTGGGAGCTGACGTCAGCAGCCTTCAGTCCGCTCTTTCTGGAGAGTTTGGCAAGAAGCTTGCTTCCGCTAAGCGTCCCATGATCATTGTTGGAAGTGCCATTGCCGAGCACCCCGACGCCAAGTCTGTTTTTGAGACCGTTGGTCAATTCGTTGAGAAGCACGCTTCCACATTCAGAACCGATGAATGGCAAGGATACAACGTTTTGCAAAGAGCCGCGTCCCGTGCGGGAGCCTACGAAGTCGGTTTCACAGCTCCTTCTCCAGAAGTTGCCAACACTACACCTAAGATGGTCTGGCTTCTTGGTGCCGATGAGATCAACGCCAGCGAAATCCCCAAGGATGCCTTTGTTGTGTACCAGGGTCACCACGGAGACCGTGGCGCACAGTTGGCCGACGTTGTCCTCCCAGGTGCAGCATACACCGAGAAGTCTGGAACATACGTCAACACTGAGGGCCGCGTTCAAGTCACTCGTGCTGCTACGTCTGTGCCAGGTGCTGCTCGTGATGACTGGAAGATTATTCGTGCAGTCAGCGAGTTCCTTGGCTCACCTTTGCCATATGATGATATCGAGGCTCTCCGTGACCGCATGGAGGAGATCAGCCCTGCCCTCCGCCGATATGACTTGATCGAGTCTACTTCATTACCAGCTCTTTCCAAGGTCCAATTGGTCGACCAAAACAAAGGATCCAAACCCACTGGTGCCGAGTTCAAGAAGGTTATTGAGGACTTTTACTTCACAGACGTTATCTCTCGAAGGTATGATTTCAGTGGTAGACTTGAAATGACATTAGCTAATCCTTTTCTAGCTCCCCTACTATGGCTCGTTGCTCGGCTGCCAAAGCCACCGGTAACCCCGAAACCAATTTCATGGCTGCCGGTGAAATGTCTCCACAAGCCGTCTATGGCAACGCGGCATAAAAGAGGTCTTGCCCAGCTGTATCATCGTACCATGTCGGCGTTTCTTTCCTTTGTGCTGCTTGCTTGCTACTTAGCTTGAGTTGAGTGTATGTGTCAACAGTAATTTAGTCTTTCCCATTTCACTTATAAACATTGTTTGCTGTCCTGTCACTCATCCATCCTTCCCCCTTCTTCTTGCCCTCTGTTACGAGGATCCATATCTGTGTGCTCAATTCTCAATTCTGCATGAAAAAAATAGCAGCTAGAAGGTGTTTTTGTACATAAAGGGAACGTTCGCAAAATGCAAGTTAATGCAAGCTATAAAGTATCTTATCAGAAGCTTGAATCCAACCTGATAGTGATCTAGTTAGTGAGATACTAATATACAGGTCACAGCTCATCATCATCCGTTTCTCCTCCGGTAGCTTCACCCGCTTCATCTCGCTCAGGCACAATCTCCGCCTCCTTTTTAGAGGGATCAGCACCTTTACCCCTGCGCAAGAATGGCAAGTCTCTCCTCGGAGGTGGCGGATCAGCTGCCTTGGTCAAATTCGGACGGTTCGATTTCTGCGATTGTGCTTCCTCTTCCGGAGGAGAGTTCATCCTCTCCTCGGCCTCTGACTCGGTCTCTTCTTCTAGCGGCTGAGGCGTTTCGGATCTCTCATCTTCGTCTTCCTCCTCATCTACTTCTACTTGGGTTTTAGCCGCAGCGGCTCCCCTTCTCGAGGGCTTGGGCTTATCGATGTCCATCTTTTCGAATTCATCGTCTGAATCTGATGGTTCTTGCTGACGGATAGGAGCCTTTCGTTTGTTCCGTCGGCTTGGGGGGGCTTCTTCCTCCCCGTCGATGGTTGATTCTAATTTGCGCCCTTTCTAATTTCAGTACCAGACACTTTAATATGCAGAGCCAGAAAGGAGGAGGACAAACCTTTCTCAGAGTCAACATTTGCACTCGCCAAAAGCCTCTGCTGATTCCTAATCTTGAGCTTCTTCTCATTCAAAACCTGCGCTAAACTTCCTAGCAGCATATCCTCATGCTCCTTTTTGGACTGCACCAAATCATCAAGACCGGTTTGCAAATCCCTGATTGATTTTTCGGCTGCTTGTAGTTGCTTGGTTAGTGTTGAGATTTGATGCTCGTAGGCGTCTGTGCGTGATAGCATGAGGCCCATCCATTCGAAGAGTTCGATGGTTTGGTCGTCGTTTTGGAATAGGGTTATAGTTGCAACGCGTTGCTGTCGAATCTCCTCAGTGATATGTTTCGCACTCTAGAGATAGGAAAGAGCACGTACAGTGATGTTATCAATTCTTTTCCGAATGTTAATCACCAAATCATTCA
The DNA here is from genome assembly GCA_022813215.1 of Talaromyces ruber. NCBI lineage: Eukaryota > Fungi > Ascomycota > Eurotiomycetes > Eurotiales > Trichocomaceae > Talaromyces > Talaromyces ruber. The sequence goes on along the minus strand of JAKLMW010000066.1, from coordinate 15,614 downwards.
CATCGTCCTTGGCCTTGATTGTAGCCGTAGCCTCAATTTCAGAATCCGCATTTGCCGCTATCTGAGATGATACATCATCCCGGACTCTCAGCACAGATTTCAGTATCTGCTCAAGCTCCGTATCGGTGCCTTGAAAGTTCTTTGCGCGGATATCCTTGAGACGCGATTGTCGTACTGTCAACTCTGTGTTAGCATACTTGATGCGATGCATATTCAACTTGCAGGTGCATATACATACATGACCCTACATATGGATTCTCGCCTTCGGTTGCGATGAACTTCAGGTCCAGGGCTGCTTTGCCCGGAGCTACGTATACGAGTACGAATTCATTGTCGCTGTCGGGCCGGGGGATACGGATTACCCAGTCCTTGCTTTCTGCGGGCATGGTCACTACCTCGATCTCAACGTGCAAGGCCCGAGCCTTAATGTCAGATTTGCGACTTCAGGTGTTTACTGGTGTAGTTGTAAATATCGAGAAAATACAATGGAGGTAGCTGAGCTTCCCAACCTCGTCTGCCTGGAGGCGGTCCGCCCGGAGTTGACCAATGAGCGGGCGGATTCAGCAATATAGTCTCATCACTGTCTACGTTCTATTGAGTTGAGACCTATCCATTATAGCATTTAGTACTCCAAGTACTATGTTTGAACATACGATTGAGAATCTCGACTCTTCCCCATGCCATAATAACAAAAGTAGTGTAAGAGGTGGGAGCTGCATGATGAGGCACAGAATAGGCGCGGCGCGTTTGTTTGCGATTTTACGCGTACCTGTAATACCACGTACAATGTTCCCAGCCGCCCCGCGTGACACTCCACTAAAAATCTAGCCAGGGTGCGGAATTCGTTGGCGTATATCCGCCTCCTCGTGGCGGTAACGTTACTGTTATTGCAATATGTAAATTACCAATACAATAACGGTACACGATACGATAGTCATCTCGCTATCTCCAAGTTGATCCTAGTCTGACCTGTTCTTCCCAGTCTGAAATTCACTCCAAACGAACTCAAACCACCTCCCAGCCACCTTCTGTATTCACAAGAATTAACAACTACTTACAATACCACGACATTCGCTCAGCCCGTCACAATCATCTCGGCGTCAAGCGCTTCCACTCTCTGGTATTCTGCAAGGTCGCGGACCGAGGTGTCTCTGGCATTCCTCAACACGGCTTGTCGATTATTCAACCTGCAACGACCTCTTGATCGAGCCGATGATAAATATCCTTACGTCCAAGTCATCGGCACACCAGTTGTGCGACAATTATGATATTTCACTGTCAAACACCGCCTACTGTTTCAGTAAATCCGGACTTACAGTGAATATCTACGACATCACACGACACTAACTTTTGATGCTACCACGATCGAGCTTCCACCAACACAGCACCGACTCGCTTTCACTTCGACGTCACATGCTATTCTGAATCGTCAACTCGCCAGTCTGTCATCATGCAGGCAGACACATTTCACCTGCTGCAAAGCGAAATCCCCCCCGTCGAATCCTGGGACGACGATGGAGACCTGCAATGTCTTGACGATATACAATTCCATGCCATTTCTACCACAACGTCCGTGACTGGCTCCATGATTCGGTCCGGTCATCGTGACTCGATTTCTTCACGTCGCTCAATCCGCTCCGATGGCGAATCCAATGCCGGCGACGAGGATTGGCAGCTATTACTCCGAGACAATGACGAAGCAGGAATCGAAGAGGCAATCGCCTCTGCACGCAACGCGGGCATACCGATACCCGATAATGTCCCCAAATCAGCCCTCTTGTCGGGCTCAATCAAGAAATTACAGTCGAAGCAACACAAGAAGAGCGTCATTGATGATTGGTCGGAGGATCTCGAGTTTCCCGATACTGATATGCAATTGTCTCTTAAAGCGAACGGACAAGAGTCATTCCCAGAATCCATACACCAAATTCACACTCCATTGATGTCTAGTCCAGCGAAGACTAGAGGTTCAACGGAGCCCAGCCCATTCAGGAGCGTGGGAACCACTACTCCTCAATCAACAACCGATGCGAAAGATACGATTCAAGGCCTTGGTTTTCATGATATCAAACAAGAACGACAAGATTTATCAACAACTACAATAAACACTGTATTGAATCTGAACCTCCCGCATACACCTTCTATTGGCAGTCACTCTCCTGCTGTCGGAGTCGCAAGAGATGCAGACGATGACTTCGAGAAGGATTTTGAATTCCCTAGTCAGGAGATGACCCTCAAGCTTTCCCCACCACCCAGTATGCCAACCATGATTCCTAGCATCAATGATGATATTTGGGACATCGGTTGGGCAGATGGAGATGGGAATGGACGCTTCGGTGGTACAAAGCGAGACGGGCGTTCAACTCACAGTTCATCGGTGTCTGCGTTTAGTCCCAGTACCTCAAGTTGTCTTACGGCAGAGACTGAAGATGACATTCTAGATGGATTAGTCCTTCCCGATGGACCATTCAACTTCGAGGATAATCTGAAGAAGCGGAAAGTGCTCCGAACAGACACTGAAGAACCCAGCCCCAAATCGCTACCGCCCTCCAACAACCAGAAGACTACTACAAGCGACAATTTCTTCGATGGATTGGATGTCGATGATGGAAGTGTCTTTGCATCGCTAAAGACGAATGTGAACCGAAATGTCAAACGCAAATTAGATGCTCGTCCAATGACGCCTAACCGCTCGGAGAAGACAATCACATTCACAAACAAGACACCCTCCGTTGGGACCAGAATCCCACGACTTTCCAGCCACAACAGGAGCCGCACCAGTTTGGAGCCCGTCTCCGAAAGTGGTAATCCTGTAACTCAATTCAGAAGACCGCAGTCTCGGCTCACAGCTCATGGGATTCGAAGTTCTGTCGAAAGTATACATACATCTCCTCCAGTCACTCCATCGGGTGGCCGACGATCTCTTGGTGGCCGGATTTCAAGAGAAGGCATGAACAGTGACCGTGATCTATCTTCAAGTCATGCACAGCTTCTCAAGTCAAAACGCTCGGCGCCCGTTGGACGTGGTCCTGAAGAGTCAGTATCCGCCGCACCTTTCCAACGCCCATCATCACGGCAAGAAAGTGCCTCCTTAGTTCCAAGTTTTGCTAGACCCAAGACTCCTGTCGATAGATCAACTACAGATTCTCGACTTGGCAACCACCGACCTCAAGCACCTTTTCTACCTGCTGGTGCGTCACAAAGCCAGTCTCATCACGCAAGCCTCAAGCACTCTCGCCATTTCCGTCGATCCGATTCGGAGACATCTACAGATTCCACTATTGGAACAAAGTCGACTTCCCGTCTTTCACATACTCTACGCCCCGATACGCACGGGCGCCATCATGCGCATTCTGCCAGTGAGGGCTCTAATATCGTGGTTAAGCATTCAGTGACTCGACCTACTCGTCGGCGAAACTATGGAGATGGAAATGAACTAGAATCGTTTGACGATCTTCCGACATCTGCCACTCTAGAGAGTCAATTCATCAAGACGCCAGTAGGCCATGGTCCCCCCAAATCTCTGCGAACCCGACTGGCACAGTCTCCCACCGCCCTACGTACCGAAACACCCGTTCCTACCATGACATCAAGTGCCCCTTCTCGACCCAGCTCCTTCAAGCCTCGATTTGCAAGAGATACCAATGCCTCACGAATCGCACGCGAGCAAAGGATTGCCTCACTATCTCTACCTACACGAAACCGAGACAGCGCGCCCCTGGCTCCTTTGAGCACCAATTGGAAAGGGCCGCAAACTCCCCGACAAACCGATTCGATGCTCACTGCAAGAAGCAAGAAGGGCAAGGCATCTCGGCCTGGAGGATCTAAGCCACAGCTAATCAAATCAATGGGGGTTAGTGAAGCGAAGAGTAAGTTATATTGCGTCTTTATCAGCAGCTTTATATGATATATTCTGACTCGCGTCACAGATATTCAGGGTATGCAGTATAATCCCAGCACTTACCGATGGGAGGGCAACGAAAATGAAGTTGCAGAATTTGACGCCGTCAACACACCTAGATCTCCCAAGGTAGCCCCAGCACTCATTACGAGTGTTGGAACAATCAAGGGTGCCCAAGTTGTTGGCGGCATGGTATTTGATCCCCAACGGATGTGTTGGCTCAAACTTGCATCCACGCAACCTGGCGCAGACAAGGTGGCGGTCATCCATGACGAGCTAGAGGACGTCTTTGCAGGGTTAGAGGATCTCCAGGACAGGCCGGGACCCAAGCATCGAAGAAACATTTCGGAAGCATCTGTCCCAACGGAGGTCTTTGATGATCAGAGCGGTGATTCATCGGAGGAGTGGCCAATCACCGAGGAGTTTGACGTCGGTCCTGAGTTTGTCAAACGTCAAAGAGCCGAAGAAGACAGATGGAAACGGAAAGTGACCAAATGGGTGTCGTCTGAACGGAAGAAGGCTGGCGATGGCTGGCGATGGGCCATTAGGGATTTGGTTCCTGGTGGAAACTGATTCCAGTGGCTTTCTTTTTTAAAGTTTTATATTATTTTAGCGAAGTGTTACATACATTTCGGACAACTTGCAACCTGTTATACTATGACGAAGCTAACGACCACGACAAAAAAGAGGCATTTTGGAAAGCGCCGTGTATGCGCTTCTTGCCTATTGCATTGCATCCTTATCATGAACCCTGACGAGACCACGACCAGCACACGAATTGGCGGGAATACTCCTGATTGTTACTGTTTCCTGTTTCTATAATTTTGCTGTTTACATGCAGCTGTGTATCTTGTTTAATTGCTTTCTTCATCTACCGATTTCTTGCCTGGCTGTTTCTAAAGAGGTGGACTTGGAGGGTTCCTGCTTCTCGCGTTGCAATTATTGCATTTATTGAATATGTACATTTATTATGATAATTGAGCTTAATAACTCTTTTTTCAATTTCCGTATGGGATATGAAGGATGCATGATGTACATGCGAGTTTACTGCTATTAGTACTTAATCGTCCATTCCAACGTGCATCTACTCGTTCATAAGATATCATGCATATGATACTGCTTTTCCTCGATATATCATATCTTTTTGCTATACCTAGATGGATTGCATTGAACCATATATCAGTCCGAGATTCCAGACCTTGATCAATAAATGCCCCAAAAAACCCCCCCATGAGGCCTAGATCCAGCACTTACGACCAGGATAAAACCTCTGTAAGGCATAGACTAGTGACGATCCAAATCAGCAAAGGCAGCGTTTCTGCATAGCTCTATGTAGCTTGAACAATCGGAAAGTATAGGGACATTGAATGGAAAAGGGCTAGTCTCTTCATGCACAACATTGGCAATGTAAGCAGGTATCCGCTCTCCCAGTTTTCATTTTTAGATTTCGGCCTCTTTTCGTGTCACCAGAGAGCAATACATGAAGAATTCTGGTGGGAAGCACTTATTGTTGAACCGGAAGGTAAATTCAAAGGAGTATATTGTGCTATACGTAAACCAATAATAGTGGCATCCCGGCCATTCCGATCGTGCATTCAGGCAGTGTAACGTTTCTGGATTGCTTAATCGAATGACATTAGGGGTGGATATATGATCCTCTCCCCCCTTTGCAAGCTCTCTGGAGAATTTCTCCAGATGGTGTTTTTCCCTTTCCGAGTCATTCATTGATGATTGCCCTACTTGAAGGAAACGGGGAAAGTCGTTCCCCCCCCCCCTTTTTTCTTGGACATGTTGTGTTTCGGACGAACCTAGTACGTGGATGGCCAAGTGCACATAATCTATTGGTGTGCTGGGATGACTGACATCCTACATAACAGTGTATTGGTTAAACATGACTCAAAACTCCGGAACTGTAAATGTCAGAAAGCTGATCATCCGGGAGATTGAAGTGTTAGCAACTGAGATCGACGATGATGCCGTTTTAGGGTTTGACGTGCACCAAGCCCTAGCTCTATCGATCCCAACCGATGATACGAACGCAGTAAATAATATGATATGCATCTCCAACAATCCGTTAGGCCTAATCGTAACCTTTCTCTGCTTAAACTGATTTACCATGATCTGGGGAGTCTAGAAATTGCCTTGGGCCTGTCTTTCTCGCATTTTATCAAGGACCGACTAAATTAGACGATGGAAGGGGGACTTCAAGCTTCGCATCTAACGCCCAACAGCAAGCCTGCGTGAGTCCTTGATGAATCCCTGGGGCTCCATTTGTTCAGACATAAACAACCGGACGGGGAAATGGGGGAGTATGAAAGAATGACGGTAGTACTTTTGTTCCCCAGTGTATGACGAACTGGTATGACCATTCGGATGCCTAGGAAGAGTTAATGCCCGATAGTTGCCTGTTATATTTTGACGGATATGCAATGACTCGGTTCCTCACATGGGCGACTTGGGATGATTGAAAAGGCTATTCTGAGGCTGCAAGGCTGCATAACACGGCGTTTTGGTCCAGGTTATTTGAGAAGCTGGGAGTATTGGTGCACAGGCATGATGGGTAAGGCTCGTCATCCTTTTTTTCTTTTTCAAAGTTAAAGAATTGCGTTTGTTCTTCTTCATCTAGACGATCGTCCGTTGAGCGGGATCTCACAATGTTCGGGGTGATATAGTACAATATTTTATGCAGATATAGGCTCAAATGTCACTGGGGGCTCTTATTCTCGATTAGGAAGGTTATTATAATTAAGACATTCGTCCTTAGCTCTTACCAAGCTTTCCTGACGCTTTTGCAATGTGTCATTTGTCTGGGGGTAAATCTCACAGTTACCTTAACAGGAAGGGAACTCTTGTAATACCGAAAATAGTCATTACACAGCATACACAAGTTCAAGAATGCCGGGAGGCTTTTTCTCTTCTGCGAACCTGGGTTCAGCCCGAATGATATTGGCAAGGCAGAATCTCCAGCTTGAGAGGCAGTGGCAGTACGTAGTTGGTTGAAGTTCGTCACGTACTCTTTTAAGGGTTATTGTTACAAGCACTTTTAGGGCCCGACACCAACATGGTCACACAACAGAGCTCATTCTTCAACCTGCTCGTCCACCACGATTCAGCGCCCATCATATGAAGCGAGCTCGAGGAAATACAACACACCCAGCCATCGGTTCGAGCGGTAAAGACAAGAAAAAAGCAATTAATTACGCGCTCATCTTTCAGTACCCGGGCCCCGGATGACAGATAGACAGCCCATGCTTGACTGTACCGCACTGCAGAATCAGAAAATGAAACTATCGCTGCACGCGTTACAGACCAAAAAAAAGAAATTTACTCGTGACATGGCCGCCACAGCCGAGTGCGTACAACAAATGTGTCATGTCAGCACGAAAAGAGAAAACAGAAGAAAAAAAGCAACGGAAATAATTGAAGCCTGACGAAGAAGGCTACCCCACCCAGGTCAGATATTGGGCGGCAAGTTGCAAGGCTTGAGGCTGTCACTCTCTGTCAATCAGTCATGTCAGTGATTTGACTTGGATGATGATGATGATGATGATGATGATGATGATGATGATGGCTAGTTATCGATCGACTCGTGGCTGTCTCGACGGGACGCTAAATTTACCATCCGGACAGCAAATGAGAGACGAACAGGAGTAGAATTGTATCAACGTGGCAAAGGAGGGGTGAGAAGCAAGAGACCGGGGTCGTTTGTACCCGGTCTATGCTCCTATTTGTTGGATATCCAGCCTGCGATGACAGTACACCAGCCTCCTCTGCTGTTCACAGTCGTGGCCTACTGAGGATGCTCGTTTCGAATCTGCACTCATGGTCCAGTGGACCCCGTCACTTGGGTCCTTGACTTCCAGAATGGCTGTGCATGCTTGCCAGCGCATCCAATGGCGATGAAGGCCACAATTTTGCTCATTCATAAACCCTGGTTAACTCTCCAAGTTATCTTCACCCATACCAAGTAATGTCCGGAGTGGCCACAGGCATTGCTGCCAATGTCCGAAGTAGGGGCGAGCTGTACTCCAAGCCATGCGCATCATTTTCCTTTGCATCAAGATACTCGAAAATACCCTATCCGGGTCAAAGGAACTAGATTTGTACCTGACAGAGGAATCGATAGTACAGCATGCAATCAATGACATCTGCTGAACCAGCAGTGTCTCCCAACATCATAATCCTTCAATCATGTACCACGCACTGATTTCATAGTCTTCTACGAATAAGGTCTTGCTTCATGTCTCGCTTCTCGTGGTCCCTATGATGTCTGCTTGCGAACAAACAACTCATCGCCCTCACCGACTTTGTGTGTCGTCCCAGGTGTATCATATGCCTTTCATCCCTTTGCTTCTCCGAATGACTGCTGCGAGGCCGATATGCATCTAGCCTCACTCGCAGGGTCAAGCAAACTGCATTAAAAATTGTCCTTCTATCTGTACATATATACCGTGGGATGCCCGTTTCTGTCTTCAAATAAGTTATTGACATTCAATATCCCCTGAACAAGTAACTCCACTTTCCTCTTGTATCATTATACTTCTTGTCTATCTACCCATCACAGATCTGATAGGGCTAGTCGTTCGCTATACATGCATACATCTTACACCTCGACTCTGATCAGCCTTCCAACATACTTTGGCAGACGAGCAAGGTTGGATTGTTTGCTATTCTCTCAACCCCGTCATGAATGGGTACAAGACACGACCTTCAAACGAGCAACATTATAACCATACCAGCGAATCCACATCAATGGCGACTGTATACGAGACCACACCAACTACCGAGCTTCCGTATCACTCAGCCGGAACTTACAATGTGCTGCAGCCTTACAATTCATATTCTTCCCATTTACCGCCATATTTCGGGCCTCAAACTTCAATGGGACTTCAATCACCGGACATGCACACGGTTCCCTCCCTACGCCATGATCAGCACCTAAGCCAGCATCACCATCCTTATAGACAGGGAGCATACCCCGGATACCCCGTAGACATGTCCTCCCGCCTTACAACGATATGCGGCATACCAGAAAGTGAAATCGAGAGCCAGGATTCAATAAATGAGCAGACAATGTCGTCAGAGCGCATCAATCCACCGATAGAGGGGTTTCCACAGGTTGAAGATTTCGATAAATTAATGGAAAGGTAGGCATTCGTTCCCAATTCTTAGCGTTTTTCCCGACTCACTGTCTAGTTATGTCAATGAACTCTCGGTCAAGAAGCAGGACAAGGCGCTGATTAATGCCCAGAGGGCTCAGCACATCCGTATTGTCCTGACAGATCCAAAGGATACCAGTGTCGGTTCGGCTCAGTTCAGGTGTGCATTCCTCTCCGTCACCTTTCTATACATGCTAAGCCATGACTTCTTCAGATTCTGGGTGAAGAAAATGTTCAAACTTGAACAAGCTGATAGCCATCTTCCCGTGGTAAGTTGGCTCCGGGAGAAAAGATCCATAGATTTCAGTATTGACCCTCTCAGAACAGGAAGTGGATATGCCACGAAGGAAAACCGGTCGCCATTCGAGAGAAGTTGTTCAAGATTTTGACCCGGGCACACCAACAATGTCAACATGGTGGCCGTGATAAGACGTCGGCTCAAGTGCGTCAGATATATTCATGGTAAGAGAACGATTCCCACGCTGCATTTACCTGTCTAGCAGACAAAGAAATCTCGCCGTCTAACCATGCACTTCCTCAAGGGTACCCAAAGAATTGATCTCCCGCTTCGTCAAGATATGTCCAACATGTCAAGTCCGTCGTGGAGGATCGCATCTGTCCCCTCCAGATTCGAGGCGAAACTCTCCCCCTATGGAAGTCAGTAGAGTCCAACCACCACAGTCACCATTGGCGTATATGCGCGCGCAACCAGCGCCACCGATGGCAGGGTATGATGAATACCGACGAAACTCTTCCTCATCCTCATCATACGGTTATTCAGACAGAGGAAATCGAGATTGGGGAGCATACTCCTCCCCAATCTCGCGTCACAGTGAAATGGCATGGTCCCCCTCTCCGTCCCATCAACGACACCATCACCACGGCAGTCGCCAGGATGCGGCGGCATCATCTCCCCCTTCGAGGTCAATGGCAGTCGAGAATTCGCCGTCTCAAGCGCAGTATCTCCCGGGGTATGTAACGACCCACTCAAATAGTCGATATCGCCCTGGGTACTGATCCCTTGGTTTTGTATAATCCGTGTATGCATGCATGTCTGTTTTTTATATGTCAGAAGAGAAAACCGTTCTATGAAAGATTGTTTATTTTTTGTTGTTTTGGGTGGGTTGTCATTGGGTTTGGCTGAAATCGGACCGGTCCTAGAGTCATGAAGTTCACATGCCATAGGAAAATGTCGTGAAGGCAAGTATTGGGATTTATCAAGGGATAAAGCAAGCTGTCATAGAAGAAATGAGCTCCCTAAAAAGTCAATTATATCTTAGATTCAACTGAAAGAGACTTAAAGAGCATGCATACATATATTTCATAACGACAGCCTGTCATTCATCACTAAATTACATACTAAATGAGACTCATATGCGTACATAAGGGGCAACAGGAGCAAAAAAAGCTTTCTCTTATTGACATATAGGAATTGCGCATCTCGTTGTTCGCCAATAACGATAGCACAACCGAAGGTGTAAAGTGGTAATTTTGTTGGACCCGAAAAGATAAACGTTAATTTCTTTTACCATCCATTGCTTTGCTCCGATTTCTCGTCACCGGCTGCTCATGGGATGGACTTTCCATAGAATAACCACGAGAAACGATCGATTCATGATGGGCATCGAGGTATAATCGTGACGGAAGAGAAATTCAGGGGTGTTGGATTTGTGACAGGCTTTAAACAGGAAGAGCGAACTTCTTCCCCTTCATCACCCTGTTGATGTATCAGTACTTGCCCACAACGAGCTGAAAGAACAAAATATCTGAAGTCATTAGATGGCTTACTTCGTGTAATAGATGTAGAAAAAGTCCGAATAGAGGACGGTCTGGATGATTCCAGCAAGAACTGGGATCGCATGGAAAATGCCTTCGAAGAAGAACCTGTAGATCCAATTGGGAATATATAGCGCTCGATAAATACCCAACGCAAAGAGATAGTGGGTTGTAATAGTATCTGCCTCGCCGGTCCGTTGTAGCATGAACAATTGCGGCAAGATCGCAACGGATTCCAGCCAGATTGAGAATGTCCAGAGTATCTTTTAAGGAGTCAGTGAATTTGGTCATTCCAATATGAAACAAAGACTGACCTCGGAGATTGTGTATTGCTGTGGGAAGAGTATGGCTAGAAGAGCACTGAAACCAAGAAGGTATTCCACCTTGAAGGTGTCAGTGTTTGGGTCCTGAGTAGGTTTGTAGTCATTGAGCATGAGATAGATGGTATAAGTCGAAGACGCGATAAAGAGAATCTTGAACACCGTGTTGTAAAGAGAATCCGTGAACGTCCAGAAAAGATCTGTAAATAGTCCGTTTAGATACCGCTATGTACCAATATCTTGACGAGACTGGTTCTGAGAGACAAACCTAAGTAACGCGTTACAAACACGATCAAATATAGCACTTGTGATTTGAACGATAATCCCGAGCAGCTCTAAGATAAAGACGTAAGTCAATTGACCGACGAGGAGTGTTCAATGGTAGTGGGATAGTCGTTGACTGACGCTGGTTGATTTCATCTTTTGTAGAAGAATGAGTATGGATATGAGATGCGAAAAATCCGCTGTTTAACATCAAACAGAATTAGTGTCTGCTTCCTACGCGGTTTCTCTCAGCAGTAAACTCACCCAAAAGCCTGAAGATATTCATGATGAACGTCGAATCGCAATGCGATCTAGAGTGGACACGTTTCCAATGAGACGATTCTGCCGCCGAAGTAACTTGGCTTAGGAAGCTCGGAAGTGGAGATGAAACAATGGGAGCGCAGATATAGACCGGGTCCTCTTTTAGACACGCTATATTGGTAGACGAAGCACGGCTGATTGTGGCAGGGAGGAGCAAGAGGAGCGTTGACAGAGGGAAGGAGAGGCGTACATCCAAAAAGATCTACCCGGCAGGTGGAGCGCCAGCGCGGCGGCGGCGGTAGGGCGGCCGCGCGGATCTTTCAACTTCCAATATTAAGTTACTAACAGGTTGGCTTATTAAGTTACAGGGTACAAACGACAGTCATATCACTTGTATAGAGTTGCAAAACAAGACAAATAAATTGGGTATCATACTAATGGTCGCGCTTGTTATACATACATCTATCGTACACGGCTCGAAGGACGTTGCGTGTGTATCACAAATCATAAATCAAAATGCACTACTACCTTCAAGCCTATCTTCCTCCGTCATTCGTTGAAGGTGAGCTTCTGCAAGTTCACTTCGCAATGCGTTAAGAGCGCTCTCACGCTGTAGTCGATCCCAGTCCCGTAGCCCTTGTCTTTTCAACATCTGCTTGTCCAATGCTTGTTCCACCAATTTCCCTTCATCCGCCTTCAGGTTCGTCAGTCTCTTTTCAATGGCGAAATCAAATGCTAAGGGTAAAAGTCTGCCGCCATTTATGACGGTGGGTAATGTGGCTAGATAATTGACCTTCGCACTCCGTTGGTGACTGACTGGGGCATTGCTGCTATGTCGATAACTCGGCGCACGATGAAGGTCATGAGCTGGAGGACTGTATGCGTATCGATGTCGGGGTCCCGTGGGCGGTGCATGCGGTGCATGTGACGCATGAGGTGTAGACGGAGTGCGTCTTGGTGTTGAATAGGTCGACCATGTCGAGTCACGACTGGAATAGCCAGAGGCTCCCCGAGGCCTCGTTGGAGCAGATAATAAGGATACATTAGATGAACGACTTTGAGAAGACGATAAAGTGGTCGCACTAGGCGCGGAGGGGAGATGCCTGTCTTGCGAGACACGCGACGCGCTTGACCTGGAATCTCGCAAACCGTCGTCCCGATCATCAGGTAAAATGCCTCCACGGTGAGATCGCGGAGACCTACTACGGCCAGAGCATTCGCGTCGATCCACAACCTCATGCGAGACACGATATGCTGTGGTACCCGAAGCGAGTACGGGTTTCTCAAAATCCGAAGATAACGGCGACACGGTTGTAGATGTTGAAGCTTTGGCAACATCATCAACTGGAAGCCGTCGCGATGGTCCGTCCTGTGCGGGAGATCGACTTTCCCGGCCCGAAGACGGAATCCGGAGGCGCTCATTGAGACGCTCGTTGACAACAGGCGGAGAAGATCTTCGCGAAGTAGTCCCAGAATTCAAGGCTGAAGTATAACCTGATGATGCTCGCTTGTTGGGTGACAGTGTCCGATTGCCCTCACCGGGGTCAATCCTCGGCGAACGTCCACCACGGTATGGGCTTCTTGAGCGACCCGGCGGGCGCCCATACGACTCGCGCTCTTTGAAGTTTGATCTTGGGGGCGGTGATATATCTGCACGCCTTGCAGGCGGTGGGGAGAGGGGACGTTCTCTCCTCGGCGACCTTGGAGCGTAAGGTGCCCTGAAACTATCACCACCGCCCCTGGTCGACTGGTCGTAGGATGGTCGCTGGTTATGGGGCGAGCGAGATCTCCATGATCGAACAGGCGATGAGGGACGATCGCGCCGTGGTGATCTAGGTCTCAAGGGCGAGCGTGCACGCTGAGGTTGACGATAAGATGGGCTTCGCGAGCGACGGAAACCAGCTGGGGATCGACTTCGATACCTTTCGGAAGGATGACCACCACGTGGTGCCCAGGTATCAGAGGCTAGCCGTGGAGATCTATTTCGCGGGCCACGAGGCGGAGGAGGAGAGCGTGGTCTTCGTACGCGACTTGGAGAGCGCGAGCGAGAATATCTGCCAGAAGGACGATAACTTTCGCCGCCTCGCCGCTCTTCAAATCTCATTCTAGGATTTCTAGCAATTCGTTGCCCGGTGAGCGCGGCGAATAATTCCAGCTATTATTGTCTTATTGGCCCGTTGCGATGAAAGCGACACAATGCCTAATAGCAGCTGCGAAAAGAGAGAGGAGTCCGGCTCTGGGAAGATTTCAGAAGGGAGGGTGGAAGGTGAGGGTTGGAGGGAAAACCGCTAACATAAATCCCAAGCGACCCGCCCACCTCTCCGAAAACGCCTTCTACATTGATTTCAAATCCTAATTTCAAACCCATATATAATTTCTAGATTAAAAAACTGATAACTAGCACAATTAGAATTGTATACCTTATAATATTATAGCGAAATTAACAGTATATAAGTAATTAAAAAGCTAAAAGCTTTAGCTTAGCTAGAGTAACAATAATAATCTAAAAATTAATAAATTTTTATTATTTATATTTTATTATTATATTAAAAGTTTATATTAAAATATTTAAATCTTTTAATATTAAAAGTAATTATATTAATAATTTAATATATTAAAGTTATTTATTTTAAAAAAATATTATATATAATTAATATAATATTATTATATAAATATACTTAAAATAATAAAAATATTTATTATTAAATTTATAAAAATATATAAGAATTTTAATAAATTTTTTTTAATAAGATTCTTTAATATATAAATATTATTAATAAAAAAAATTAGTTATAATAATATATTTATATTAAAATTAAATAATAAAAAATCTTTTTAAAAATATTATAGCAATAATAATAATAACAATAAAAATATTATAAACTATTATAAAATTCTATTAAAAAAGAATATATTTATTTCTATAAATTATATAAACTTATTAAATATTATTTTAATATATTATATAAATAATATTATAAAAATAATTAATAAAAATTATAATAATTTAAAATTTATTTATATATGTCAGTTTATCTAGTCTAAGATCAGCTTAATTAGATTAGGAAAGACTAGTCTAATAAGCCTATAAAAATAAGATATAAAAAGATTAATATTTAATTCCTAATTTATATCTAATTCTTATAAAAAAGAGTACTAAAGATCTAGTAATATATAAATAATATATATATACTTTAATAAAGAATAATTATTTCTTAAAATATATATAATAGATATAGAATTATTAAATATTAGAGTTAGATATCTAGTATTAATAATAATATTCTAATACTAGTAACTCTTTAAATAAAGAAAAAATAAAAATAATAAAAATATAATTTATATATATTAGAACTAATAGAATAGTAAATAAAAATAATTAAAATAATAATAAATAATAATCTAGATAACTATAATAAAAAGATAATAATATAAAGAAATAATATATTAATCTAATTAATAATAATAAAAATTAGTATTATAAATACTATATTTTTATATTTTAATATTTATATAATTAATAATATAGCTAAATATTTAATTTAAGTACTTACTTTAATATAGAGTTTATTTATATTAATAAATATTTTTAGAATATAATAAGGCTTACTTTTTATTATAATATTTATTAAATTAATATTATTACTAATCTATTTAATTTTAATAATTTTATAATATTTATATAATTAATAAAGATATATAAAATTTATTATAAAATATTTTTCTTAAATAATATTTAGTTTAATAAGATATTTATATAAACTTTTTAAATTAATATAAATAATAAGTAATAATAATTTAAATAAATATAATAATTCTATAATAATTAATTTAATAGCTATAATAATATTAAATTTATAAATTATTATATATAATTTTAAAATAAATATACTTTAGATAATATATTTATATTTAATAAAAAATTAATATATA
>JAKLMW010000065.1:0-113393 GCA_022813215.1 Talaromyces ruber | reverse complement strand
AATATATATATATCTAAATTTTTAATATAAATATAAAAATAATAAATATTAGAGAAGTTATAAGAAATTAAAAATTTTTCTTATAAAATTTTATTTAATTAGATAATAATCTAATCTAATATAATTAGATCTAAGTTTTTATAGATTAACTCTAATCTAATCTAAAAAATAAAGATTAGATTAAATAAGCTAAAAATAAAACCCAAATCTAGATAGGTTGGGTGCCTAGAACCCCAAAACCCAACCTAACCCACACTATTGCCATGTCTACTTTTAATAGCTTAATTACTTTAATTTTAATTAGATTAGATCTTTAAATAAATATTTCTTAATAATTTTTATTAAATACTATTAATAATTCTATATTAAAAATTTTTATAATTTTAAAAAATATTAGATTTTTTATTAGTATATTATATATAGATATATTTATAATATATATCTATATCTTTTTAAATATTAATATAATATTTTAAAGTAATTTTATTTTTAAAATTTTAAATATAATATATAATTTAATATCTTTTATACTATTAAGTTTAATATTAATTTCTTAAAGTAATTTAAAGATATTTAATTTATTAAAAATATTTTTATTTTAATTCTTTTCTTTATAGTTTCTTTTACTTATTATTAATAGTAATATAATACTATTAGATTATAATATATATTATTTTTTAATAATTATATTATTATTATCACTCCTTAGAGCTTCTAATATTATTAGAATCCCTAAAAAATAGTTAATTTTAATTTTTAAGATCTTTTTCGCTGGTTTAGCACCTTAGGGGTGTTTTTCCAATTCATGAGAAGTTTTGTATTTTTTAATAATAATAAAAGTAATAAATAAATAAGTATAGTAATAATAATTATAAAAAATATTAAATTTTAAATTAAATAAATTATTATTTTTTTTATACTTTATATTTTTTATATAGAGTTTTAAAAGATATATTAAATCTAATATAGTTTATAAATATTTAAAGCTCTTAGTTATAATAGATATATTAATATTTTTAATACTTAGTATAAGACTTATATAATTTATAATAGAGATTAATTCTTATAGTAATTTAGAGATTAATTTTAATCTAATATTATAAAGATAGAATAGAATAATTAATATTTTTAAGAATATAGTCTTCTATTAAAATTTATTTTAAAATTTTTTATATATTAATATTAATATTATAAATTACTTTTAGATAATCTTTAAATTAATAATTTTATATATTTTAAAGTAATAATTAAGATTTTTTTTTATTTATTCTTTTAATATTAATTTTTTATATTTAGAATAGATATTTTTAATAATTTTATTAGATTTATTAGTATTAATATATATACTATTAGTATAAAAATATATAATTAATTAATATAGATATAGAAATAAAGTTTTCTTAAAATTATTAAAATTTTATTTCTTAAAGTTTTATTTAAATATAGTCTATAGTAGTATATTATATATATATTTATATAGATTATATTTTATAAAGATATAGATTTTAAATATCTTATAATTCTTTTTTTTAGGATTAAAATCTATATTAGTTAGAATAGATATTATTATTATTTTTTAATAATTTAAGATTTAATATTAAAGATAATAGATAATTTATAAGTAAATAAATATATATAAATTAAAAATAATATATTAGAATAAAGAATTTAATCTATTAATTAATTAGTATTAATTTATTTAATCTAAGATTAATTTAATTAGATTAAGAAAGATTAGTCTAATAAATCTATAAAAATAAGATATAAAAGAATTAATATTTAATTCCTAATTTATATTTAATTTTTATAAAAGGGGATATTAAGGGTTTAATAATATATAAATAATATATATATACTTTAATAAAGAATAATTATTCCCTAAAGCATATATAGTAGATGTAGAGTTACTAGATGCTAGGGTCAGATATCTGGTGTTGATAATGACATTCCGACACTTACTAAGTTAACTAGTTATCTTTTATCTTATATCTTTCTACTATAAAAATTATCTTTATAATTAATTTTATATAAATTTAATATTATCTAGATTTTTATTAGTTATTTTATAATTTTATAAAATTTTCTAAAATCTTCTAGAGCTTTATTATTAATAAAAAAGAATATAATAAAGATAAGATTATAAAATAATATAAATAATTTTATATTTATAAATATCTATATAATTACTATATAAAATTATTAAATTTTATATATAATTTATAGTATCTAAAACTTTAAATTTAGAAATAATTTAAAGTATAATTTATAAAGAATTCTTTTATAAATAAGATATATATATTTTTATATCTAAGAATATTTTAGATTAGATATATATATAGCTTTAAAGATTCTCTATATAAATTAAAAATAAAAAAGTAGTTTTTTTTAATAAATTTAGTTATATTTATTTAGACCCTTTAGTAAGATTTCTTATTATGCTTAAAAATTAGATTCTGATTAGTTTATAAGACTAATATAGCTGCTAGTATATTAGCTCTTTGTGGCGCGCTGAGAAACCTTGCCAGAGGGTCTGAGTACTGAGATAACCCGTGTGCTGGTTTGGGTACGGGACAAATTCTTACTTCCCCGCTCTAAATCTAGCTAGTTGTAAGCAGGCTGAGCGACTGCTTCTTATCTCGAATACAAAATGCGCTCAGTAAATACCAAAGTGATACTGTCCCTGCATCAGTGCAAAAACATATCTTAAATTGGCTTCAGTCTCTTCTTCGTTCTTTCTCCGGGCCAATCGTGACCGAAGATGACACAAATTACCTTGGACCAGGGTTGGGAATTCAAGCAGAGTAGTAATCTGAATGATTCTGCTCTTTCTTTCCTGCCCGTAACCCAATTTCCTACAGTGGCCCACATTGATCTTCTTGGACACAATCTCATTGATGATCCTTTCATTGATAGCAATGAAATCAAGTCTCTTTGGGTCAATGAAGCAGACTGGATTTATCGTACATCGGAAATACCAAAGGTCCAGTTGTCAAATGAGAATGAGAAGGCTGTCCTTGTCTTTGAGGGACTTGATACAGTCGTTGACGTCTACTTGAATGAAACCCATATTCTTTTCAGCAACAATATGCACATTTGTCATAGCGTTGATGTTACTCATTTGCTCAAGCACGCGGACGGAAAGAGTGTTCTTGAACTAAGGTTTCGAAATGCTCCTGCGTTTGCGAGGGAAGAGAAAGATCGCATTGGATATAAATGCAAGAACCCGAGTGACGTGCATTTTGGGGGGCCGGAGAGACTGTTTTTGAGGAAGGCTCAGTATCATTGGGTAAACAAGATGATCTTAACTGAATAACAATACAACAGCAGCTAATGCTATCTTAGGGGTGGGATTGGGGCCCGAGTATCAACACTGCTGGTCCGTGGAAGCCAGTGTATTTGCAAATTTATCAGCAGAGAATTAGCGAATTCATCGTCAGACAACAAGTCAGCGAGGATCTGACGACTGCGGATATAATCGTGATTGGTTCTGTTGAATTCGCGGAGAAAGAGCTGGAGGCTACGGTCGAAGTCTTTAGCCCTACAGGCGAACTCCTACAACAAAATGCCGTGGAATTGGTGAATGGCAATTTCAATATGACCATCGCTATCAACAAGCCATTGCTGTGGTTTCCTCACCTGTATGGAGATCAACCTCTATACCAGGTCACCGTGAGTCTGGGTAACGGGCACAGCAAAAGTCAGCACATCGGTCTTCGCCGACTGAAATTGGTCCAAAATCCACTGAAGAACTCAAAGGGCCGATCTTTTGTTTTTGAAATCAACAACATTCGCATATTTGCGGGTGGCTCGTGCTGGATCCCTGGGGACTGCATGCTTCCAAGAATGGACCGCCATCGGTATTCAAAATGGCTCAACTTAGCAAAATCAGGAAACCAAACAATGATTCGTGTCTGGGGCGGGGGTATTGTTGAGTCTGACGATTTTTACGACTTGTGCGATCGCGAAGGGCTCTTGGTCTGGCAAGATTTCCTATTTGCATGTGGAAACTACCCGGCATCTCCAGATTTCTTGAGAAATGTAGAAGTCGAAGCAGAGACGCAATTAAAACGCGTTGGGCATCATGCAAGTCTTGTTCTTTGGGCCGGCAATAATGAAGACTATCTGCTGGCTGAAAAATTCGGCTGGGATCTTGATATGAGTGACGAGGAGGGTCCGTGGAATGAAACCAATTTCCCTGCCAGAGAGATCTATGAAAGATTGTTACCTAGGCTCGTGAAAAGCCTGGGGGGTGATGTACCCTATTGGCCAAGTAGTCCTTACGGTGGTTCGTTCTCAAATGATACGACCGTAGGAGACACGCATATCTGGGATGGTGAGCTCTTTCTGGTTTCATCTTGACAGTTGAGTCAACAGTGGACACTAATGTCGGCTTCCTTTTTTTTTGTCTAGTTTGGCATGGGAAAATATCTCCGTACCAGGATTATCAGAATTATACTTCTCGCTTCATCAGTGAGTTTGGATTTGAGTCCTGCCCATCGCTGCGAACTCTGTGCAGAGCAATTACCGTTCCATCGGAGAGACATGCTCAATCAAGACTTTTCGACAATCACGACAAAGGGCCCGGACACACTCGTCGCTATCCAATGTACATGGGGGAGAATTTTCGCTTTCGTATGAATCCCTTACGAGATTTTGTTTATTGCACCCAGTTCCTTCAAGCTGAGGCTATGTCATATGCGTATAATTGCTGGCGTCGGGAATTTAGAGGCTTCGATCAAGAATATTGCGCGGGTGCTTTAGTATGGCAAATGAATGATATCTGGCCGGGCGCAAGCTGGGCCTTGGTGGACGTTGATTTCAATCCAAAACCTGCATTCTACGTCACAAAGCGAGCACTAGCAAAGGTGGTTTTAGGGATGTCACGCATTATCACCAAACAGCCACCCTATATTGTCACCGGATATCTACCGGAAAAGCATTCAGTGGACATTTGGGCTGTGAATGGTACTCTGGAACGATTGGACGTTACGCTCAATATCCGTGCTTATGACATTGAGTCTGGAAAGCGACAACCCCTGCCAACCGAGATTGAAAGTCAGCGTCTAGATCTTCCATCTAATCAAGCATTGGAGATCACCAGTATTTCTCTTCCCAATGCTGAAAATACCGTTATCGTTGGTTCTTTACATTCTGTATTCACTGGGGAGCGTTTGGCCAGGTGGGTTTCCTGGCCTGAACCTCTCAAGTATATCCAGCTTTCCCCAGAACTTATTGTATCGGCTCATGTGGCAGATTCGGGCGACAAGATTCTTCTCAGTTCAAATGCACCTGTCAAGGGCGTCATACTGGCAGTGCCAATATCCGAAAGCGGCGAGGATGCAATTTTCGAAGATAATTTTGTGGATCTAGTACCAGAGGAGCTTGTGGAAGTCAAGGTTCAGGGGCTGGGTGGCAGAAAGGTTGAGACTCGGTTCTTGTATGACTGGGAAAAGCAAGAAGGTTTTGAGCTTTGAGATGGAGTTAGTATTAGTTATATCTTCTGGGGTGGCTAGGGTAATTTGTTCTCGATTCTATGTCCACCCTTTCAGGAAAGCACAGACTTTAGAATCCGGCGTGTCCGGCAAGCACGGAATAATAATATCAATCGAGACCGAGAAAAATATATAAGAGTGCTAGCTCATTTGGCGAAGCAGGAGGTATCTTTTGCTCTTTCCCCCTCGACCGCTTCAAGGACCGCTTTAAGGACCCTTTCTGTTCCTTTTCTCCAGCGAAACTATTCTCGAGGTGAGGTTTCATATCCCATATGTATTAAGATCCGGTCCGAGATCATATGTTCTATACGCCATCAATATACACCAAATGATGCGAACTTCCGTAGATTGGAAATTTTACAAATTCACATTTCGTTTGATCTCGCTTTTTTTCAGGTGGTCATCTTGGACCATCTGATAGAAAGTCTTTATTCAGAAGTTTTGGGCTTTTGACCAACAAGACAGGACCAAAACGCTGCGCGTATACTAGATGATCTAGTATAGACGTAAATAGCTGGCGAAGAATCGGCTCTCAGCTGGTCCAATATCAACGCCGTGACACGCAATATTTTCCGTTTGTATGCCCTACGTTCACCCATCACTTAGTTCTAGGAGTCAGCTATCAATATAATGACGATATTGATGACAGCTCATCTGACCGGCTATTACGGATTGGCCGAGCATGTATATTTCTGATGTGGCAAGTGATTGGAGTCCTTCTTTGAGCAATGAGGGGTTACGTCCTGATTAAAATACTTGTGTCACCAACCTTGCGATTCCGAAGTGCTCCTGCTTAACAGACTATGTATTCGTGAATAACCAACTGCTCCATCTTTGGTCTACACTACTGCCTTCTTGAATGTGTTCTTCTTGGAAATGTACAAACCTAGCCCTTCCTTGTGGATCACGGTTGGTCTGTTCCACCACATCCCGCGTGAAGAAAACAACAATGACCCAAAGAGAGACCCTTCAAATTGATGGTGCTGAAAACATTTCCCTGTTATCACTTTTGCATCCTGTGCCAGTACGGCCGAAAAGAAATCCTTCCAGCTGTCTATCTATTTCTCAAAGCTATACATATGCATTGCCCCTGGATAAGGAACGCAGCTTGGCTGGGACGCTAGCTTTCATTTCGAGCATACGAGACGACACTGATCATATACCTGCGGTTTGTGTTGTGGAGGAACTTGATTCACACTGTATGATTCTTCTCGCTGTCAACAGAGTTGGGTTCATCAATGGGATCGATATTCTCCGTGATTTGAAACAAGGTTTTGATAAGATTTTTAATATCCTTGCAGGAAGACTTGAAGGTAAGCTAGGAAACACATTCTCATGTGAATAATGTCTCCCTGCTAATAGGGAAAGGCGAGCGTGATGCTTCCAGCACAGAAAATGAGGTTTTTACCACGATAGTGTCTATGTGCACATCTCGCATCTTGAGCCGACTAGGTTTAATACCAGGCAGGAAGCGATCTAGGAAGTCTATTAAAGACAACCTTTCTGAAGCTATCAACTGTTCTAGGCGTCTTACTAATGGCAAGAGTCCGCACACACAAACAGTTGTCATGTCATTCGTAACGGCAGCGAAGGAATTGATGAAGCTTATAAATTCCTGGTACAGCCACCAGATTACGGCACGACTAGAAAGCCTTCTTGAAGGTATATATCAGTTATACCAGCAGCAGACCTTCCACGAGACACTCTGTCTGATCACAAATAAAGATATGGACCCCTCAGCAAGAAGAAGTCTGGTGAACATGATTAGTAAAGGTGCAAGATATCGACAGGCGACTAGATTTCTGGTTCGCACTGCTAAAAAATTCCCCATTGTCAGACGAGCGAGAGTTGAAACTGTCATCCTTCCGCAAGACGCATTTCAACGTTTCTCATTCGACAAACGCGAACCTCAACTTCTATCCACCATCTTGCGGATAGCGCCGAATATGAACGCGAACAACCTCGGTCAAATTTGGCATTTATTGCAAATAACACAAACAGAGGCTGCTCGTCGATTTTCGCAACAGACAAAGGAGACATTACAGCAAGCGAAGATTCACGCGGAGGTCCAGCTTATTTTTCATTGTGAGTTTCAGCGCCTGCTGAAGTTTCCTCGAGTGATTGCTTCCAGCAAGGATGCCTGTTATCTGTGTAATGCGTTCCTTTCGATACACGGTATAGCGCAAGCCCCCCGAAGTCATGGCAGATTATATCCTGGCTGGAGGCTCCCGTCCATTCCGCATCTGAGTAATCTGGAAAGACGGTTAAACTGCTACCTTGAGGCTGTAATCAAGGATAGTTTGAGTACCATGTTGTTAAGGCAAAAGCGAATCAAGTTTCCCTTTCCACAAGAAAGCACACTGTTGACGCTGCCCATCTCGGATTCAACGCTAGAAAGCGTTGTGCCTGGCTTGAGTCCGTTATCCATGCATTCGGAAAAAATAACCTCTGAAGCTAGCCATCTATCATCTGCTAGGAGTCACGTACATGGAAAACAAGGTCATGGGCTGGATATCAATAGTGCGGTTTCTATCGAGAATATTCCTGTAACCGAAGATATTATGCGGTCGGATGATTTCAGCGTGAAGGTCTCATCTGATTCAGATGACTTACCTGTTGACCTGCTCTGTCCAGGAATCTCGTTGACGAAGCAGATGAAGAGCGTTTCCCCTCTATATACTGCGGGATCACTAGAATTACAGATCGAATGCGATGGGCGATCACGATCAGTGGATGGTTTACTTTACACTATTGAATGGCTGACAGCTGAGGTGGCCAAAAAATCCGAAGGGAAGTGTCATTCAAGATGTGTTATAGACGTGGAATCTCTTAATAGCGAAGCTTCTCATATTATGTGCGACGAGAATACTTTGTACATGGCCACTCGTGACTCTCTTATAAGGCTCGAATTTCATTCCAAGGCAAGATGCGGAGAGTAGCAAGCTATCCACAGAATGTCAGATATACTTCAACCTTTGACTTTCATTCTATTACTGCTGCAAGTCAATTCTTGTCGTATTATCGGGTCAATGTAACCGATAAAAGAATTGATCGTAGGTCAATAGTAGCCTAAGTAGCATGCAATTAGGTCAGTCTAAGTGACTAATTTCATGACAAGGTCTGAGCCAATCTCCGCATCAAAGTCTAGAATCTCTGTGAGCTTTTCATCGTCGGCTAGCGTTCGTATTTCACAGGCGACATAATGGATGACTAGATCGCGAAGTGCGGATCGTCCGCCAACTTCATGTCGTCCCGTGTGCGCGAATGTGAAGTCGAGAAGGTCAAGAATCAACGATCGATTCTTCCGATTCAGGGAGAAACTACTGAGATCTCTGTGAAGAGATCTCAAGCACTGCTGACGTAACGGCTCAATGAGGTACTTGGTTGCAAATACGTATAACTTAGCGTGAAAGAGGATATTGGGATTTGGTGAGAACGATGCTGGTCCGCTGTCAAATGTACGGAGTCGAAAGCTTTTCCAGAGTTGTTCATATGGGTAAATGATTGTGAACTCGCCTGAAGGTTCTTCAGGCTGTTTTCCCTCGATTTCATCATAATAAAAAGCCGATTTCTTCTTTCGGAGTCTCTTTAATTTTTTTGCGTTGCTTAAACCCCAGCCGTCCAGGTCAGAAGAATGATCTAGCTCTGCATCTTCAATAGTTGGCTCTTCACTTTGTTTCACTGGTACGCCATTTGACTCCTTGACAGACTTGACCAAGCCAGAATCTGACGTAGTTTCCTGGTCTTGACCTAAGCTGAGCTCCGGAGTCACATATGCACCGGTATACGCGTATTCACAGAATCCTATGAATGTCTCCTCTTCAACGTCGTCCAGAGTTACACAACCAGTAATAGACTCCGTCAAATGACCATTACCGATAAGAGAACGGAGAGGATCTGAGATGGCTTGCACGATACCGGCATGAATTGACAAACGAGTTTTCTCGTTGCCAACCAAGAAAACAAATTGTGATGATCGAATAATCCTTAGTTTGTAGGGTCAGCAACCAGCTCACTACAATGTCTTCGGAAAAAGTCACTTTTTGTAATCAGCCATATTCAGACTTCCATTCCCTGACTTCGTTCTACCAATCGTGAGGGGTCTAAGCTCTCTCGATGATACAGAGTCGAGGACTAGCGGCTGGCGCTGGCTATATAGCAGATAAAGAGTTCAAGGGCGAAAACTTCCAGGTTGTTTCCAGATAACTTCATGAGGGTGTAAGCTGCATGAATGAGTTGGCAAAACCGTTCTCAGGCCACTCACTGGCGTGTGTCTTACGCCACTCATGCATCAGACTGATGACCATAAAACCAGGTGACCTTTCTGTACGTACTGCAGGAATGCTGAGAATTTGACGTGTCGACAATCAGTTCTATCGAATGGCCTCAGGCCTTGGCGATTCGCCCACATTTTGATTGGTGCAAGTTGTTCGCACAAGACATAAATACCCGAGACGACGCCCTTATAATTGATATCCATCACACAGTATAGCCACTAACCCAGAATCATATTATCGTGTGTTCGATAACGTCGTATATGGATTTTTGACTCTAGTTCCTCTGGGCAGTAGCTTTTCCATCGTTTCAAGATGTCCTTTCAGACTGCCTGATTGAAGGATGTCTATGTTACGATGGGAAGTTTGAAGATGAGCCTCAACAAGGCTGACGTGGAGGTTCCGCGCGGGAACAATCGTGCTTTTGCAGAAAGTAAGTAGCACAACTAGCTTTATATCTACCTTTCATTGGCCAAGCATCATACCTGACCATTGACAAGTTAACGAGTGTAGTAGAAAATCTTGAGTACGATGTAGTCTCAGTGGAAAGGAGAGAAATTGACTAGACGCAAGAAACGTTTTATCAGGCAGCACCTTCACAACAGTAGAAGCACGCAAACCCAAAGCAAAGGATATACTTGAGACAAGTGACGGGAAGATTCACAAATCCATATCCATGAAATTATATGAATCATCTGCCTCTTATTTCCCACCTTATTCGACTCTCTCCGTGTCTAGCCGAAATAGCGGATGATTAAATAAAGAAAGATCATTGTGGTGAGGCATGACTTAAATCGGATACAGCCCTGCCTAGGATCAATACTTTACCATCGTGGGTTTCCCACTGCAGAAAGCTGTCAATACATGATAGATAGATAGCCATAGAATATTATCTTCACTATTCAGTGTGACATGATAGTATTCATATATGCTTTTATTTTTGCGAAACGTTAGCCTAGTTTTGCACCTCTTGAGCTTACTTCCTAATTCAGGTTCAAAGGTCCTCACTTTCTGCGTCTCTTAACTACTATTTGAGGGTCTCGTACAAGTCTACTAGGAATCGTTGGTATTCTTCGACTGAAAAATGCATATATATATATATATATATATATATATATAATGTGGGCTTCGTAAGGATAGACCGCTTATAAATAATGATTCTCCCTGCTGATACTGTCAGATTGAATGGAGGGTACACGATATACCCTGTGGAAGAATTTGGACTGATTTGACCATAAAAACATGAACAATAATTGACAGATTGAGTAACGTCGGCGCCATAAAACTCTCTTTCACACATGCTGCATCTTAGCTTGGGTTCTCAGCAACTATAGCAGCCACATATATTCTCCAATTGTCTAAGACATCTCTCTTTGCAGTCGTTTACGTCGGTCGTTTTTGATGCGTTTATTCGACAAGTATAGTACGACCACTGGCCGCTACAATATAACTTTACGCTATCTAGAACATATAAAAATATGCTTTGTCAGAATATGATCATTACAGGGGATGAAATGCCCTCTTTACTATACTTGAGTTAGGGCAAAGTGCAGATTACATAATATCGGCATCTCGGCGGATGGTTTTTCCCTGCATCATTTTTCCGAAAAAGTTATGCCATCACTCACTCCCGTCTGTCTCGAGCCTTATGTACGATCAATCTGACATTCCATCAATCACGCGACCCGCTGCTTTCTCTTTTTCGTTGATTGTATTACGATTTCATATACTAAGGATGCTGCAACGAACAATTCTCAGACAGCGTCGTGCTGTATTCTCACCAATAAACAGAGCTTCAGTCCCGTCATCACCGTTGAGACAAAGCTCGCCTTTCCAACAGTTCGCCTTGAAACAATCCTCCTTCAGATTCACACCTCGCTCCTACTCTACAGGAAATGGAACCAAGGTAGAAGATGCTAATAAAGAGAGCGGCGAAGGTGCCGAGAAAGCAGCCGAGTCTCCTGAGGATGCCATCAAGAAGGAGCTTGAAGCTAAGAACAAGGAGGTTCTTGACTTGAAGGTATGTTAGAGCTACCGAAGTTTGACTGTATTCAGAGCTGACAGAAATTTTCGACAGGATAAATATCTCCGCTCCGTCGCAGACTTCCGCAATCTTCAAGAACGAACTAAGCGTGACATGGAGAACGCGCGCTCTTTTGCTATTCAAAAATTCGCAGTCGACCTTCTCGAATCCATTGACAACTTCGACCGCGCACTCTCCGTCGTTCCTGCCGACAAGCTTACCGATGGCGCTGAGGCCAACAAGGATCTCCTCGAGCTTCACCAAGGATTGAAGATGACTGAGAACATTCTCTTGAACACTCTCAAGAAGCACGGACTCGAGCGCTTCGACCCCTCGGACAGTGCCGACGGAAAGACTGCGAAATTTGACCCTAAGCTTCATGAAGCAACCTTTATGGCCAAGGCAGAGGGCAAGGAGAACGGTGACATTATGTTTGTTCAGAGCAAGGGTTATAGCTTGAACGGTCGTGTTTTGCGGGTGAGTCATCTATTTTAGATATGAGTATACAATAACTGACGTGAATCATTCAAGGCCGCCAAGGTCGGTGTCGTCAAGAACGATTAAGCGCCATTTCGACCTTCTCTTCTCCTTCGACCGTGAGCTAATGTGTGATCGCGGCGTGTATATGACATTCTACTCCACACTGTACAATATCTTTCGACTTCGGAGACAACTTTCAACGTCTTCGGTTATACTTGACTCAGTCGATTCATTGCTTGATTACCGAGCTTATATGTGTACTATACATCGTGGGAAATCTTGCGAATTGTTTAATGGTGGCTTGCAATGCGGGCGATTTTCCTATGTTCTCTCTTCTCTCCTCTCTGCAGCATTTTATATAGCACGGCGCATGACTGTCTGGATTCGGATTTCTCAGTTGGGTGTTAGCATGTGAAAAGCAAATAAATAATGACGACTGTTTTCTCTACGATGTAATGGAGACATTCCTTCAAAATAAATCCGCTGGTGTAGAGTTGCAAGATAATTGTCTGGTTAGTTGTACGGAGGGAGCTGTAGGTGAAGAAAAGTTGTGCCGGGCTCCGCCGCATTTATTCTCGGGTCCGACATTTCTCTAGATCACTCAAGCTTGGACACGCCTAAGCATCGTCAAAATGAGGCTCCTTGCTACCGGCAGAGCTATCAGGCTACATCACTCACGATGGCCAATTAACCGAGTCAATGGTCAGGGGGCTGGCGCATTGTTTACTCCTGTCGCAAACCGGCCGGGGCTTAGGTATTCCAGCTCATCTCAAGCACCAGAGCAAAAATCAACAGCGTCGGCAGCAGCGATACCAAATCCAGTTCTTTCGCATTCCACACTTGGTGCAAAGCCAACAGGCACAATTACCGTGGAGGGAAGAACGTATCCTACAGATCAATGGACGAACGCAACCTCTTCTATTCTCTCTCACGTCTCCAAACAACTATATTCGCAGCAAAACCACCCGCTATACATAACCCGGAAACTCATCGAGAGTCAATTCCACGGTCCGACGTATGGAAACTACACTGAAAAGAACCCCGTCGTCACGACAGCTCAGAATTTCGATGTTCTAGGGTTTCCGGCAGACCACCCCGGACGCAGTCGAACCGATACTTACTACGTTAACGAGAAAACGGTCCTCAGAACGCATACGAGCGCACACCAGGCGGATT
The DNA here is from genome assembly GCA_022813215.1 of Talaromyces ruber. NCBI lineage: Eukaryota > Fungi > Ascomycota > Eurotiomycetes > Eurotiales > Trichocomaceae > Talaromyces > Talaromyces ruber. The sequence continues at coordinate 99,948 of JAKLMW010000065.1, read as the reverse complement.
ACTTTCGTCGCATGGCAGACGAGAACAGTACAGAATATGGTTATACAGTGGCGGCCGATGTCTATCGAAGGGATGCGATTGATAGGAGTCATTACCCGGTGTTTCACCAGATGGAGGGCGCTCGATTGTGGAAGCGCACGCCTAGCATGACTGCGTCAGAAAGTGCTGCAAAAATCCTTAAAGATCTCAAAAATTTGCCCACGCATGATGTAGGGGTTGAGGATCCGAACCCAGTCACGCACGCCGAACGCAATCCTTTACAGTCAGAGTACCACTCTCAGGAGGAAGTTGAAGCTATAGCAGCGCATCTCAAAAGGAACTTGGAACTGTTGGTTGTTCGAATCTTCTCTGAAGCTTCCAAGGTCTCTCAAGCTGCTGGCGCCCAACAAGAGGCGTTGAAGATCAGATGGGTAGAGGCATACTTTCCATTCACTAGCCCTTCCTGGGAACTGGAGGTGTTCTGGCAGGGTGATTGGCTCGAGGTCCTAGGCTGCGGAGTCATCAAGCAAGAACTACTCAATAACTCTGGCGTCCCTGATCGAATCGGCTGGGCTTTTGGACTCGGCTTGGAACGTATTGCCATGCTTCTATTTGAGATTCCGGATATTCGTCTCTTTTGGTCCAAGGATGCTCGATTCCTATCGCAATTCAAAGACGACAAGATCGTCCGTTTCCAGCCATTCTCCAAATTCCCCGAGTGCTACAAGGATGTTGCTTTCTGGCTAAGCTCGGCTACGACAAGTGCTGCGGGCGGCGCTGTCCCATTCCACGACAATGATATGATGGAGATTGTCCGAGAGTGCGCCAAGGACATTGTGGAGGATGTCAAGCTGGTCGATGAGTTTGTGCATCCGAAAACCGGACGCAAGAGTCTATGTTACCGGATCAACTATCGAAGCCTCGAGCATACTTTGACCAACAAGGAGGTGAATGTGATCCATGAGCAGGTCCGGCAAACTTTGGTGGAGAGGTTCGGGGTTGAGATCAGATGACCTTGCCTGTAGTTATACCAATGTATTAGTAAAAACTATTCTTCTCCTGTCTTACTAGTGTATATACTGTCCCTATCACCGCAATTTTCATGAAGTCCAAGTGTATATCGGCTGTTTAAATAGACCCGAGTATGGAAATAACCAGCGCGGACGGACAAGTTGCCGAACCGATTCCGCGGTGGACCTCCCCCCGGAGCCAATGATGGCTCGCAGTAAAGAAATCAAGTTTATCGCTCAGCTTCAGAATCTCGCAAGTACTTTGCATTGATATAACCACCGAGGTTGATTGCGCGCAGCAATCCGGAATGCATAATACCCTCTACCACACTGCACACAATGGCAGTGGGTACCAGCGTCAGGACAGAGCTCATGCCTGCCACAACTGAGCAGCAGCAGCAGCAGCAGCCACAACCGCAAAGTAAAGTGGTGAAAAAAATCCATTATCCATTCTGGTTCGGCGGGTCGGCGTCATGTTTTGCTGCTGCTGTTACACATCCTTTGGATCTTGGTATGTTTTCTTCTTCCGGCCCTTCTTCAAAAGTGACGGCGACTAATATGGATTGTAGTAAAGGTAAAGCTCGAATGCATCACTCGCGAATGTACTCATTCTAACGCCGACGTCATGAAAAGGTCCGATTACAAACCCGCGCTCCCAATGCGCCAAAATCAATGCTGGGTACATTTGTCCATGTCGCTAAGAGCAATGGTGTGCTGGGGTTATACAGCGGTGTACGTTAGGCTTCCTCATTCGACACGAGAGATTGTACTAACTAAGTTGCGGTGTTTAGCTTTCCGCCGCCATCCTTCGACAGATGACATACTCAACAACCCGCTTCGGCATATACGAGGAACTAAAGTCTCGATTCACCGACCCCAACGCTCCGCCCAAGATGCTGAGTCTGCTCTGGATGGGCTGCGTATCCGGATTTATAGGCGGCGTAGTCGGCAACGGGGCCGATGTGTTGAACGTTCGGATGCAGCACGATGCCGCACTACCAGCCCACCAACGACGAAACTACAAACACGCCATTGACGGCTTGATTCGCATGACCCGCGAAGAAGGCGTAACCGGTCTATTTCGCGGTGTTTGGCCCAACTCGACCCGCGCCGTGCTCATGACCGCCTCTCAACTTGTCTCCTACGACATCTTCAAACGTATATGCACCGACCAATTCGGCATGCCGGATAGTCTCTCGACGCATTTCACCGCGTCGATATCAGCGGGTTTTGTGGCTACGACGGTATGTAGTCCCGTCGACGTGATCAAGACGAGGGTCATGAGTGCGTCGCCCTCGGAAAGTAAGAGTGGGTTGATGCATCTGTTGCGTGATATATATCGCAAGGAAGGTGTGTCGTGGATGTTTAGAGGGTGGGTACCGGCTTTTGTGCGTCTAGGGCCCCATACCATTGCTACATTCCTGTTCTTGGAGGAACATAAGAAGTTATATCGAAAGATCAAAGACTTATAGAAAGTCTACCTGACCACATTTGTTTATTTTGGTAAGACACAGATATAGATTTGGATGGCTTTTGAGATATTGTCATACATTGATTGATGCTTGAATGGCGCTCGGGATACACGCGTTTAGAATCGGTCTTGAAGAGTCGCAAGATTCCTCGCACATGTTTCAGACCGTCTTTGTTTGTTGCATTTGTGTTGACGCATTCATGTAAATATTCTGGTAATTAAAGTAGAGGATTTGATGCTCACTTTCAAAATTAAGAAGGCTTTAGAAAGACTCTAGATACCACGTTCGTATATGCTACCTATGGAGAGCGGAAAGGCCGTAAAATGGTATCAACAAGGAAAACATACAGCGGAGAGTAATAATCAGTTGAAAAAGCCCGATATCTAATCCAAGAGATGAGAATAAAGCTATGAATGATTTGAAAGTAGAAGGTCTAGCATAGCCTCCATAGCATAGTACACAGACTCAGTCTGTAAAATCTTCCCACCGTAATGGAACTTTCTTCCATTTCCCATTATCTTTCACAAATTCAGATGAACCAAACTGTCCCCGTTAGTAATGGCTTCGAGAAAGATGATAGATCGAACTTACAGCACGGCTTGTCTTTCGTACTATATCACTATACTCTTTCCCGTTCCAGTCTTCTGATTGAATCGTAAAATCCGTTTCATCAGGGACCTTTTTGACTGCTGCAAGGAACGAATCACGATCCTGTACACGTTTTCCATTGACAGCGACGACGAAATTGTTATATGGCAATGACGCTTGTTGACCAGGAGAGCCGTAAGCCTAATAATACGAATCAGGCATGTCAAAACGAGCAAGGAGAAGTGGACATACCGCGCACGTAAAGATAAGCTCGCTTGGAAAGTGCTGGGTGATATATTTTATATCTGTATAAGGCCTCTGGAATACCATTCCAAGTATACAGGTCACTCGATCCGTTGACCCATCGGTAGCCAACTTCAATGGAAAGTCGACGACCGTTTCCTTGCCATCACGCACGATAAGTAGTTCTGCCGTCTCCTTTTCAGTGTCCTCCAAAGCGTCAAAGTCTGTATACTTTTGGATTCTCTTCCCGTTGATGCTGAGCAAGACATCACCGTGCCTTATATACTCGGTCACTTCTCGAGTCGCCCTTCGAACGCTGAAAAATCGATGCTGTGCTCCATTAGCACGGATACCGTCCTTGATATACTCGTCAGATACACCGATAATACGAGCATTCTTCGGTAGGATGATATCCAAGCGGAAGTTAAATCTCTTCCGGCTCTTTGGAAGACGCCTGGCGAGAATGTCAGGTACAACAGACGCAACGCCTGTCGCTGGAAGCACATAACGACCGCTATTCTTCATCACGAGCCAAAAACCGGCAATTTGATGCAATTCATTCAAGACAACACCAAAGAGACAGTAATGCGCCATCCCACCGTCAATCTGCACGACATCTATTACTTCCGCATGCTGTATAGGTGACTGGAATTCGGCAATAAATGAGCCCGTGACAGTAGCCTTGGTCGTATGGAATATATCTGCACCGTCCATTCCGACAAATGTCAATGTATCGAGTTCCTGAGGGATCTCGGTGGCGAGCTGAACCGTATTCAGTGTATCAGTGCTGGTATTGGCAGGGTTGTATCGTATAAGAACCCAATTCTGTCGGTTGTCCATGTGCACGATTTCACCCAAAACCTCACGGCCATCAATATCAATATAGATATCACACAGGTCATGTGGACATGTAGTTTTGGCAGCAAACGCCAGCCCACTGTGTAGAATGAAGCCAAAGCTTTCCAATCTGGTCTCCGAGATTTCGTCGAGATTAACAGACGGCGCAATCCACGTTACCTGTACAAATCGACTCTTTATCTGGAACAGCCACGACGTTTCGACCGAATTGACATCCACCACCGGAGTGTTTGACTGAACGGGTTCACTAACTATACTTGACTCTGAAGTGTCAACGCTGGAATACTCCCATTTCTCGGTATCAAGGTTAAAGTTCGTCACAGTCAGTTGATTCCAGTGGCGGTCAACAGTGATGTGTGTTGTTTGTGGCCGAGTGTTGGTAGTGGCATGAGTATACCTTACAAACACTCTTTCGCGATCTATGAAATATTAGCCTGTAGGTTCTGTTCCATGGAATATTCGCATTGTATGCCGAAGGCTACTAGCTCTTGGCGTATTCAGGGTAGTTAATCGTACCTTTGAGTTTACCCAGCACTTTCTCTCCTTCAATAATATTCGGAGTTGGTTGATTGTTGATAGAAGAGATTATATAACCATTCGATTCGTCCCCAAGAGAAAAGTTGGGACTTAAAGAGGCCAAAAACATGCCTCTAAGCGGCACCTTCCAGCAGACAGCCGTCCTGTACGGGACATCGTGAAATGCTGCCCCTGAATCATTTAAAATCCGAGTTGGTACAATAGCCAACAGGTCGTGCACGCTAAGTTCGAAAGTGAGCTCCTGTCCGAATCTGATGACACTGACTTGAATCTTTTGTCCGACATTGGCATCCAATAACTCTTCTAGCTCTGTGAAGAGCACCATAGGTTTTCCATTGATCGAGACAAGTATGTCGTTCACCTGTAAGAATTCAAAGGCTTCTGTCTCTGGGATGGTAATTGCAGCAACCAGCAATCCATTCCTGTCGGTGTCGAACTCAGCCTGCTTCTCTCGGGATAGACCCAGCTGCCGACACTCGTAGTAAGGCAAACGTTTCCAAACTGTATGAATCGTTCCTCTTGAGACTCGTCGTCGGCTAACGATATCATTCAAGACATGGACGGGATGTGTTAGCGGGAAAAACCAATCCAGATGAGAATTGTTGTGACCGCTGACACAAATGCCGATGGCCTCGCCACTGAGTGTCAGCAACGGACCCCCGGAACATCCTCCTTTACCAGCAGCAGAAGCTTGAATCAGTTCAACGTTGCTATCAAAATGTCTCGGCGAAGGTGTATCCAATCGCGATATGGTGCCCCTTAATATATTCACTTTTTCACCACTATCATTGCCAATCAAATAGACATGAGAGCCAACAAGGGCTTTCTCCGGGCTAAGTGTAAGACACTCCAAATCAAGTGCTTTGAGAGCCTCCGGAGGGCACTGCAAGATTGCATAGTCATGTTCTGGGTCTCGGTACTTGACGTTGAAGTCACACTATTCCAATTAGCACAGAACAAGATAGAATAACTGGAGGGGTGAAACTTACTCGCTCGTCGTTATATGAGATGATGTATCCCTCACATGGACCATTTACAGCATGAGCAGCTGTGAAAAAAAGACCATACTCCTTGTTAACAAGAAAGGCGCTGGCTTGATACGTCCCTGCCAAACTCTCTTGGTATGATCGTGTCTGTCGCACGGCAACCTGGACCATGCTCTTGAGGATGTCCCTCTTCAAAGAGCTGTCGATCTGTATACTTACATCGCTAGATTCGGCCGGGGTTACTAAAGACACTTGCGAACTGGATGTCGGTGTTGACGACATTTTTCTTCGCGACTGTCTCTTATACTATACTTCTCTCTTCGGCTTGGTATGTTGTATGCCAGATCTCGCCTGTATCTAGGTATGTGTTTGCTTTTGGGCAAGTGGCGAATAGATTGAGAGAAAAATGGCTTTGATATTGAGGTGCGACTACGCCGCCTTATATAGGGCGGCAGATGAGTCAACGGAATAATGCACAAGTTAAGGATTCAAGACATTGGGAATGGCAAATATACTTTGTCGATGAGGCTGACTTGACTCGGTGCTTGTACGAATCATACAAGGCCTAGCTGGGTCTGCAGATTCCGTCTCCTGAACGAGGCTGCATTGGCAGCCAAGCTGAACAACGAGTGTCCGTAGCTGCAGCTAATGGATAGAGTGGCGGCGGGGTATCTGACGGCTAGGCTTCCCAGGTTAACGATAATAAATCTAAACACGATCAGAATGGAAAAAGATGGCCGGATAGGTTAACTGAGAAAGAAAGAAAGAAAGAAAGAAAGAAAGAAAGAAAGGATTTTGGTGAAGAAGAAGTTGGCAGACGAAAAAGCCGGCTGTCCGCAAGGTAGGTGCCTGCCCACTGCGCCGCGAGGAAGGTACATTTGCCCAGACCATCTCATCTTGCGGTTTGGACAAGTTTGGATTCTACAATGCGAACCAGAGAAATGTCGTTGATGCTGAAAGAGGGATGGAGACAGAAGAGAGGGTTAGACTAGATAGGAGAACCACCCCGCGACGAGCGCCCATCCCACCACCGACACCAACAGAACATGGCCCAGCGATTGTCGCGTGCTTGCAACACCACCGGAATAACTCTCGTCTATAGCCGCTTGAATCCGAGATCTATACATTTTCACCCCATTGATGAGGAAGTAAGAGTTGGAAAATGCTTGAGGATTGGCGGCGGTATAGGCTTCACAAGAGGAAACCCCTGTGGTATCTGCACAGCTTTGTGATGAAGAGGGACTCGCTGGCGAGTTCCAGTTTGATCCACCAGCATTCTCGCCGCAGAAGTCGATGTTGAAGATCTATTCGTCGGATCAGATTCTGTTCCAGAGTGTACCTCAACGAGAAAGGAAGACTTACAATGGTTTGGTTTTTCCACTGGTCCAGAACGCGACATCCGGTATGAGATATAAAATGCAATAGTGGCTTGCCCCAGTTTTTGAGAGTCAATTCTTTGCCTCGCGCGATATCATCAGGAATGCTCAGCCGAGGAAACATCCAGACTGCGAGGTCATCTTTATCGAGCCACAATGCCCATACTCCTCCACCTTGTGCATTGAACGGATCTCCATATGAATTCGATAGTCCAGATACACCGCACCCATCGACATAATTTGTTGCAAGTGAGCAGTCTGTTCTCACATCTGTCCCAGTCTGACTCTGGGGATCGACGTTCAAGTTGCATGCAGCGCTCGTATGCAAACTGATAACGTCCCCGGTCTGATTATTGGCGCCTTCGATAATGTCGACCTCGCCGTACGGATCCTCAGCATAATCATATGTCCAATACGCCGGCCATGTTCCGCAAACACTGCTGGGTAGATGCGCGAAATCAGCAATCAAAACACCCTGATCGAAGGTCTGACGACTCTCTAAGCGAACACTCTTGCGACCATTCGCAATGCTATCTGTAAGTGGGTCACCACCTGGATAATTGAAAGTTGTCAAGTTGTCGACCCCAACATATATCTGGGTGTTATTGATAATCTGTGCAAGGCCCGACGCTCGGGCTGTGTTGGCGTCGACGTATTGTACAAAGCCATGTGTTGGGTCAGAAGCCTAGAAGTGACGAAAGGTAAGCTGGGGGTTTTATTTGAAAGGAAACTCCCAATTTCTCTGGTCAGACTTGCAGTGAAAAAGGAGAATTGGTCGAAAAAGTTGGTGTAGTCATAAGCGGATGCCAGCTCGTAGGTCATATTGACATCCAGTCGAAGATCAAAAACCGTGAGACAAGATGATTATTGCGAAAAATGACGATTTTCATAGAAATTGAGTAGTCTGCGAAAACGAGTCAGAAGCAGATAGCAGTCGAGGTATTGTTTGTTGTAACGAGTCTTGGGAGAAAAGTAAGCGGTTGACATGTTGCTCAAAATAGACAACCAACGTTCTTCGATACACAGCGTCTCAGCTTTAGAGAATTGATCCATCTGTCGGGCCAATGATATAAACGTCACATGAATGAGGCATCAGTCAATTTTCCAACTCCTTGAAAACGGTTTGGTGGTTATGTCTAGGTTACAACAAGGCAGCAACAACCCTACTACCAGAACCATATATCCATGGATCACTACCTACATAATCGAATTTATGTAGTGTATCACATGGAAGCCTGGTGCGTAAGTGGTATGCTTGGCCACGCAGGTATCGCCAAGGTTATTCTATCAAGTGGTTGTACAATTGTACCATGTCTGATACCTACGGAGGTATATTCGTACAATGAGGAGAATATCCCGAACAGATGCCAAGTCACATTGACTGAGCACTGAGCCCGTTGCCTTTTGTTTCCAGTGTTCCAGTGGGACAAATGTGCTTGTGACATCTGGGGATTGCAAGATCTACAATGCTGTATTTGACGATGACCATTGAAACCCGAAGTGTGACTTGCTGTATCATGATCTAAGCCTACTTTATGTACATACGTAGTAGCTTAATCATAATGAGAGAGATAGATTGATCGAAATAACACTTCTCTGCCTGACTTTGAAACACCGCTTTATATACAACTTCCCTGGTTCTTTGACTGACCCCGACACCGGACGCAAACGTCCTTGGCCTATCTAATTGAGTAGAGTACAGAAGGATCATAATTGGCTATCTTGAATGCAAGACACATCGTCGTCTTTTACTCAAGACGAGCAGGGAAGTTGCCGGCCTCTGTTAAACGGTTAGCACTGCATTTCCATAAGCGGACGAGTATGAGGATTACTGACCACGCTGGTCGTCCCATCGGTCAGTCCAGGCCTTGGGACAGAGAGATCGGTAAGCGAGGAAGAACTGTAGGTCAATATTAGCATTCCCCGGGACTGAAAGCTTGTGTGCATTTACCTGTTTGCACGGGCGGAAGTCCTCGCCCTTGGCGAGGATGCACTTGTGGTAGTCGACATAGTTCTGCCAGCAGTGCTTTGTCCTAGGAGAAGTTTAATACCGACTGCATGAAGTTGGTGAGTTGGAAGGATGCGTACTGGTTCTGGTAAGGAAAGCGGGCGTCATAGCCTGTCGAGATCGGTGGTTAGTTTACGCCGACGAGTTGCAGTGGGACATGAGAAAGCGGAAATGGTTGCTTGAAAATCGCCGATCGAACAAAATACCAAGTAGGGGTATCTAGAAACATACCAGCTGGTAAAAGTTAGCAATTGTGGTCCATTTCACTCTGTTCAAGCGCGCAGTTCAACATCACGCAACGGCCGGAACAAACTCACCAGTCACGAACTTGAAGGGCTTGGTCTCGACGGGCTCATCGGGGTCGGCCTCGGGGATAGTGCTGCTCATTTTGAAGGTAGACTCTCGAAAGAATCAATTGAATGTCGGAATTGGAAGTTGTTGCGGTCGCAATGGCAGGAGAGGGAGTGGTGTGACAGAAGGAAAGAGAGGGCGTTGGAGGTCTCTCGGGTGAGCTTTCTTGGCGTTGAGCTGCCGGGAATGACCTAGCGAGCCACCAGCCACACCTGTGGCGCAGGAATCCAACTTACCCGTGGTCCCGAAAACCGACGACCATGCCACCCGACTTCTAACAGCTTCACGTCACTCTCTTGCCGCTCTCTGCCTCTCTCACAACTCTCCACTCCCCGTTTCAGGCAGTCACTGCTGAACTTTGGAATTCCATCAAGATGTTCCCTACTCGTCCCCTTGCAATGCGCCCGACACGGCCATTCATGGCTGCTCCTGTATGTGTTCCTGGTGCTTTCATGCGATTATTTTACTGACTGCGATCTTTAGAAGGAGGACATGAGCGGTACGGTTGCCGGTCCAATGGACAGCAGCAAGGCATTACAGCAAATGATGACTTATGGCTAACTACTTGTAGCTCACACCATCTCACAGCGCCTTCGTCAGGTCAAGAAGATCCCTCCCGAATTGATTCCTCTCGGTAAGCTCTGCATGCTCTCGCTTGCATTATACATAGCCGCAACAAGTCATTTGCATTCTGGCTAACGTTTACATTTCATTCTAGGTATTGTCTTGGGGTAAGTCCCGATATCATACAAAATCACACCTGTATATCCTCTGACTAGATCATACAGCGTTGCCGTCGGCGCCGCCATCTACTCCTCCACCCACAAGCTCTTCTCTGACAAGACCCTTCGCTTGTCCCGCAACAAACCCGAAGACCGTGGCAGCCACCACTAAGCGTTTCCCCAGATATGGGGGGAGGAGCAGGATTTGTTTGTTGGAATCTGCCCATCTCTAGAGATGGTCCATGCAGAATTCGATGGCTTCACACAAATTGTCTGTCGGTTTTTGTATATAAGCAAGGCTCTTCAGTCATTGGTGGTAATTTTGCAGAACGGTCAAGAAAACAGCCCATGTAGCAATATCGATTGTATCGCCGTGCTTTCTTTAGAATAATTGAGACTGTCTTTCCGCTTTGATTGCGTGTTTACTCCGGTTTGGGTCCTGCGACGTCAAGCCCTTCCAGGCCTTGCATTGGGTCTTCAGGGCGGCCGTTTGCTGCTAGTCGTGCTTCCTCGGCAGCTTGACGGTCTTCCTCGCTTACAGCGTATTTTGCAAGGTAGCCCTCCTAGAACGGGTTTAGTATGAGCGAGCCCAACCACTGTAGGAGACTGCTACATACCTGCTCCCAAATAGCTGTCTTGCTTCCCAGACCTTCGTTCGCATCCCTTTGAGGTTTTGCCGCAGCAACTTTTATTATACGACCGTACAATTCGCTCTGGTCCATATTGTCGATAGCTTCCTTTGCGTCCTGCGAGACTTCGAATTCAACGTATCCGAATCCTCGGTGGTTGTCGGTTGACGATGGCAAGTCCGGCTTTGGTAATGACACATCGACAATCTCGCCAAAGGGCAAGAAAGCTTCTGTGAGAGTTTGCGTTGTCACGGCTTGATCAAGGCCGCCCACGTAGATGGTGTTTTTTAGTCGAGTCGTTTCGCTCATTTTGTATATCGTCCCGGGGCAGCCTTTGCGATATTAATCTGAAGCTAGAAGAAAATAGTAGTATACGAATCTTGCGGTTGGCTTGCTCTACTCAACGAAGCATCAGAACTTCTTTATAGGATGCGATCAATTGATGCCCGCACGCAAAGAAATCACGTGCAGCGGATGCCTGATGCTTGAGGCGCCGAGAGAGAGTTGCCGTTCTACGTAGGAGAGCTTACTACGGTAGACTTGGTTAGGCGGGCGCCCCAGGACGGGTGGTCCGAGCAGCCGCCAGAAGGCCACTTGGATACATCCAGCACTGACAAGCAATTGTGTGCACATCGACACCCCCCATTACCATCTGTGAGTACACTGAGCATCTGCCTATAGCTTCAGTGGTTCTGACTGAATATTTGCAAATTCAATAGTTTCTGTTGACTGGTGCATCCCCTACCTTTATGCTCCTCTAATCAGCCATTGTTTACTCTGGACCCCTCGCGATTAGTATACACATCTCTCCGCCATTGTCATGGTGCGCCTCAGGGAGATTCCCCGAACGGCCACGTTCGCCTGGTCTCCCGGTGCCCAGGCGCCCCTGTTAGCGACTGGAACAAGGGCTGGTGCCGTGGATTTTGATTTCTCCAATGAGACCAGCTTGGAATTGTGGGATCTCGGACTCGATAGGGAGAATGTTGGGGAATTGCAGCCTCTAGTCAAGGTCGGCACGGAGTCGGGGTATGTTACGATAGCCATCAATTAGTGTTAAGACGACAGCTTGCTGATTTTTGCCTTCTCTTATGACAGCTTCCATGATCTCGCCTGGAGCGATCATTACGATAACAAGCGGGGAATCGTCGCCGCAGCGCTCGATAACGGATCTCTCAAACTCTGGGATGCCGACAGACTTTTGAATGGAACAAGGTTTGCAACGGACATCGAAGTTGCTACGGCTAGTGCTAACGGCTAGAAGCGATGGATTGGTAGCGTCACCACAAAAGCACAACGGTGCCATCAAAGCATTACAGTTCAACCCAAAACACTCGAACCTCCTTGCTACTGGTGGCATGAAAGGAGAGGTATGTCACTCTCCTAGCGTCAATGTACAGCTAGGATATCTTGCTAAATGTGTGGTAGCTCTTCGTCACGGACTTGAACAACGTCGAGAGCCCATTCCGTCTGGGAAACGCCGCCCGTGCCGACGACATCGAGTGCTTGGACTGGAATAAAAAGGTTGCGCATATTTTGGTGACAGGTACCAACGGTGGTTTTGTCACCGTCTGGGATGTGAAGACAAAGAAGGAGAGTCTTACCCTTACCAACTACAACCGAAAGCCCGTCAGCGCTGTGTCTTGGGACCCCGAAAAGGTTTGAAATACACCCTCTCGGTAGCCGTGAATCCATTGACTGACGAGGACAGCCAACGAAATTGGTAACATCCATCCCCTCGGAAACAGATCCAGTTATCCTTGTTTGGGACTTGCGAAACTCTCATGCGCCTGAACGGGTAAGCCCCTCCATAGTCAACCTCGCATCAAGACTCGTAGCTTATTGATTTTTCATCACAGATCCTCAAAGGCCACGAAGACGGAATTCTATCACTCTCATGGTGTGCCCAAGATCCAGAACTTCTTTTGTCATCGGGCAAGGACAACCGAACAATCTGCTGGAACCCTCAGACGGGTGAGAAGTACGGAGAGTTGCCAATCGTCACGAACTGGACTTTCCAAACACGATGGAACCCACATAACCCCAACTTCTTTGCTACTGCCTCCTTCGATGGCAAGATCACCGTCCAGACACTTCAGAATACGAGTAAGGAGGCTGCTCAAGCCGCAGCTACCCAGAACCAATCCTTGGATGGAGAAGATTTCTTTGCGCGCGCACAGAACCAACCTCAGGCTACCACATTCTCCCTATCGAAAACCCCCAAGTGGCTGGAGAGGCCCGTTTCAGCATCTTTCGGGTTCGGTGGAAGAGTCGTCTCCGTGGGTCTGACTGATAGCACTAGCCGTACCTCCAAAGTCAGAATCACTCCCTTCCAGGTTGACACCACCGTTGGTACCGCTGCGGAAAGCTTTGAAGCAGCTCTGAAAGAAGGCAACCTCAAAAGCATCTGTCAATCGCACATCGAAAATGCAGCGACCGAAGAGGAGAAAGCCGACTGGAAGGTCATCGAGAACCTGCTCTCGGAAAACCCACGCAAGGATATTGCAGCCTACCTTGGGTTTTCCGATGATGCTAATGATGTCGCGGAAGAAGTGGGCAAGTTGGATATCAAGGATGAGACAAATGGCGAACTTTCACCGGCGTCGGCTGAATCGAAGAAAAAACATAAACGTCTTCAGTCCATCTTTGATACGTCCGGAGAATCTGATAATTTCCTGACCGACTTGGCTGCTTCCAAGGGCGCGCGGACCAACAACCCATTCAGTATCTACAGCGGAAGCGAGTCAGAAGCTGACAAGTCAATTACTAAAGCACTTTTCTTGGGACAGTTCGAGCGCGCTCTTGACATTGCACTTCAAGAGGATCGTTTGTCAGATGCGTTTATGATTGCTGTTTGCGGTGGAGATAAATGTGTTGAGAAGGTGCAAGAAGTTTACTTCTCGAAACAGACCGGAGGGCCTAACTACGTCCGTTTGTTGGCCTCGATCGTGGGCAAAAACTTGTGGGATGTTGTTCATAATGCGGATCTTTCCAACTGGAAAGAGATCATGGCAACATTGTGCACTTTTGCGGATGAGAAGGAATTCCCTGACCTTTGTGAAGCCCTCGGTGACCGACTAGAGGAGCAGGCTCATGCCGACTCCGATAAGAGCATTCGTAAAGATGCTTCCTTCTGCTATTTGGCGGGATCGAAGTTGGAGAAAGTGGTGACTATCTGGCTCGAGGAGTTCAAGGAAGGTGAAAAGGCAGGTATTGATGAAGCTCAGGAGGGATCTAGTTTCTCCGTGCATGTCCGTGCCCTGCAAGCATTTATCGAGAAAGTCACTATTTTCCGCCAAGTGACAAACTACCAGGACGCTGACCGCCAGAAGGACGCTGACTGGAAGTTGAGTGTTCTTTACGACAAGTATATTGAGTATGCCGACGTTGCTGCTTCCCATGGTCGTCTTGACGTCGCAGAGCGGTATCTCGGACTTGTCCCGGACAAATACGACGAAGCCGAGGCTGCCAGGAGCCGTATCAGACTGGCTACACGGAAAGCTCCAGCTGTTGCTTCCAAGGCTGCCAAGGCTACTGCTCAGATCCCGCAAGCACGAACAAGCTCTCTCCCGCAGCCCAACATCTACCAACCACCTCAGCCAACCTTCAGCCCGGCGTCAGCTGTCAGCAACCCATATGCCCCTACAAACACTCCACCCCCTGTTGCACCTGCTAACCAATCCAATCCTTATGCTTCATTTGGAGCTAATCCTTATCAGCCATCTGGTGTCTATCAATCCGTTGAAGCCGCAAAACCACCTATTGCACCTCCGCCACAGCAATATGGTGTTCCGCCCCCTGGACCAGGGAGAGTGCCACCACCTCCCAGGGGATATAACCAGTCTCCTTCTGGGGCTCAAGTCTCTACTTACACGACCAGAACCGACCTCCCCGCGTGGAACGATCTGCCCGAAGGATTTGGGGCTCCGAAGCCAACGTCGCGACGCGGTACACCAGCTGCAGTCGCCGCTCCTTTCCCTGGACAACAGCCATCAATTGTATCTCCAGGCTCCCCTCCAGTTGGTCCTCCTGTAGGCGGACAAAGAGGACCTCCCCCTCCACCACCACCAAAGGGCGTTGCTCCCCCGCCTCGTATCACGTCACCTCCAGTTGGCCCTCCTAGAGCATCCTCGGTATCTTCTAATCCACCAACGCCATTTAATGCATATGCTCCTCCAGCGACAACACAATCACCGCCTACAGTTCCCGGATTAGCCATGCCTCCACCTATTCCACGAGGCCCTTCACCTTACAATGCACCTCCTTCTGGTCCCCCACCAACCAACCGCTATGCTCCTAGTCCTGCTGCTCAAGCTGCGCCGCAAACAAGGCCTCCACCCAGCGGTCCATATGCTCCACCACAACAAGCCGCTGTCCCGAGCCCGTATGCGCCAGCCGCTGGAGCTCCTGCACAAGCCGGACCACCACCGACAGGACCCGCTGCTGGACCACCACCAGCCGCGGGATCGCGACCAGGAACTGCACAGTCACAGACTCAAAAGAAGGCAGCACCACCTCCACCCAAATACCGTAAGTTCAATTTCCTGAAAACTAATGACTACGATGCTCATTGGAAATTGTTAGCCTCCGGTGATCGATCTCACATCCCTTCTAATGCCGCTCCCATCTACGAGATTCTGTCCAACGACATGCAGCGCGTGAAATCACGAGCTCCAACATCCTTCAAAGCCCAGGTTGACGATGCCGAACGAAGACTAAACATTCTCTTCGACCATCTCAACAACGAGGATCTCCTCAAGCCCAACACAATTGCGGATATGGTTGAGTTGTCCAAGGCGATACAAGGTCGGGACTATGAGACTGCGAAAAACATCCATCTTGACATTTTGACGAACCGGACTGATGAATGTGGTAACTGGATGGTAAGTTGACGTTATGAACCTTTATTACAAAAGAGGGTAGAACTAACATTGATCGTGAATAGGTCGGTGTAAAACGCTTGATCAGCATGAGCAGAGCAACCCCCTAGATGTCTCCTCTGACTTTTGAACTTTTATGAACAAGATTTGAGTAGTGGATGAGCTATGTTCCGTCCCTGTTGCTGGGGTGTGGTGTGGTTTAAGAACTATGGATTTTCTGTTTTATACATTTTCAGATAAAAAATATTTCTCCTTTTGTACTGTTTAATTATTAAATTATTGTTACTATTTACGACACGATATAACTGTCATGTCAACATTGAAGATTCAAAATTCGTTTCCGTGGCAAAGGCTACCTAGTTACTATACATATGCACACACCATCTACAACTCAGCCAACGATACATCATCTGGTAACGTCCGCAGGCCTCCCTGACGGAAAGTTCCTCGCACTCAACAGCGCACCCTTGACACCTCTGATCTCCGCTCTAAAAGCTGAGATCGCATCCTCCTCCTTGGACCGGTTACCGCCACTCGTATCCCCACCGGCGACTGAGTAGTTATAGCTCTTGTTATATAAGTTATTGTTGTTGAGATATGAATTAAACGACGAGTATTTAAGTCCGTCGAGGTATGATTGCAGATCTAATATCCGCTTTCGCATTGTATCGTCCAGCTCGCCGGATGTGGTGTCGTCAGAGACAAGTTCTTGGAGGTGGGAGGTTATTTTGGCGAGTGTTCGTTTGTGAGAGTCTATCACTTTGTGTGGAGTGTCGTCAGTATTGGTTGAGGATGCGCCGAATGTACCGGGGCTGTCGTTCATCAGCTCGGGGGTTGTTTGCGTTGCGATGTCGCGGTGGAAGACTTCTGTGGGGTCCGATGTGATCGACTCCCATTCATCGTCTTCTTCATCCTCTCCGAGCTTGTCTGACAGTGGTCGTGCGGGTATTTTTGATACGTTATTCTCCAGCCTTTCGTTCAGAGTCAATAAGTGGTTCAACGCGGTTTCGGCAAGTTCGTGTCTGGCGTCACCGAGCGATCTGAGCATGGGCTTCACCAGGAATTCACTGGCGCCATAAAATGTTGCGCCTAATCCGGCGGCACCGTACAGAGTATACACTACACTGCGAAGGGACATGAGAGGGGGTTTGCTCTGCGCTGAAGCATTAACGAGGAATTCAGGATATGTGATTATCGGCGGCACGTCTCGTGGCGGCGTAGATGCTATCGCTGTCGCAGAAGCTGTCTCAGTGTTGATCGTCGCCTGGTTACTGTCTGTGTCGTTCGTTTCTGTAGATGTCGGCGCATCCTCATTGCGGCGTACTCCGAGCAACGAGTCGATTTCGTCGTTGGTGAGACCCTTTGATTCGAGGAACGTTATTTTGCGATCTGTCGTGGCATCGCGGATTTCTGGATCAGCAAGAAATGTCTTTGCTTGTTCTAGCAGAGCTGATCTATTAGGGGACGCGGTGGTCTGTTCGTCTTCGGTTGCGGTGGCTCTTTCAGTTGGCTTATCGGAGATGTCCTCCTGATCGACCGGTGACGACGTTGACGAGGCCTTGCGCTGCCATTCCGGGATTGCGGGTTTGGTCGAGTTATCAGGCATATTGCAGCTATCTTGACTGATGTCTGATCAAGCTCATTGAGTGTGGTGCTGAGTTGTCAGCTGTAGATGGCAGCCGGAGACGCTTTCACGATAAGTTACCAGATTACGGCCTTCCATTTGCCTCGGCTTAGCTGCTGGCCAATCGGCTTCATGATATATTACCGGATACAGGGTATTACATCCACAGCGTCACGTGCCTACAGTTAATTCGGGCACCAAGGCATCTGTTGCTACAACAGGCTGATTATCTTGCTCAAAACCGTTGGAAATATGTGTAGCGAGAATGGCACTTTCAGTGTTCAGTAAACAATTGTCTCGTATCGGCGACTGAAAGGCATCCTGTAAAGCTGTGTATCACGACTTCACCGCCTTCCGGAAGGGCCTCCACCGCGAAAGATCATCCAGTCAGCCTTCTGTGTGGACTGACAGCCAGAAGACTGACTGACTGGAGCAGGAAAGCAGAGTTGTGCTACCAGCATCATCATCGCCTGCATAGCCTACAAGCCCGGGACGACGACCCTTTGCCGTATCATCGACACATTGACTGTTGGCAGCTCAGGCCCCGTTGGTACCGCCGCGCCCCTTCCGAGCAAGTAAGTAACTCGTCCCAGCGCCACCTGATTGTCTCATCGCATGCTTTTGTGTCTCCTTGTGCTCTGCCATGTTTCCCTTCTGTTTGTTGGATTGGATGCGCCAAACTCAGTTCTCCTTGCCCGACCGGCTCTTTCCTTGCTTTGGCTCTGGCGAGTACAGCATCCGCATTGATTGAGCACCGGCCTGATTCCTCGTCCTGTTCCTCTTCTTCATTATTCCCCTTTGTGCACACTGAAGAAACGCGCAAGCAAGCGAACAAACGGAGCAGACGTCTTAGATATGCAAAAATCCAAACTATGATTGCGCCATTGGGATCTGTAACCTTGCATGCATACCAGTGAGAGGGCGCGAGCCTCCAAAGTGTTCTCATCTCCGACCGGCCATCATCCCTGAACAGTGATCGCAGGGAAGATAAAAGGAAGGAAAAATTACAGGGGGAGAAAGAACGCACGCTGCAGTACTAGCTCTAGCTCTCTCTCTTTCTCTATTTGGTCTTATCTGGCGTGCCAATTTGGAATCCGAATGGGCGGTTTGCCGCTAGCTCATCGACTTCTCAACGGTGTCATCAGTCAACCACACAAAAGACGCGCACGGGATTTCCCCTCCGACTGGGAACCTCCCAACCAACTCTTCTCCTCGCGCACTTGCGTTGCTCGATCTTTGCACCTCACTCGACGTTAAAACTGTCTGTTTGACGTCCTGGTTACAGATCGCATCGCCGCTGCACCCCCGCACAAATATCTTTGTTCTTCCTGCATCTTGTTTGTTCTTTCGCTTCATCTAGCTAGCTTGTTGTTGGCGTTCTTGATATTCGTTGCGACACCTTTATCACAGTCCTCGCTGCGTTACTTCCTGTACCGTGTTTTTCCTGTCGATTCATTCATCCCATCTGTTGAATATGCCGTCGACGCGCTCGCTGCGTTCTCATGCGACTCCGCGCTCGTTGCTGGATGGACAAGATGCTAACATGTCGACAAGGTCTGGTCGCCTCACACGAGGAGCCGCCGCCACGACCATTGACCCCGCTCCTTCGGTGACTGTGTCACGCTCATCGCCAGGCTCGTCGCCCGGGGCCAAGTCTATACATCTCACAGTCAAGATGTCTTCGAGCAAATTGCGCCAAGTGACCAACAGCAGGAGCAGTAGGGCGTCTGCTTCCGCTTCCAATCGTCACAACATCTTCACTAACGACCCTGTTGTCCACGGTAAGCGTAGCAGTAGGAGCAACAGGAATCTGAGAGAAGTCAGTGAGGACGACGAGGACGACGATGTGGATGAGGAGGATGATGAAGATGTCGAAGAAGCTGATCTGTCGGAAGACGCCGCTGGTGAGGAAGAAGAGCTCGATGCGGACGGGGACTTAGACATGGATGATGACGAAACACCTCAGCCGGCAGTGTCAAGGCGAAATCGCCAACAGCAGGGATTAGCGACCACCAAATCCAAGCCGCTCAAGCCTGTTGAACAGAAAGAAATGGAGCTCGAAGATGAAGATGAAGAAAATGAGGAGTTGTCTGAACTAGACAGCGACGCCGAGGGAGAACCCGAAGACACCATGCTCCAAGACGAAGAGATGGGTGAAGTAGGTGAGGAAGAAGACGAAGTCGACGAGGAAGAGGAAGAGGAGGGTATCGAAGAGGAGGAAGAGGATGACGGGCTAGGCTCGGATGACGACAGTGCACTCGACTTGACCAAACTGACTAAACGTCAGCGAGGATCATTGGGCACTGATTTCTTGCAATTGCCAATGGGTAGGAAACCTCAATCCACCACGCTGACACAGGTACTAATTGATGATTTGTGTAGAACCGCAAGTCAAGAAACATCTCACTGCAGAGGAGCATGCTATGCGACGGGCTGAAATGGCACGACGCAGAAAGAATTTGAGCGAGAAACGAAACGAAGAAGAAAAGGTATGACCGCCTGGTTTTTGTAAATGCGACTGTCTAGATATCGACTCTAACGCTCATTTACAGATGGATACTATCAATCGTTTGCTCAAAAAACAAGCACCGAAACGTCGTGGCCGCGTGCCAGTAGGCGAACTAGGTGGCGAGGCTACTCCCGATGTCGCCGTTGAGCCTGAAAGAGCAGACCCAACCTACATACGCTGGATCAGTACCAGTGAAGGCTGCAAAGTAGCCGTTCCGACAGAAATGCTCGGGACACCAGCCTCTCGTCCATTCGGAGGGTTGTCTGGAGTTGTAGCTCCAGGAAGCAAGCTTATTGAAGAGGTTTAATCTATTCAAGATAAAAAATGCTTTTTTTTTATTTTTTATTTAATTTTTTTTTTTTTTCTGTTCTACTACTGGATTCTTGGACTGGGCATATCGGGGCGTTAGGATAAATCAGGTACATTAGGTAGTTATATAAGAACACGGGTCATATTGGTCAATATTGACAACAGCTCACACATCTCACCACCACCATCCCGTCAACTCATGAGAATTGGCGAATGCTCATGATGAGAATTTTGTGATGGCGCCCTTGATAACTTCCACAACTCTTTCCGGCTGACTGAGCTGAGGCACATGGCCAGCGCTGCATCGCTCTATGCTGCTTCCAGCCAAAGCAGCACAGTGCTCCTGTACAGGTGGGGGAATCACAGTATCGTTTTCACAAATAAGATACACACTCGGCACATCCTTCCAGCCGCAGTACGAGACCGTGCCATTATCCCAATTTTCGGCAGGCTGGGACTTGAGACTTGCCAACAACGCTGGTCTCTCACTCTCGGGCAGATCGCCAAAGAGTGCTGTTTCGGGGTCACGGCAGTACATTGCCCCGCCCTAACCAGGTCAAAGTCTGTGGTCAGCTCTCTACGATAAAAATGTGGTTTGTAGAGAGCGTACGACTGACCTCGATAATCGTAAAGGCTGCCATTGGGGGATGTGGCTGACCCACGTCCAAAACTCCGGCGGTAATAAACACAATTCCAACCACTCCACCATTCTCTCCTCTTTCGCGACGATGTTTCACAACCAGTCCCTCGGCTGCCGCGCTGCCCAGAAACCCAGCAGCCGAGTGCAGTACCAACACTACATCATCTCCTCTGAGCATTATCGGCTCGATATCTGCACGAATTCCGTTGATATCATCCTGCATGGAGGGGTTTCCGGGCGAGGTTGTTCCGGTACTTCGCAGGGTAGCGAATTCGGATGTGATGCCATCCTTGGATAGAAGAGAAGACACGCTGTCGAATACGGAGGGACCTTCCCAGAGGCCGGGGACGAAGAAAACTGTAGGTGCCATTTGGCGTAAGTGCGTGCCAAATTCGGAGAAAGAAAATGGTGATAAATTTGGTTCATTTTAGTCGGAGGGAGAGCTTCATTTGAATACATCAGGTCTACCACATTTGGATTAGCATCGTGGTAATCCAACAAATCTTAGGCAAGTTTAATTATGCCTAAGCCTTCACGGAGTTCAAAACCAACACCGACCAAGTGACCTAGCTTCGTATGTCCTCGCTGCGGCTGAGACCGTTGAGCGTGGATTCAGCCCACTATCAAGCTGGAAATTTGGTAGATGGGAGACTAACTAGCCCACAAGAGGGAAACCCATGCTCGAGGCTTGTTTTTACTTACGTGTCCATTAAACGGCAAATACATAACTTGAAGGCTCAAGAACCCCAAGGTGTGTGTGTAATTGAGAATTTTATTAGCAGGTATTGTTTTACCACTAGCACCGAAGCGGCAGTTGATATATAGAGGAGTAACTAGTTAGTAATTCAATCTATCTAGCTAATATTTCTAAAGCTAATTTTTATGTCAAATAGGTTCACGGGCTCTATCTGAGTGGAGCGTAGCGGTAAATTTGGCCAACAGCAGGTGAGGGTTACGTGGTATCATCCACGGCAGGTTGAGGAGAAAAAGATACCTGGAATAAGAGCAAAACAGCACAGCACATCCGCAGTCTTCTTATGGAAATGCTGTAGTCGAAGTTTATACAGTGGTAATTATGGAGATGATGATTCCCGACAGTCGATTTGGACTTCCAAGGTTATGAAAGCTGTTTGACTTAGCCCTAACCTTGCATGCGTGCTATCTCTTTCAATAGCTCAGCAACATCTATGCGTCTGCGTCCTTGTAATCACCAATCCTGAACAACTTCCGAGCATTCTCCTTTCCAATCTTCTTATAATCTATCGGGTTCAGTTCAACGTCTCTATCATACCAAAGGCAGCCATCCTTGAAGCTTTCAAACGGATAGTCAATCGAGAACAAGATACGGTCTGCACCAACTTCGTTGATACAATACTGCAATGTCGGAGTCGAGAAATGCCCGCTTGTAGTGATCCAGATGTTCTGCGCAAAATAGTCTCTGATGGTCTTTTTGCAAGTCTCTTTCAAACCCAGAGGCTTTTTGACATCTTCGAACCAATGGTTGATTCTCCATAGATCAAAGGGCAAATGTTCACCGAGATGACCGATGATAATCTGTAGGTTGGGGTGACGATCAAAAACGCCATTGGTAACCATACCGAGGAGATGCAGGCTGACACCTTGAGCGAAACTCAATGGGGGCCCGACAAGCCAGCTTCTCTTGGCTCAGAGCTTCTCGTGAATCGTGCCTGTAGGGTTACGAGGGTGGAGGTAAAAAGGCACATCAAGCTCGGTAACGGTCGACCAGAATACATCCCATTCAGGCCCATCATAGAAGATCATGTCGTCGCCGTCAGAACCCGAGCGTTGCGTATCGTTGACCAGGGCACCCTTGAAGCCATACTGAGTGACTGTACGTCGGAGCTCGTCGGCGGCTTGCTGGGGATCGTGCATAGAGAGTGTGCTTCAAAAGTTAGCTTCAGATGTGGCAACTAAAATAGATAGACATGGCATACGCAAATGCGCCGAATCGATCAGGGTGCTGCTTGAGGAATGGACCAATATAGTCATTAATCTCAACAGCCAATGCATGAGCCTCCTTCGCATCCCAGATATCCTGAACACCGGGAGCAGTGTATGACAGAATAGTATATCCTACACCATGCTCATCCATATATTTGATGCGCTGGTCGGTGAGGTCGGTGATTTCGAAAGCATGTTTTTCGGCGTCGACCGCGAATAGTGACGCCCACCATCTTGTTCGTTCTTGGAAACGAGGAAGAGCGAATGCTTCTTCTAGTGCAATTTTTCCCAACATATTGTGCTTAATTGGTACATATATGTACATATATATATATATATTATACCAGGCAATGTAGCATCCAAAATTTTGCAAGTATTGTCGAGGTTGGAAGAAAGAAGAGGCTTGGAACATGTACCCCTCAAGGGATTTATATAGTCTGCACATTGGGATTACCCTACAGCGAATTGTGCTACCCCGGATCGCGACAGGCTTCCTGCTTTTCGTGCGGGAGGGAAAGTAGAGCGGAGTGTCTCATCTAAGACTCACTGACTTCCAAAATTCCGGGATAACATCCCCAGAAAGTTGTATCCAGAGGTTACGGTCCGGGACCGTGCCGAATATACCAGTATAAACAAACATAGCTATATCGTAGTCTTTATTTCCGACATGTCACAGTCTTTGTTACTCGCTAAGTGATATTGCGGGGAGGGCATAGTCATGATTCCTTACGGTGCCTAGCAAAAAAATAACGGACTGCATAGACGGCCTATTCACCATCCATATAATAATACTCCAGTGGCCTAGGTTCCGACTCATTTTGAGCATTATAAAACCATAAGATCCTGGATTTGGTCCAAACTCTTGCGCCCAGAACCTGAGCCACCGCATTCTCTCGGGGGACCCTAGTGGTCTTGATCTCGCAAAATGATACCTGATCGCCTCCTGCGATTGGCCTTTCGCTCGGGAGAGAATGATAGCTCAAGCCGTATGACAATTTCCGCAATTGGTTTGATGGACACAGCCTCAAGTGGTGATGCCATTTATAAAAAACGAAATGCGGAGACTGCGCGATAATCCTGAAGATAATGAATTTGGCTATCGATGTCCAGATTTGCGCCGATAGGTACCGTGATGCTTGACTTCTGGACCAAAAGTGTTATTCAAAAGGGCGAGGGAGGGAGAGACAGAGAGAGAGAGAGATAGGGACCGGACCGGGACGTGCGGATTCCGGCTAGCGACCGCTCTTATCTTGACGCTTCTCGACCGCCTTAGCTCTGTTCCCACCACGCTCCTTTCTCCGTCAGAACATACCCGAACTATATATGCACGATCCGTCGGTGGTCCTTCGATCTTAACAAGTATATGAGATGGCCAAAGTGGATCTCAAAGATGCCCCGTCCTAAAGTCCGGCCAGAGAATCGCCAGCGTTCCTCCAAAGCCTGCTTGCCGTGCCAGGCGTCCAAGATACGGTGCGACTCGCAAACTCCATGTATCTCCTGCGTGCGCCGCGATCGATCTGCCACCTGCACTTATGTCGAAACACATAGGCGACGGCTACCAAGGGGTCGCCGGACTGGCGAGGCGAGATTTGCATCTTTCAGTAGCCCTGCAAACGGACTGCCTGCTTCTGAACGGGGCAGAACTCCTAATGAATCCACAAACAGAAGCCCAGAAGGGAATGGTGATATCGAGCTTACAAGCTCGATATTGGAGGCGCCTTCAGTGCAGTCGCCGGAGTGTACTGAAAGTAGATTGCTGCTGAGCTCAAAAGGGGAGAAAGGTAGAATAACCCTGAAGTCTGCCTGTACGACAATGCTCGATGAGCTAAATCACATGAGTAGTCTATATCGGAGAGACATCATCGCTCTCATTCTTGCAGTTTCTACGCGGGATTATGAAACAATATATGGGTCCATCTTCTTTCACAGAAAATGGGCCCCTGAATGTCATGCTTGAGGCAGAAACGAACTTAAATCGTAACATCACCTTCGAGGAAAGCCTAGCCACAAAACAAGAGTTAATTCAGACGTACTTTGAAGTGGTAAGATCTATCAATCCGAACACTTTGACGGATTCATTCTGAGTTGTCTCTCATAGAGCAGCGGCTTCTTCGACCTCTTCGACAAAGAGGACATATTGAAACTTCTCCAGATCGAAGTCTCTTCGTCGGGAAGAAGAATAAATCGCGAAGAAATAGCAGTGCTATATCTTGTATTAGCTATAGGAGGTCAGTGCCGCGGATCAAATACCTCTGATTTTCAATATGCTACAAAATATTTTTCCATGGGCCAGCAATATGCTTTCGAGGGCATGCTTAGAGATCCTAGCATTAATATGCTCCGTGCATTTCTCCTCATGGCGTTTTATATGCTTGGAGCATGTCATCGAAATGCAGCATATATGTACCTGGGTGTCGCTTCGAAGGCGGCAGCAGCTCTAGGATTGCATATAGGAACGCAGGCCCGAGGATTGTCAACTGACGAATCAATGACCCGGTGAGTGTATTTTTATTGTCCCGTGTTCTCCACAACTGATAAAGATGTGCATAGCTGCCGAACATACAAGTCGCTACGGGTTTTTGATCTTGTGGTTAGTTTCCTACTTGGGCGGCCTGCTAGTTCAGTGCCTTCAAATTATGATGACATGACACGAAGAGAACCGTCAGACCCTCATGGCATCGCAGTTTCAGCTGCATATAACGGATCTGTGTTGCTTGAAGACATCGTCCAAGATTTAAAGAAAGTCAATAACAGTTTCAATATCACGACAGCTGAAGCATTCCTTCGGCGTTTACGACATTGGATTCAAGGCTTGCCTCATGACTTCCGGCAAATATTTTTCAATAACGAGCTACAAGTGACTCGTGAAACAGCTGTTGGGAATATCCATGTCAGCTGTATATACTATTTTGCAGTAATTTTGACGACCCGTTCATTTCTGATATCGCATTTAATGTCTCGACTAAAAGAGTCGTCTATCATCATCCCAGAACCTACATCTCCCACTACGACTGGAACACAACGTGCGAGTCCTCAATTCGCTCACGTATGTATTAGTGCGGCTACTTATATGGCAAACATGTGCGAGAAAGCCATGTTATCAGGACTCCTTTTGAAAAATATGTGTATCATGAAGTAAGGTGACTTGAACACTATCCATTGATCGTACAATTGACTAAATGCGGTCTATAGAGCTTGGGTGTTCGCAGCCGGTTTAATTCTTGGATTCTCACTCTTTGCATACGACGATGTGGATTCCCGCAACGAAACGGAAGCAGCATTCCAGAGTGCGAGACACGTCCTCCGGAATCTTGCGAATATCAGCCCCCAAGCTAAGCAATACGATGAAATACTGACATCTTTTGCCGAGGCTATCGTCAAACATCGGCAGCAAACTTCATCTGCGAGGCAGAAAATTGCGGATAGATACATCGATTGTGTTCTAGATATTGGGGTGACCACAACAACCATGGAGCCGCAGCATAATCGTCAGGGGCGATCCACTGATGGAGGAGATTATTCCAGTACATGGGAGCAAATACCGCAGGAGAACACACAAATATCTCGGCCATCAGCATCCGCATCGGGTGTAGGGGATGATACTATGGGAAGAGTGGATGAGTCAGATTCAGATATTGCAGTTGGTGTTGATCTCGATGGGTTTAGTGTATTACCTTTTGATGATGGTGGAGGTTTTTCGATTGACTACGAGCCGTTCGGGTTGCTACTTGATGGTATTTGACGGCCTATCCTGTATATCGTATGTAGTTTTCCATCTTCCTATCTAGCAGTCGGGTAATGAACCAACTTAAGCCCTTAGAATCTATCTATTCATTTTCGTACGAAACTGATTATAGTATCAATGAACTGTCCACATATACAGCAAGAGTTCCCTCACAGTAGAACCCACATCAAAATCAAGTCGGGGCGACGGCCTATTGACGAAAATATACGAATCAAATTGAATCTACTTATCTTTTGAGTTGACCTATCTTGCGGAACTCCGATGGTGTAGTGCGCGGTCCGGGACACGGATAAAACACTTGCTTGCCTAAAGAAACAATATTCGTCTCACGAGCCTGATTTCTTATCTCGACATGAGAAACCTTGTCAGTTATTTATAGGCATGTGTTTGCCTGAAAGGACCATTACAATTAAAAAAAAAATCTACTATAGCTAGACATCGTTAGCGAAAGCGGCAGCATTTATCTATATTATCCTGGTCCGCTTGTCAACCTAAAAAAAAAGCCCCTTACTATATAGCTCCGCCCTCCCAAAAATGATCTCTAAGACAGAGCCGGCTACCTGGCAGCCTCTATCAATCGCCATTGTTGGCGGTGGTATTGGTGGTCTCGCAGCAGGTATCTCCCTTCGACGCGCCGGTCATACAGTCACTATTTACGAGCGTGCTGATTTTGCTGGCGAGGTTGGTGCTTCTATCTCATGCGCCGCCAATGGTACTCGATGGCTTCATGAATGGGGCGTCAATGTTGAGATGGGAGATCCAGTCATTCTGCGCAAACTTATCAACCGAGACTGGGAAACAGGTGAAGCGATGAACGTTTTTGATTTAGCAGACTATGAGGAGAAATGGGGACACGTGAGTATTTATCACCTTGGGCTGTGCTCAAGAAAGACCGACAAGCAACTAACAGATTTTTTATGTATAGGTTTATAATATGTTTCACCGACAGTATATGCATGCCATGCTAATGGAAAGCGCTGTTGGAGAGGCGGGTGAAGGAACACCGGTCAAGTTGACTGTCAACCACAAGGTAGGTTTTTGGCTGCAGAGTTCAAAAGCTGCGCAAAGAAAAACATTTGGAAAATACATGACTGACAACCGAGTTCAAGTGCGTTAATATCGATACTGCATCTGGCCTCATAACATTCGAGAACGGCCATACGGCTCAACATGACGTTGTTATTGGCGCTGATGGAATCGGCTCCGTCGTACGTAGCTTGATAGACATTCACCCAGAAAAGAAGCCTTCCACCTCCAGCTGTCTTCACACCAACGTCACGACAGAGGAAGCCGTTGCCCTCGGCCTCGTCGACTACTCCCAGAACAGCGCAATCGAATACTGGGGTGGTCACGGCACACCCTACAAAATTGTTCTCTCTCCTTGCAACGGTGGTAAACTGCTTTCTTACTACTGCTTCTTTCCCAGAGAAAAGGGAGACTTTGCAAGCCACAAATGGGATGAAGAGTCTACCGTTGAAGAACTGCTAGCTCCCTATCCGGATCTAGACCGCAATGTGTTCAAGCATCTAAGCATTGGTAAAGATATTCGTCCTTGGAGATTGTGGGTGCATAGACCCTATGAATGGTGGCAGAAAGGGGTTGTTTGTGTGATGGGAGACGCCGCACATCCGGTAAGACTAATATCTATCACAATGAAAACTAAATCTGACGCCGACTTTTCTTTCTCAAAGATGATGCCAGATCAAAGTCAAGGAGCCTGTATGGCCATCGAAGACGCAGCTTGTCTTGGTCTAGTTTTTAGCAAGGAACATTTCCGCGGCGACATCCGTGAAGCTCTAGAAGTATACGAGAAGATTCGCAAGCCTCGGGCAACAAGAGTCCAAGCAGCCTCACAAAGAGCCAGGGAGAATATTTATGAGCGCATTGGTATGCACTACTCTGGTATAAACCGAACACTCACAGTCGTTCTAACAAGTATTTAAAGGATTCTCGAGCAACACGAACAACGAGAAATATACCGTACAAGACGAGTCTAACAAATTGACTATTGAAGAGATGAACGCGTATGTTTTTGATTCTACCCAAACTTGAATACTTTTATCGTGCCCTAAATGCTGATATTGTCTTTGCAGGTACGATATGAAAAAGGATGTCGCAAGTGAATTTGCCAACCGATCCAAAAGTTTAAGCAATTGACTCTACAAGATGCTTAATCTTGGCTACATTTCCACTTCTTGTGTCGATTGTTCTTACTCATTCCATTTGCTTGATACCTCTTAAAGTCATTAATCCAAGCGTGATAATACATGTTCATGCGTTTTGTAGGTTTCTTATTGTTGTTTTGCCATCGGATAGAGTTTCCTGTATGTTACGCAATCGAGACATCACTTATCAGAGCAATTGCATAGTCTATTGATTATATGTCAAAACAATAGGCCCCTTTGAGAATCTAATAAATTATAGTCCTATCCTCTGAGAAGCAAAGCTTCAGCTGGAGTTACCAACCCGACGATGCCTCTCGCATACCGCACCATCCTCACCATCAACAATCAGCTCGGCTCAGATCTCTACGAAGCAGATCCCAGAATAAAAGCCGGATCTATAGACGGCGTCTTACCGTACCACA
Organism: Talaromyces ruber; assembly: GCA_022813215.1. Lineage (NCBI taxonomy): Eukaryota > Fungi > Ascomycota > Eurotiomycetes > Eurotiales > Trichocomaceae > Talaromyces > Talaromyces ruber. The sequence continues at coordinate 70,936 of JAKLMW010000065.1, read as the reverse complement.
TCAGAGCCGGCACTGAACGGACAGTGTTCATCAGCACCCCAAGCTCCTTTGCCGGCTCAAGGGGATCATTGATATATCACACACACAACAAGATACAAAATTGCGAGGCAAAACTTGTCTTCGATTTCAAATGTGTTGAAGGAGAGGCCAATTATGTCAGGTTTAGTAGTACGATGCCGAATCAGTTGAGGGTTCTGGTTGATCCGTACGACGCCACTGATCACCCATTATATGGTGCGTGTCCGGATAGTGTAGATGTTTTCTTTGATCAAGCTCGAATAACCCTTCATTACCTACAGCTACATTTACTCTGCTACCATAATCGCCCAAAGACCTTGAGCTGATATCTTTTCGATATATTCGGACGCCACGGGGTGGGAAAGGGTGGGAAACAAGTTAGGGCAAGACCGAGGAGTTTCCACTTGCATCCATACGAGACCGACAGAACTTTACATGAAGCCTTCAGCCTATGAAGAACGCACCTATAGATGCTTCTGTCGTTCAAAGAAACCTAAATACGGCATATGTTAAAATACTTGTATATAAGTCATTCACTACCCAGATTAGTATGCAGTTGTCTAATATGGTCATGAAACAGTTAAACAAACGAGAAACGCCATCCATGCAATCTTTTGAAACATCAAAATACATTAGAATAATTACAGTAGCAGGTCATTAAACTCTTCTCCTGAAGCATCGTGGACTTTGGATTCCCCAAAAGCATCAGATCGACTTTGCACATCCGGCTGATTGAATGACTCCCAACGTTGTAGATACATATTCGCCGCTTCAACCAATGATGACTTTGCATGATGAACGTCGACAACCTCCTTTGATTTGGTGATCTCAGCTTCCACCACTCTCGGTTCTCGACCGCGACGTACGAAATATCGACCGTTGTGCTTTGACCAATTGGTGCGGAGGTACGTTTGGACCTGACGAGTTGTATATGTGCGATGTTCCAGAAAGAGAGAGTTCATGTGGGTACTGTCTGTTAGCTCTTCGGGGAACTTGTCATACTGGTCTTCCATGAAGGTAGATGGTTCAAAAAGTCTCTGCACGATGAAGGCTGTGTATGTGCGTACTTGTTCCAGTATGGCCATGATATGATCGTCAGAATGTCCATTTCTGACGAAATAACCGAGAATTGGGACCATTGCGGAAATAATATCAATACAAGACTTGATGATCAGTAGTGCGCGCGTTTCTTCGGCGTAGTCCGCATCTTGAATAAAGACATACATGATCTGCCTGATAGCTCGTAGAATGGCACCAAACATGCTGTTCACCGATCCGATGCAATCAGGATCATTGATGTCAATATCGTACAGCAAATCACGCGCCGCTCGACACGTTGCTTTCATGACCGGCAGAACAAAAATCCAAGCAGCAGTGCTGCTTAGTGCACACGCAATATAAGCTGGAAATAAGCAATGTAATAGAAACGATCGCAGTGTTGGATTCGCCGTGTTGCCAGACTCATACGTCTCACCCATACTCTCACAGAGCTGAGCAACGAGCTCACCCTGTCTATCATCCAAAGCCGCTGATTCGCATATGCCTTGCAAGAAGTTTACCAGTTCCTTCGCAGCTTTTGTTGCAGGTAGTCGAATGCCATAGCCTTTCAATTTTGCTACAACAAGCCCCGGATCGCCAAGTGGAAGGGGAAATGTAGACGGGTCTGTGAAATAGCGATCGATGGGACAAATCGATTGCGTGTGCTGCTGCATGAAGCTGATTATATCGTGCACAAATTCAACGTACTGTCCTCGCGCGGTCTTTCCGGATTGGCCGAGCTCTTGATAATTCGTCTTCATCGTTGCCATCATGGCCATGATCAGTTCTCTGTATTCGTCGATTGCCTTGGTACTCACGGAGCCAGTGTTGTCTTGAGTTTGTAGATGCTCACGCATATTCGACAGTAGGCTAGAAATTAATGATATTCGTCTGTCTGTCAACTCAGACAGCGAGATATGATATCGACCATCTGCCCCTCGATTGAAGGGTAAATTCTTCATTAGTAGTGTCTGATCTTCATTGAGAAGTACTTCCGTGAGACGGTGTTGAAATTTCAGTGCCGACGTTCTCTCCACGAGGCATGACACCCACATTGTCAGAATTTGTAGTCTACATTCCGAGAGGAATTGACTATCGTTCTCTATACAGTTCGCGAGAAACTGAGGCCCGAACTTTTTGGTCTGCGGAGTCATTCGAAGGGCAGTCCAGGAGTTGCCGCTGTAAGGATTAAGGTAGCTGTCCCAGTGTTCAAGTCCACTCCTTACTGAAGCGTGTGCCAGAGCCGACCAGCACTCTGTCACTTTGAGGAGCAAGGATTCCTCCGGAGGCCTGTCTTCACCGAAACAATTGGACAGTAGGCGAGAGACACATGGCCGAATAACTTCTTGCAAATACGGGAAAGTCGTAGCAGCTGCCGCGGGTTCGGCCACGCCATCAAAAACTTCTTCAAGAGCGGACCAGTCTCCATATTCCTGGCTGTCATCATTGGTAGGAGAATTTGTAGAATTGACGAGAGGTAAGTCCTTTGCAAGAAACTTGATAACGAGCTGCAGACCATCACAGATGATATGAATGGTTCTGGAATTAACCGGATCAAACAATTCAAACAGCTTGACAATAGGAAACCCCTCCACAAGAAGGCAAGCTTGACTGAAGGATCTTGATGATTGAATAGCCGAATCCATAGCTGCGATAGTGGAGGAAATCAGTGCCTCAATCTGACGTTGATTATGTGATACAGTGGACTCGACGTCCTGCTTTGAAAAATGCATTTGATTCTTTGCTTGCGCCTCGACTTCAGTTTTTGCAAGCTGGTGTTGCCGGACTATCCCGGAAGCGAAAAATTTGTACCAATCGGCAAAATGCTTCAAATCGGCATCCTCTTCATTCGTTGATAACTTGAAGTGCACAAGTCTCCTCCACGAGCGAATGCTCAAACTCATCGTTTCCAGATGGGATGTTGCAGGATCAATCACGTTACGGATCGTCTGAAGTCTCGGTCGACATATACCTGGAACAGCCCAATAAAGGGTACAAAGAAGGTCATGGTGATTTCTCAAGGCATCGAGGTCTTCATGAGCTAGAGGCTTTTCTTTCGGATAAACTCGCCCATGATTAGGGAGAAGACGCCAAGTGATGTTTCTCATCGTCTTCTCGTCGTGGACTTGGGAGAGGTAGCGAAGGCCGCTGCCGAGTATTTTGAGAAACAGATGAAATGATGAGTCACAAGGTTCAATCTCAATGGTAGGGTTCGTATCCAGCGCTTCGAGGAATGATGGAGATCCAAAGCTTTGCTCAGTTCTCAGATTGTACATCATGTTTTTAGCATAGAAATCGAACAGTGTTTCTAAAATTCCTTTGCAGTGGCGCCAGGACCAGGATACCATGAGAAGAAGACATCTTTGGAAGAGGACGCGGCAATAGTTGATGTAAAATGTAGGTTGATCCGAATCGAGATAATACGTATCCAAGACCTTCGAAACTAATGTCTGAACGATAGGCCAATGATCGTACTTATCACGAAACCGAAGCCCTGGGCGACCAAGTCCGGATTCATCGATCTCGTAGAGTGGAAGTGTGGTGAAGACTGCCTCCCAAACCTCTTCAAGATGCTGAATGTTTGAAGAAGATGTCTTATCAGCAAATGATAATAACGCCAACTCATTAAACCATCCTTGGAATTCTTGGGATGAATGCAAGATCTGGAAAAGAATGATATGGGCTTCGACCGCGGGGTAACCGTGGCGAATTCCAGATTCGAGATTGGCGACCTGATTTCTCTCATTGAATTGGCGAATATTTTGCAGTCCATGATGGGTGTACATTAGAGAATAAATCTGGCGGGAAACGGTCTTGACGAGATTCAGAGTGTCCTGTCTCTTGGAGAGATCCACCAATTCGTGAGATGCAACTTGACGTATTTGATTGGCAAAAATCATGTTGAGACTTGCTAACCTCAAGTAACCCTGCCATCCACTATGATTCGCGTGACACGCCGTTGTGACATGATTGTGCAAATCGCAAATCAAAAGTATGACACGCTCGATGAAGGATACTCGATCAATTGGGTCAATGAAGTGCATAGTATCGGTGATCCATTTAATCACAAAAACGAAAACTCGAAAGGTATCAGAATTGGAAAAAATCTCCGGCAATGAGCCACATTTCTCAATCTCATTCTTAATCATGTCCATGATCACGCCCAATTCGGAAGACACTTGCTCAGTCCAAGGACCCCAGCGGAAAACTTGATCGCCCAAGTCAATGACTGCGAAGCCTACATCTTGATCCATGTTTCTTTCGTTGATCTTAAGTGAACGTGAAAGACCACATTCGCTGATAAAAGTAGAATCGTGAAAATATGTCCCTTTGCGGATAGGCAAGATGTTAAAGTCGACAGAAAAGACCCTGAAATTCCCGAACCCATATAACGTATTGCTTAAACGCTTGGTATTGTCGACTGGAGTAGTATGTGTCCTTTTCGCCGGTTCTGAGGACGCTGTTATTTGCGGCATGGGATCAATATCAATCACTTCTGCACGAGCTGGAATTCGTTTTCTCGGCGGCTTATGTCGTGCTGGCTGCTGATTCTCTACTCTTTCAGGTATAGGCTGGATGGCAGGTCGAGGGAATTGTGATGGACCTTGATCAGGGGGCTCCAACGCGGAAATGTAACGGTCTAGAGTGAACGTTCGCTTGCGGTCTTTGTCTAGTGCGGCCAGAGAAGCTGAAAAGGCATAAGGAGAAAGGCCAGCTTCACCACCGACTATCTCGGATTCCACAGGTCGTGCGCCGTTTCTTCGTAGCGAAGTTATGGCATGTGTCCTACTGATGATGTTTTTTCTAACGAGCCTTGATTGCTTCATGGTCGTCGAAATGACTCGACTTTTCACGGGAGGCACGGCCAGTGGCTGTGCAAATGTGAAATTCTCTGATGTCGGATGAAGCTCTTGTAGAAAACGTGGTCTTTCATCTGAGACCGAATTCTGAGGTAGAGTACTTGTATGACTGCGATCCGTACGCTCTTGTCTGTTTGCTGAGAGGCTTTGGAGAGGTTGACGAGCAATTCTCGGGGTGATGGTCATCGACAGCTTTGCTTGCTTCATAGATCCCTTCTTCCATTCCCACAAAGCTTTATTTGTCTCTTTCGTCTCTTCTCGCGTGGCCATGTTGAACACTTTTCTACTTGGACTTGATCTTCCCTGGTCTTTCCGCGATCGAGCTTGCCTAGTGGCAACCCGTAAGAACTGAGGTTGTTCTTTACGAGATCGACGAGCGACATCTGGGGCATCCAAAATGCTCAAATTTGGTATCTGTGGTCTTCGAACTTTTCGTTTTGAAGGTCGAGGTGTCCTGTCGTCGAGACGCATCTGCCGAAGTGGACGACTCTTCTGCGGTTGATTGTTTCTGTAAGAGACTTGCTTTCTCTTGTATGTTTTTGGGATGCTCGAGTGTGATCTATTGTGACTGAAAAGTGGCCGGCGTACAGGCGAAAAAATCTCTTCAAGTGTGTTGTCTTCAGAAATATCTTTGTCCATATCGTTAGTCAGGTCGTAAAACTTCCTTGAATCGGCTGAGGTCTTGCGGCTCTCTTTCGCAACCTGGAAGTCAACAGCAGCAGGCACATCAAGGTCGGCATCATCCGAGTCAGATGAGTCTTCCAGGAACGCGAAAGTCGCCCGCGGTGTGAGCGACTGTAAAGCAATGCTCCGTGGTCGCGAGGTTGGCCTCGCCACCCCCTTCTGTGGTTCAGCACGTGTAGAGAGCAACTCTCGTTGATGTTTGTCTAATGATGGATTGGCGGTCTTTCCGCCTTTGTTTTTAAGATCCAACGTTAACCACGACGCTGGAAGAACACCCTTGATTCTACGTTGGTATTGTTTAACCGCCATCTCTGATGCGATTTCCTCTGGTTCATTATCTTCGACTGAGGTTTGTGAAGTTATATGGTCGTCTTCAGCGTCCAGGGGTGCATCACTGTCGAAGTCATCGTCAATCGTAAGGTCAGTTGCATCCATTGAGACTGACTGTACAGTTGTGTCAAATGTCTTTGCAGGAGGGGTGAAGCCCCGTGGGAAGCGGAATCCATCCTTTCCCACATGAGCAGCGGATAGGGCGCTTCCTGAGCGAGGTGGTGATAGCGGAGCCTGAACTGATTGTGTAGTATTGGTGCTGACGAAAGTATCTGCCTTATCGATTACAACCTTGCAAGATGCAAATTGTTGTTTATGCTTTTTGACTTGGCTGTCATGGAACAACTTTCTCCTCTTTCGCGAATGAGGTTGGGCATGATCATGCACCAATTGAGACTTATCTTTGGGTATCCGCTGCCGGCTAATTGAAGCTGGTGATTTGCATGGGTCGGGAGGAGAGGACGGTGGGATGATAAATTCGCTAGGTGGACTGCTCGGGGGTTCAGGCGCACCGATTATAGTTTCTTGGCTTTCTCCTTGAGTATGCCTGGCAGCAGATTCTGCAGTAATCACACGAACTGGCTTGAGCCCTGCCTTTCTAACAAGAGATTGATATTTGGCATCTTCTATAAGATACGGATGCATTTGTATCTCTTTTCTTTCGCGTAGTGATCGTCGCTGGGGCTGGAGTTCCGTGTCCAATGCTAGAATATCACTTGTCAAAGTATGAGATAAAGCGTCTTCATCCACAAAGTCCTCTATCTGCGGCGCAACGATTTCTTGTGGTTGGGAGTGTTGGTCTCCATGAATTTGGTGAACTTGTTGGCTTGAGTCTGGTGAGACTATTACCGATGGAGCAGAAGAAAGCGGAGAATCTGAATCACTTTGGAACCTCAAGACATCATTTGGAATATCTGCGGAGTTGATAGTGTAAACTGTCGCTCGTTTGTTTGGTACAACGCCAATGAAATGGAGTTCATCATCTGACGAAGCAGCCTCATCGTCTATGAGCAGAGACTCGATCGTTGAACCAAACTTTGCCAATATAGGATCGGTTTTAGGAGGGATCAAGGTGTCCGACTCCTTGTTCAACTCCAAGTCTACCGATAGTAAATGATGACTTGCCTCGTGGTCACCATCATGGGCATTGTTATTGCGATCTCCATCATCCAAATTCAGCTCTACCGACTGCAATTCCTGGTCTTTTTCACAAGCATCCTCGTCCTCATCATCGTTGTAACTGCTGTGGTCTGATCTTAGCTCCGCCGATTTCGAGTATTGCTCATATTCCTCGACGTCCTCGCCATTCTCAATGCTGTTCTTATCCTCACCAAGCCCATTCAGTTGTAGTCCATCTCGATCATCATCGCCCAACGTAGAGACTTGTTCCTCGCTATATTCCTTCCTCGATCCCTGGCTTTCAAAATCCTCATCGTCATCTGAGTCCGGGACGTAACCCTTGTTCCGCCATGTATTCATTTGTACTCGCACGTCCAGACAAGTCTCCCATTTCTCAGCCCGTTAGCCTTATATCCTCAGAGAAGACTAAAACATCGTACAGTAGACGAATAAAGTTGTCGGCGTTGAGTTTTAGATGTATAGCAGAAGTAAGCAGTTGTCGCACCACTTGGTGAGACGCGTCTGGCTGTTTGTGGGGAAGGAAGACGCGTCGGCTCGATAAAATGATTAATTAGCTGTTTCCTGCCTCAGGCGCCAAGGCATCAACGCGCAGCTCTCAGGCAACCAACAATTTCACAATTTCAAGCTTGCCGAGCAGTTAGCTTCTAATCACTCTACAAGACATCTACTGAGCTTTGCATAAGCCTTGTCCTCATAAAATGCTTTGATCCCACGCGATGAACTTTGAAACTGTTCAAGAACTTAATTAATCACAATGAGTGGACTGCGCGGCCTCGTCCCGGCAACAGTCGCCATCGGGCTCGGTATTTTCACAGGTGTGAATGACCACTCCATCCCTTGTCTGTTAGCAATTATAGCTCAAAGTTCTGTCTTCTAACCCCTTTTTACATTGCACTAGGCTACTACACGTTTCACCCAGCGATCCAACAATTTAACGCCGAGCGACGAACAATGAATCCGTAAATATGATCCCGCATCTACTTTTAGTGATGAGACGAGGTGAAAATGATGGTTTTGACAAGTGGCAATCAATAGATCGATTACTGCAGTCGCCGACAATAAACTGAACAAAGAAACATCTATACCGACTGTTTCGCAGAGCAGTGCCCCGAATGAGAAGATTGAGGCTCCAGCGAAAACGGCCGAACGATGAGTCAGTCCCGTGGCGAGACGATTATGAGTACAAGTCGGAATAGAATGCTCATGGAAAACTCCATATTTGTCGAGAGAATTGAGATAACGACGATTTTAGTCATCATATCGGTGTACATATATCAGCATTTATAGGCGTCGTGGGAGTTGCAATCTTGATCATATACGGACAACGGCCACTGGCTATCCCCTACTCAAAGTACTTGAGATCTGAGGATTGAACACAACTTACAACGTCGACTACAGTACGTTCCGCTAATGTATAGCGCGGTTCAACTAGTAGAAGCTATCGTCCACGAAAACGTCTGCTGCACCTATCCACTGTTAATAGCAGAGGACTATATTTACACTTGGTTAAATCATGAACGGCGCGATTATTGCTATTTTTGATCCTTCTTAGGTAATAGAGCCAATATTTACAAAGAACGTTGAACTCTTGGGGTATATACCCATTGATCTAGAAGATCAGAGATCACTTATATCAGTGCATTTTCAAGATCAATCAAGGACACAGTCACCCTGTTAGATGTTCCCGAGAGCACGCCTCCACCGTTCAACAGAAGGTAAGTCTCCTTCTCCTGCAAAATGCGCAAGGACCGAGAGTAGCTCGTACTTTCGGGCGTGGGGATCTCCGTCCAATTGCCTGCACCCAAAGCCTGGTTGACATAAACAGAGCTTGACCCTCCAGAGCTCACAATGATGGTGCCATTGGAAGAACCATAAGACGACCACACAACGTAAGGCGAGCCATCAGGAGTGGCTCCATTTGAAACTACCATTTGAGTTCCGGAAGCAGTCGCAAAGTTCTCCGGGTCTGTTGAAAGCTTGTAGGTGACCGGGAACGAATAGCTAGAAGTGCCAAAGAAGCTGCCATGTTCATAAGTCATGAGGAACTGGCCATTGGGAAGCTGTGGGAAGTTAGAGAGTGGAAAGACTGCTTAATAACACAACCAAGAACACAATATGAGGGAAATAGGATACCCCTAAGGCGGATGGACAGGAGCAAAAAATACCTTGGTAATGACCGGCATGCCTGGGCGATCCGTATATGTATCATACGTGCTAAAAGTGTATTCTAATTAGTCTAGATCAAAGAGACAATCATTGATCGTTGTAGAAGACCTGCATACACATCGTTGACCACAGGCCCCCAAGATTTCAGATCCGTGGAAACCTGATGGACGAGCTTCTGACCATATGTTGCGTTGTCTCTCTGGTCCGAATAATAGCAAATCAGCCTCCCATTGCTGAGGGTGGAGAATTAGTATATGTTTCCCTTGGGATACATTTCGCTTGCGGCTACTTACTGAGCAAGCAAGAATGGCTCCCAGACCGGCGTCAGGCCATTATCGGGAATTGCTTCTCCTCCTGATGCAATGTGACTAAGGAATTGCCACGTCTTTCCGGAATCATGAGATGCATAAATATCAATATGAGTGGTAGACAGGTCCGTTGGAATACTGTTTCCAGCTAGGAGCAAGGTACCGGGACCAAACGACCCAATTCTTTCATCTAAGTAATATAGGAAAGGTTGATAACGTAATCCCACCCCGTTGGCAGTGTCTTGTACCTTTGACGATTTGCTCCAGGTTTTGCCAAGGTCGGATGAGCGATATATAGGAAAATACACAGCTGGTGGTTCGGGAGAGTAGTTTTCCCATGTGGCCAGCAAGTCGCCGTTGGGCAACTGAACAGTACGAGCATACAGAGTACGTGGAATGTTGTAGTCAGACGGTGGATCAAAAATGGTGACGTTCGAGAATGGTTTCGTCAAACTAGGCACAATCGCCGCTACAGCGAGTGGCAGAACCGCCAACGAGAGGAAAATACGGAATTTCATGATTGGCAAGTCAGTGGTAGTTTCGCGTTGGGTGCATTCTTATTTTCTCTTACTCGCGAGTCTCTACCTCTCTTTATACAAGCACCAAACGAGCCATCAACAACATGACCCCAGAGATTCCCGAGCGGATAATAATGAGATGCGGGGAAACCGAATGCTTGCTTGGTTGTTCTGCAGTCTACTGATATGATAGTATAAACTTCCTAGGCGTCGGGTAAATTTGTTAATTCAGGTATTCTTTCGAATCACACTTCTCTGTCGGCGTGCACACTCTAAGACTATTAACCGGTGACAGTCTGTTAAACTCTGTGTCGGCGGGGATGAGGAAGACTTTATCAGAAAGTGCAAAGAGAAGAAGAGGACGATTGTGGTAATCCAGTGTGACGATTGGTGCGATATATTGTACCGTATCCCGAGACCTTTGTGACCCGCAAATTGAAAATAATTCGTCGTACACTCTAGCATGATAAGTGTCGAGAGTGGTTTGTTAAAGAACTTCCATAATAGTGCAGCAGATACGTTTAGGATTATATTGCGATATGGCAATGCTTAGCTGTCCTTTTAGTGGTGTAGAAAGCAAAAACTCAAGAGGTCTGGACTTGAGAAACAAGTAACTATTTGGTATCGCGACCCTATAGGTAACAACTAGTGAGTAGTGAAGCTGCTAGCGCATTACTAAAAAGGGTACGAGTATCTAGCACTATAGTCCTTAGATCTGTCATCCCTTCATGCGTCTGGAAAAATGATGTCACAGTAGAACCTGGGCAACGCGAAGACAACCTAAGGGAATCCCTCGTAAACAACTGTAAGGGATTCATATTAGAATTAGAGAAATATCGCAAGATTTACACAGTATGCTCACAAGGAGACTCATATTCAGAATACCTAACCATATTGTTTGATGCTAATTTTCTTACCAGGTTCCGCGGTTCTTCAAGGCGGGGAGTTCGCTATCCCATTCGACTTTAAAAGCTGTGAAATCTGTAAGAAATTGATTCATGAAAAATAAAGGGAGATGGCTTACTAGCTGGGAACGGAGTGAAGCTGCCGCCATCTTCGCGGAGGTAGTGGTAAGAACCACCCTCACGGGGGATTTTCTTCAGAAGACCTTGGGTACCGCGTGCACGACGGAGGTTATCCAAACGACCAACGACACGAAGCATGGAGATCAAGGCGATAAGGCTGGCATCCTGACCGAGGCAAGAGTGAGCTCCAATGCCGTAGTGGACATATGAATCCACGGGGCGATCAAGAAGAACCTTTTCGGGTTCGGGGAAGACGACTGGGTCGCGTGAGGCGCTGATGAAGCTGGCAAAAACCTTGGCACCCTTATTGATGTGTATCTCATTACCGCCATCGTTAACGGTGACGTCTCGTTGAGCTTCGCGGTAGGCACCGTATGTTCCGTTGAGACGAATGGCTTCGAGTACATAGTGAGTAAGAGCCTCGTCGGACTCCGGTGTGTTCAACTTGGCCAGGCGGTTGATCTCGGGCAAGTATGCCTTTCCAGCATCGGACAGATAAAAGTCGATGACTTGAGTGAACTATGAGATATTGATTAATACTTTCTACTGCGAAAAGGCTTCAGTCTAAACAAAGGAACTTACCACCTGACCCAACTTGGGCACCATAGATACAACAGCTGGGAGGATCTGAGTCCAAGTGACTTCATGCGCATTGAGACCACTGTCAAGCAGATTCTTCACCACGTTCACGCCATAGTCAGACAAGGGGTTATCTTGCTTGCGCAAGCCATCGATGAAGTGGGAGAGAATGCCGTTGGAACCAATGGATTTGACATTCAGTTCAACCATCTCTCCAATCTTCTTGGCAACAGCACGAGCAGCCTGACGCAGTGGGTAGGAGCGCATCAAATCGTAGTCCAAGAAAACAGCTTGGAAGATGACAGCATTGGCCATGTATAGCTCGTGCTCAGTGAAAATCCCTCGTGGGTTGCCCTTAGTTTTCAATGGGAGTCCGAAAAGATGTGCAGCAAAGTGCACAGTGGCAAGGTTTCCAACACTATAAGAATCGGTTAGAAATATTAGTAAATCATTGTGCGATGTGATCAACTTACTCTCGAGTGAGATCCACCTGCTTAGTGCCGGCAAGTGTGTACGACTTGTCGTGAAGCAATTGCAGGGTGATTTGTTCATAAAATTCTTTTAGACGAGAGTCCCATCCTTCTTGGTATAGTGACCTCTCAAGGAGTTCACGTTGCTGGGTGTGGAAAGGTGTGTCACCAGAGAGCATGTAATCAAATCCGGTCTTCTCACCAAACACCCAGGCGCTGGCGTCACCCCAGGTAACACGGAAGTTGCGAGTATCTTTGAGGACGGTCTCAGCAGCTTGGTATGTTTTCAGCTCCACACGGGGAGCGTTGAAAGTTGGTGGATCCCAGCTGTAGTCAGCTTCACGTCCCAAGTTCTTCATGATGACCTTATTTTCTTCAGGGATGGTCATGGGGTAGTGTGCGTAGATCGAATCGGATTTGAAATGGTTGGGGAATGCACGGAATGCAAGCTTGTAGAACACACAGCCCTGGTTGATGTTCAAGTCATGACCACTTTCTTGCCAACCCCAGTTTGTGAGGTTTCGTGGTGTTTGATCGGTAGTATAGAAACGATCACCGCGTACGAGAGCCACAGCATCGGACAACACGGCACGGGAGATGGTATAGGTAGGCGCGATACCAACACCAGGAGCCATAGGTTCCTTAGCTTCCTCAGCAACGATACCGGGGTATAGTTCGACATAGTCGGGATGTTCATAAAGGTGGCGTAGCTGATCCGCAACGTATGGGTCTGAGTTGATTTCCTCAAAGGTCTCGTACGGCTTCAAGTTGAAGAACTTACGGAACTCGTTCAGAGAACCGACGTTCCATTTGCGGGCTTGCTCAATACCAAGAATTTCAATGGACCGCATAACCTTGGGAACGTTGCGAGCGCCAAAAGATCCTAGTTCGGGTCAGACATCGCGCGCACGAGCAAACGTAGATCAACTCACCTGCGACGTCCTCAACAGCGCTAGCCATGATCTTAACAAGGTCATCATCATTGAAAGTTCCATCTGCTTGACGTTGGAGGTTGGCGAAAGTACGCTTAGAGGGATCCTTGTCAATGCTCTGTTCGTATTTATTGAGCCCCATAAGGAGCTCGATCATGGAGACCTCTTCGGCCGGTTTACCGAACAGATCCCTGTAGACTTCTTCTGTCCACTTCTCATCGTTATAACTGGTAGCCGAGTGCCAGCGGTAGGCGAGGTTAAATTCCACCGAACACTGGTTTCCAAGACCAGAGGGAGTGGTGTGAGTACCCTGCATTCTGGCACGGGGATCTAGGCACCATGTACTATTGGTCCTGTTAAGGTTGACAATTGTGCGCAAGTAATCGTACAGAGTGATATTAATGTACAGACCGCAAGTGATCCTGGGAACAATTAGAGCCGACCTTAATGTTATTGAATTATGGCTTACAATCGGCCGGTTTGAAAAAGATCTTCGTCATATTTCTTCCAGGCAGCTTCAGCCTGCTCAGGTGAAAGACCTGGGTGAGGCTTGTTGAATCTGCCATTCTCATTGATCTGCGCGATCTGTTCGACAACCTTGTTGTGGAATCTACAGGCGCAACTTGGTCAGTAATCTCATTGCAATGGCGGGCCTGACGGTTCTCACCTATTTAACATAACCATGAGAACGTTGCACATGGCAGGGAAAGCCTGGAGACGGGGCTCCGAAAAGGAGTCGGGTTTGATCTTTCCATCTTTGAAAGTACGCATCTGATTCTGGTCATCCTGGTTATCACCGTAGAGGATGGATAAATCCAGATAGGCGGAAGTCTGAGATATGTGAGGGTTTCTGTAATCGGTCTGGAAGATGTCTATAATGTGACGTTAGAATCATACTTTCCAGCTGTCGCCTTACCGAGGTCTACTTACCGTGAATGATAAGCGAGGCCCAGGCGAAGAAGACACTGGAAACTTTGTTTGGGTGTGGTGTGAATTTCTCTCGGGCCATGATACTGTCAAAGATGACACCTGCATCTGGAAGACCACTCGGTTGGATAGTCAATGGCGCGATTGAGCGGGAGTATTCAGTGTTGGCAGCACCCAGCCATGGGATTGTAGGATTGTTCCACGAGCCATCGGCAGATCGGTATTCAAATTTAGGTCCGATAAACCTATGACTATTAGTATGGTGTACCGATCGTCTGGGTTGGGGAGTGTTACGAAAGAGGTGGATGTGGAAGAGAGTCCCAAAGTTCGTCAAGGAACGCATTTGTAAGCTCAGTCCTCCTCTCAGAATTAGACGGAAGTCCGCTGACGAGCTGGATAATGCGCTCCATCAACATAGTCTTGTCGTCCACATATCCGCCAGACGCTTTGTTTTTCATAACATCAACGAGAGTACCATAGTCTTTGAATCCCAATGATCGGAGATCAGAAAACAGGCTGGTGGAGTGATCATGGCCATGTTCTAGGTAGGTGCCATCGCCACTTTGAGTAGGCAATGGCTCTCGAGACGCGTGAATCACTTGGGCGTATCTCTCGAAGATAGCAGAGACTTCATTCCGGGCCTTGCTGTGGTCTTCCGGCTCAGCAGGCGGAGTAGAGCTCGAGACGGCCTTGGATTGTCGCTTGCCATTCACCTTTTCGCTGGTCTGGCCATTCTCCTTGACCTTAGAGTCATCCTTCTTTTTGAATACGGAAGAAAACCTGCGCATCTTGAAGACAGGCACCCAACTTGAAGAAGCAAAAAAAAATTGAAAAGATAAAATCAGAGGGTATCACAATGCACAATTGTGTGAGTAACGAAGCAAAGTGGAGGATTAGAAGTATTTAAGAGAAACTCAGATCGTACTTAGTGGACCCGAGAGGTAAGCAGGCAGCCACAGAGAGCTATGAATGATACGAGGTCCAAGGTACAGCTGTATTGCTTGTAAGCTGTCAGCCTGTTGTTACGTGGATTCCTCAAGTGCGGAGCACAAAGCAGAGCCAGAGCTTCATTGCTTATGGCAACTATTGAGGTGATTGGCGGTAACATGATGTCATGGTCCTGCTGATGGTCCTAGATCTGAAAGCTCTCGACTCTCCTTCGTCGACCCAGGCAAATCTTGCCCATGTTGCTCGCAGATTTGGAACATTGAATCTGCAGGAAAGTTCACACTCCAGCGATTCGAGCATCATTGGGCGCTCCATCTCGGGCTCACTAGTGGCCAATAGAGCCAGACTAATATCTCATCAGCGGTGGATCCCGGGGTCGATCGATGGAAAAGCCGCGTTTTGAGACTCCGCAAGAACCAGAGAGTGGCATGACTTGTGCATAAAACGACCCCGCCTACCTATCTGGGAAAGTTACTCAAAAGCGAGTAGCTTCTCTTTGAGGTTCGGGGGAGTAAATACGAAAACTTACCTTATTTAGTGACTGAGCCTGCTGCTCCTTTGATTTGCGGATGCTCTATTTGTTGAGACGAAGACCATTTAGACTCTTTTAGATTATCGACCCCACAATCGTCAGCCAGGTGATGAAAGTAAGTCTCTTCGCAAAGATGATCAATAATGGCGGTGGACCCCCGGTCGAGTCCGGTTTGGATTTGGCGGCGTGGGATACGGAAAGCTTAGGAAAAGAAAAAGAGCTACAGAGTAGGCAATTGACAGTCGTTTGAAGGCACCGAGTTCCGACTTCACCGCCAATCGCGACGACAAAGACGCAAGGGTCCCGTTGCATAAAACAACGTGTCAAGATCTAAGACCTTGTACAAAGCACGCAAATTGTTCGTCGCATGCTACCAATGTTCGTTGCGAGCAAGCTGGATTCTGAAGCCATCGTGCGCAACTACCTCGTATGAATCTGTTCCCACCGCATAGCCGAGCCGTACTTCGTAGTCGAAGACGAAATCATACCACGGGTTGGAGATAAAGTCGGAGGAATGACGGGTCCAGTATATCCACATCTTGAGCTCGATAAGAGATATGTCCGATGGCTCAGCTCCAATAGCTTGTCCAGATTGCCAAGAATCATCACGATCATGGCAGGAAAGTGGTCGAAGAAAGTGCTGTCGCTTAGCATGTGCGTCGTAATTGGGCAGGCGGGCTGACAGGGGTTGCCACCCACTTTGCTTTCGTTTTTCAATTGAGGCACAAGTGTCCGGTTTGGGTTTTCACTTTTCAGCCCGCCACGCGCAAGCTGTCGGTCTGCAGTGGATTCAATTTGTCGAATTTGCTGGGTGGTTCACCCAGAGTCGAAAAGTAAAGCATACTAGCGTAGCACTAGGGCTAACTAACGTCGTCCAAAGAGCACCTTAGCGTTCAGGATCATGCATGATGGGCGAACTCTAGCCGATCGCTGGGGAGGGTAGCGAGTCTAGTCCGTTCTCCGTAGGGATCATCGTAATATTATTCCTCCGCCTACGAGCCGGCTTCTTCAGGGTACACCAGTGGGTTGTCACCGTCGCAAGGATAGTAGAGTACGACGTCTTGAAGAGAATTGAGTGACGGCAGAAGGAAGTGAAAATTCAGATAGAGAAGGATGATGGATGAAGGGAATCAGATGTCATCTCATTGGAAGGAAGGAAGGAAGGAAAGCATGGCATTGAGGCAGGAGCGACCGACTGTCACGGTCGGGTGGTCCCTTCCTTCCGCTCCGAACTTTGTTCTTTCCTCCGGCAACCAACTCGTCCTGTCTCAGCATCGACACGTCCTCTGGCTCCAAGCTAACTTAGTGTCCTGGCTAGCATCGTACTATGTACTAGTACGTAGCCAAGTACAACTACGTGCGCACTGACAAACTGGTTCTCAATTCCAAAGCCACGGCCAGCCCAGGTGGGCCTTCCACGACCATATCCGCCCCGGTCGACCTCCTTACTGTCACTACGGAGTATCCCGCAAGTTCAGCTTGCCATCGCCATTGTCTTGCTGGATCGAATGCGCCATGTTGCCCAAGGTGGTATCGTACTTATCCGGTACTCCGTGCTTGTGGTCGACAAGATATGGATCGTCGCTCGAGAAATCGACACGCTGCCCTGTGGTGATTTTTTGCGTCTGTGCAACAAGCAATGGATGATCCATACCAGCTGCCGAAATCGTACTCCATACTCGTAGTGTTCAGGCAAACGATCTCGTGGGCACGGCACGATATACAAGTACTATTACGTAGAATGTTTAAAGCAGACAAAGTCAATCAGATTGAGTTGGCTTGGCT
Organism: Talaromyces ruber; assembly: GCA_022813215.1. NCBI lineage: Eukaryota > Fungi > Ascomycota > Eurotiomycetes > Eurotiales > Trichocomaceae > Talaromyces > Talaromyces ruber. Next base: position 53,676 of record JAKLMW010000065.1, on the reverse strand, counting down.
GGGTCTTAAGACTGTCGTGATATACAAGCCTAAGTCTTAGTTCGAGTTTGCCAGTTCGCGAGATCTCCGGAAACAGAAGAGAATAAGGTATGCAACCACCACCTAGGACGTAACAGTACGATAAAATACCCACCTATAGTATGTAATTTCTTCCTCTTTCCCGCGTATTTACGGCGGGGATACCACACAGGAGAGCCAAAATTGAGGAACACTTGGATCGCTCCACTCGACGCGGGCCGCAAAGCCCCCTGTCCATAACCAATCGTTTACTCGTACCACGCCTGAATTGTTCTTCTAGCTTCAAGCCGCGAAAACTAGATCCATCACAATTTCCATTCTGATTCGAGTCACTGACTTTTACGTAGTACGTCTTTGAGTTCTGAGTGACAAGCACGAGGCAGCAGTAGATTATCCGATAGTGCTTTCTGCACCCCACTGTGACAGTCCGACACGCTCAAATGAAAGAAAAGCGAATCAAAAACCCCGTCGATGATAGGGAGAGGGATGTCCGAGGTTCATTCCAAAACAGGGCAATCCATTGCTGTCAGCGCTTGCCTGTATCCACTGTCTCGACTCTCGAGCACCCTAGTCCAGCTGTGCTAATGCGAGCTGTGCATCTAGAGTAACCAAATCTGAATCAGAAGGGGGACAGTGCAGGGGCCACAGAGTCATGATCAGCGTGTCTGTCAACGAAGCGAGGCATAAGCCGGAAAATCTTGCTCTTTATCCCAAACATGTTGTGATTTATGGGCCAGCAATTTGTTGCAAGCTACGACTACACGGACAAAGTCTCATCCTAGGTAGTACGTAACTACCACGGAAGTACACACCATCCGTAATGAGAGTCGCGTACTCCGCATTGGTTGCCATATCATTCATCATTGCAGAGACAACAGGAGAAATAGCTTCGTGAGCGAAACTCATCCGTTGGTGTACGAACGTGCCTTCTTCCCCCTACTGCAATGGTGCAGCATGATCATAAACTTGTTATTGCCGGCTAAAATTTTGAGTACATGACGTCGACTGGGCGCATACTTACTATCAGCGCGTCGACACCGGTTTGTATATATACTCTCGGTAATATTAGCGTATCCATGGGATACGATCGAAAACGTGGATTAAGCACCACAGTGATTCTACAAACATCAGAATGGAGCCGACCATCGGGCCGCAACAGGCTCCAAAGACCTTCGTGCTCTGCTTTGACGGCACAGGCAACAAATTCTCGGGAGACGAGTCGGACAGCAATGTCTTGAAGATATTTCGAGTAAGCATTCCCCACGAAGCAGAGTGTTTGAACCTGTGCTCTGACCACCGTCTTAGATGCTCGATCGCAGTCGCGGTACTCAATTCCACTACTATCAGCCAGGAATTGGCACGTATGTGACCTCAACTTCGCTCTCGAGCACTGGCACCATTCATCGCATTCGCTCGGCTTATCTGAAAGCCAAGGATTCTGCCATAGGGTCCTCGTTCGATCAGCATGTCATGGGTGGGTACAAGTTTCTCATGCGATACTATGTTCCTGGTGACGATATCTACTTTTTCGGCTTCAGCCGTGGCTCGTACATTGCGCGCTTTTTGGCCGAAATGCTGGATTATATCGGTCTATTGGAGGCTGGAAACGAGGAGTTGATCCGCTTCGCATGGAAAACATTTGCCAAGTGGCAACAGCGACGAGGTCAATCTGACCAGGACCAAGAAGAGAAGAAAAAACTCTTCAATTACATGAAAGCTTTCCGCGAAACGTTCAGTCGCCCAATCAGTCGAATCCGCTTCATGGGACTTTTCGATACAGTCAACAGTGTACCCCGATTCGAATCTGCCTGGATGCAACGAAGTAAATTTCCATATACAGCCCGCAGTTCTGCTCTTGTGATTCGCCATGCGGTCGGTATTGATGAAAGACGGGCCAAATTCCGCCAAGATCTGATTTCAGAGTCAAAGCCCTGGCATGCGAACCACAAGCATCATGATCATTACCTAAGGGACCACATGCACCACCTTCACCTCAATCGCGAAAAGCCAGAGGAGGTCCCTAAAATCACTTTAAACAATGATGGGTACAATGTCGACCTGGAGAAAGCGGGACAGGAAGATGAAAAGACCGCCGCTCGCCGGGGTCGTGAGGAGGGTGAATCCATCTACCGGACACCACGTGGCTCCAGCGCTGGAAGTACGCAACATATAGATCGATATCGCGCACCTTCGCCATTACAGAATCGGAAAACGAGTCATCCGAACTTGGACGTCCCGGAGATCAATGTCCCTATCGATGACGGTTCGTCGACACACAGCGACGTTACGTCACTGCAGATCGCACATGAACTCAGTGAGGACGACGTAAGAGAGCAAGATATTCGCGAAGTTTGGTTTCCAGGTGGACACGCTGATATTGGAGGTGGCTGGAGTCTCGAGAAGGGAGAATCCTGGGCTCTGAGCCATGCGCCACTGGTCTGGATGGTCCAGGAGGCACAGAAAGCTGGTTTGAATTTTGACTACAGGAAAATGAAACAGTTTGAATGTTGTGAAGAGTATGTTGAGAATTACTCTCCCATCCATGTTTACGACCAAGAGCCGGATTGGTGTCAGGATGAGAGTCATGGCGCCAATGTAAATGGCAATGGGATACCAACAATCAAACTTCCCCAGAATGAGAACGAACGTAATACAAGTCGCGCGCTTCATCGCTTCCTTACTGCCCTTGAGTGCTCCAGCACAAAAGGCGTACTGCACGATTGCCTGGAATACGGCGCAGGACTTCCGTGGAGTTCTGTGCTTTCTTGGCGCATTATGGAGTATCTGCCGTTTCGACGTATGGACCTGCAGTCCGATGGATCGTGGAAACCTATCCGCTGGCCGCTTCCTTGCGGTGAAGTTCGTGATATTCCCGACGATGCGGAGATCCACGTGTCAGCCATTCGTCGTCTAAAAGCCGATCCCAAATACCGTCCTGGAAATCTGATCATCGGGGGCGGCGGACGTGGCAAAAGGAAAGCTCCTGCAGAATATGGTATTGGTGAATGGGTGGTCTGCAACGACGAAGGCGACCCTGTTCGAGAGACATATACACGGAAGAAGGCAGGCAAGAGAGCAGAAGAGAGCGAGAATCAATAGCAGCTCCTTCGTGTTCTTACTCTGCCAAGCCGGGTCCTGGCATATACAGCACACATTGTAGCCGTAGTGATCAAACTCTCAGCAATGCATATTCATACACTTCCAAACGTCATTCATTCGCGATACTTGTACGAAACCGAGGTCGATAAGAACACACCACATCCTAGTCCTAGTAGGCATTGTTTGTTTGCTGCCAGGTCAATACATCATCTGGCAAACGAAGCAAATACAGATGTGAGAGTGGCTGATAGGAGCGGATCTTCCGAGGACGCCGCACGCGGAATGGTGGTTGTATCGAGCGGTCCAGAACATACTACGTAGTCGATGATACGGACTTGGAGTATTCTAGACGGGTATGGAAAGAGGAGGGAGGGGAGATTCGCACCTCTGTGATCTAGACTCGTGATTGTAATAGAAGACTCAGAGTACAGAATAGAAAGAAAGAAAGAAAGAACACAAAGCAGCTTGTGACACGGCCGCGCCTTCATTGTATTGTCCGTAATTAATTACATGGCCTTACCAGCGCTCTCTTATATTACGCGCTGATTCTGCCTGAGACAAACCGCCCCCGCCGGACGGTCCTGTTCAGTACGGGGAAACATTACATTATAGTCTAACTGTCTTCGATCTTTTGCTGCAACCACGACTGCCCGTACTTCCTCTTCTCCCACTACCACTACCACTCCACAGACCACCGATCCCTTTTTGCTTCGCCATTTCAGGCACCGTGCTCCGTCGCCTCTTCAGTGCTGTGGAGTGCATTCATACGAACGGTCCTCTGTGATGACTTACTGATCAGCTGGTTGTGCTGTTGTCACTTTCCAGCCGGGGTCTCGATTTCAGCGTGCTGTTGGGTTGATTTGTTGGCATATTCAATAACAACAACAACCGGACAAGCCAACAGACAAATACAGGTGCGCCTGGCTTACAGACACCTCGATGCAGCATGCGCTCGACTTTTTTCTCCGGCGGACAGCTTTACTAAGGCCATCATGATGACTGAATCATTCGTAACCCCGGAACAAATACGGCTCCCACCCAGCCCGGCTCGTTCTCCGCTGCCAGTGGGAAGCACAGCCTTGTCCAAAGCAAATTCCCCAAACGAGGGTCTTCTTTCTGTACCTCCTCTGTTTACCACCCCTTTGCCGCCGGTCCGAAATCGCTCGCCGCTGGCACGAACTCATGCGCGATCTCGTTCTCTCGCAAGCCCCTTTCCGACGCAGATGACTAGGGCCCATTCGTCGCCTGGACTAGATTCTCGCGGTCGCTATGTCTATCCACCAAGCTTTGCTAGACCTCCGAGCCCTCTGGAGCAATCAATGCGAAGACATAGTCCGCTGCGTGCTGCGGATGACATGCGAACTTTGAGCCTAAGCTCATTGAATATTTCGGAGACCATTTCCGAACACGCAATACTCGAACTACCTGAGGCTACACCATCACCATCGACGGAGTCGCAATCGATCTACTCGCCATTTTCTCCTTCGACGCATACTCCAGTTTCTCGGCCTGGTCGACGACCTTCCACGTCATCACTCCACAGCACCCTCTCAAGCATCACAACGAACACTACAAGCAGCCCAGGCTCGGTTCATTCCTCTCCAATCATGGTGGCGACCAAGTTCAACGAGTCATACCCCGGACTTTCCATATCTTCTACCTCCTCGATGCCGTCGACGCCGACCAGTCTTCGCTCACGCAGTCCGAGCATATCTTCTCTAGAAACGATCCCCGATATCCCAGATGCGGAAGCTGACGCCGAAGCCGAAGCGCTCGAGTTGGAAGAAATGACTCGATTGAAACTAGCTGCCGAAGCGACCGATGCAGATGGCCTACGACGCCGGCCTACCGCAGAGAACTCTCCGTCTGGAAACGCGAGGGGCTACGGGTCGTCGAGAAATGACAAACGGAAGCGTTGGAGTGTCTGTGGAGCAGAGCGACGGCAAGACCTAGACCTGGAGACTATCTGGGAAGATTAGTAGGAGAACCAGGTATTTCTACTCGCAAACATCCGCCACGTCTCGAGCGCATCTCTTATCAGCCACCTATATGCGCATGCATCCACCCATAATCGCGAGGCTCTTTGGCTTCAATTCCGTGTATTTGAATTACTTTTTTTCATACGAAGGTGCAGATGTTACTCAGCAATGGCGTTACGGAATGCATCGTGTCTTGATACCCGATACGACAGAGGCCATTCGTGCATATGATTCTTTATTTCGGTATTTCCTTTCGGGGTCGCTTCTATTTGACATGGAGTCTAGTTGTGGCGTCATGGGGATGTCTTTTAACAAGCTGTGTTTTATTTGAATTCTCGTGTATATTTGCATCAACTTACGGAGTGACAGGTCACTTTCCGTCATGTACATGGCTAGTGTCTGTGTTACCCACACTTCGCAAATACGACCTCGTAATATGTGTACAGGTATGTAGAATCGTCGTACAATTTTCATCCCACCCCTGCAGGACAATGGCATGTCATGGTATGGTCTACCCCAATTTTGAGTCAAGCCATGGGGACAACGAAAATAGTATCCTACCTCAAATCCGTAGTACATACTGTGTACAACCACCGTGTTCCCTTGGTCGCGTCCTCCACTTTTCTTGCATCCAAAAATTGTAGCTGTAGCTGCTGTTGTCAACATTACTGCTGGTCCTTGATTCGTCCACGTCCTTGAGCGGATTTTGTATGCCAACGCTCTTTCTGAGGGGACGAGTATGTCCCAACATGAAATAGCAGGAAAAAGACGGCGGAAATAGGAAGCTGACAAACAAAGCGTATTCTTCTCAAAGCAAAATACCGCTCTATCAAAAAGGAGATCCCCTAAATAGGGCGATACGGTATACTATAACTACCTTTGTTACTGGTGGATATATCCATGTATATATACCTAGGTAGCATGCGGAGTATCTACCTCCCAAGCCACAGCCGACACCCGAGGGCATCGTCTCTAGCCATCCCCATATCTCACTCCATTCGATCTCCCATTAGATGAATGCCTTGAAAAGCCTAGCTTGAGTCCAGGTTAATCCTATTTATACCTGTACATGGATCCTTCGGGCGCTCGTTTGCATTTAACATCTGCCCGTTGCATGACAAACCCTCCACAGAAGGTCATAAGGTTGTGGATGTATACTTTCATGTGATACAGTCTAGGCAAGTGTTTACCTAGGCACTGTCCGTTTCAACAAAAGTACACAAGCTAGATTTAAGTGCCGTACAACCAAATCACCACCCAAGCACATCAACCGCAAATCTACTGCAATTTTCACAATGACGAACGATAAATCGCAAGTTATCATTGTTGGCGGAGGTCTCGCCGGCCTCGTTGCAGCAACAGAGCTTTCACAGCGCGGAGTCCATACAATCATCGTCGACCAGGAAAATGAAGCAAATCTGGGAGGACAAGCGTTCTGGTCACTGGGTGGCTTGTTCTGCGTCAATTCCACGTCCCAACGCCGCCTTGGCATCAAGGATAGTCGAGAGCTCGCCATGCAAGACTGGTTCAATTCCGCTCAGTTTGACCGTGACACCGACTTTTGGCCCAAGCAATGGGCGGAAGCATTTGTTAACTTTGCCACCGATGAGCTAGAAGCTTATGTGAAGAGTTTTGGCATGTCCTTTTCGAGTGTTGGTTGGGCAGAACGGGGTAGTGGGAACGCTAGTGGTCATGGGAATTCTGTCCCTAGGTTTCATGTTATCTGGGGTGCTGGGCCAGCAGTTGTCGAAGCTTTTGAGAAGCCAGTACGAGAGGCGGCCAAGAGAGGACTAGTAGAATTCAAGTTTCGGCACAAGGTTGACCAGCTTGTAGTTGATGAGCAAACCGGGGCCGTCGTTGGTGTGCGGGGACAGATATTGGAGACGTCGGATGCTTTGCGAGGGGTTGAAAGTAGCCGAACGGCCATTGAGAGCTTTGAAATTGAAGGAACGAAAGTTTTGATTACATCCGGTGGAATTGGTGGTAACGTTGAATTGGTGAAGAAGAACTGGCCGGTCGACCGTCTGGGCCCTACAGTACCGCGCTCGTTCGTCGTCGGCGTGCCTGCATATGTCGACGGTCGAATGATCGAAATCGCAGAACAAGCAGGAGCCAATATTGTCAACAGCGACCGGATGTGGCATTACACGGAAGGATTGCAAAATTGGAACTCTATCTGGCCACAACATGGCATCCGAATCATACCAGGTCCATCGTCATTGTGGTTGGATGCAACTGGCAAACGGCTACCACCGTTTCTGTATCCTGGATGCGACACTCTGGCCACGCTCAAGCATATCTGTGCTACCGGGTATGACTATACTTGGTTCATTCTCAACAGGAGCATCGTCGCTAAGGAGTTTGCGTTGTCCGGGTCGGAACAGAATCCAGATTTGACCAGCAAGAGTATCTGGAAGACGCTACAGCAGCGATTTTTCAGCTCTTCCCCTACAGAACCTGTTCAGGCTTTCTTAGATCATGGAGCAGATTTCGTGGTAGACGACTCTTTGACCGCTCTGGTTCATAGGATGAACAAACTTGCCGAAGAACACGGCGGACCGTCAGTAGACGTGGAGCAGATCAAACGAGAAATCGAAATCAGGGACGACCAAGTCAAAAACAAGTACTCGAAAGATGCACAAATCATGTTGATACGTAACGCACAGAACTACTGGCCCGAACGATTCTTGCGGCTTTCCAAGCTTCACGAGATCCTGGATCCTCGCCACGGACCTCTCATTGCCGTCAGATTGAACCTTTTGACCCGGAAGACGCTCGGCGGGCTCGAAACAAACCTGGACGCGAATGTTCTTCGTCCCGGCGGCGAGGTATTTCCCAATCTATATGCCGCTGGAGAGGTTGCTGGGTTTGGCGGAGGAGGCGTCCATGGATACAGTTCGCTTGAAGGGACCTTCCTTGGTGGATGTATTTTCTCCGGGCGGACTGCTGGCATCAAGATTGCGGAATCTCTGGGAGCGTGATTAGTGGATGTACTACTCAACTTGCCAATCAAGAAATCTGTTTCAATGACCATAGAGGACTGATGTATGATAATATTCAACATTGCTAGTACAGTAAGTATTGAAAAATGCAGCGAATCACAGCGCAGTGTCGGGCATCATGGGTATCGCCGGGCCGAGCTTGCTGATAAGGAATGAGGGTCTTTTTTTCCCCTCGTCCCCGAAAGGAATCAACTTTACTCTCCCAGTCCCGGACTGCCTAGATATACTATACCGGACACAGCACCGGGTTTTTCATCATTGTTTCATCGTCAAACTCCATCGCAAGACTGCTAGCCACCGCACGACTGCCCGGCTCATCCTGCCAAGCGGGGAACGTCACAAGGCCCGTCTTCTTATCAGTCCGTATCACAGAATGTGAGTGGCACACCCGGTGTTTTTGCTTTTTCCTTGCCTACCTATCCCCAATCCATCAATTGTGCATGTACGAGTGCTCGCGGCTGGAGTCCAGATCAGCGTCGTCTCTCGACGAGGCATCGAATGAGGTACATGAACAAAGAGGCTGCCTTTGTCGCCGTAGCCGCCAGCGCAATCATCGCCGCCTGTGAAGAGTTGAACAGGCCGAATCGGGTTGATGATGCTACATCATGCATCAATTATGGCTGTACCTGCCTGTTTCATCTCGAGCCCGCATGCCAAGCGTGAAGATGACGAGTTTCGGATTCAGGATGAAGATGGCCATGGGCAAGCGTTACACACGGCCGTTCCTGCTGCTGCTGGCCTGCCATGTCCTCAGCAATGAATTCCTCCTAGAGTTTTCATTTTCTTCTATGACCTCAAAAGATCCTATCCGGAAATTGTGATCCTACCCAAGATTCTCATACAAACCAACATTCAACATCAAACCATTGCATAACCTTGTCTTCAGAAACGTACGCATACAATCATGGAGTGCAAAGCTAATCAGTTGGCTCAGATAGCAAGCTGGTTACAGTACGAGAGTGTTCAGCGACACAAGTCGACTCTACATCCAGCTGCTGTCGGTCGAAAACTTCCACTATCTGCACGCAAATATCAACTAGCTCTCATGGGGAAGACTCCGCATGTAGGAATTATCGGAGCCGGTATATCTGGGCTAAGATGCGCTGATATTCTCGCCCAAAATGGCGCCAAAGTTACCATCCTGGAAGCGAGGAATCGTATTGGCGGAAGGGTACAGTCATGACCATCCTGTCCTTGGAAAATGATAGATCTCGTAGGTTCTGCCTTCTGAAAAACGGGCTGACGCTTTACCATAGATAACGCAGGTTGAAGTTGGTGGTAATCTGGTGGATTTGTGAGTCGAAAAAGAAAATTGTCCGCTTTGTAGTAAGCTAACCACTTATAAAGAGGCGCAAACTGGATCCACGGAACAGAAGGCAATCCAATCGATCAAATCAGTAGGATATCAGATACGACCACCTGTGAATGGGATGGGCGTGAGACGATATATGATACCAATGGAAAGTTGCTCGATGAAGTTACTACCATGAAGTTGGCTGAATGGATGTGGACTACCGTTGATGAAGGTTTCGTGTTCAGCACCAAGAATAAGGACTCGATACCTGCCAGTATGAGTTTGTACGACTACTGCTGCAAGCAGCTCGAGAAAACCGATTTTACTGAGTCGGAAAAAGCCGCCTGCAAAGAATTCTCCAAATTTTGGGGTGCATATGTCGGCGAACCTGTTGAACGACAAAGCATGAAGTTCTTTTGCTTAGAAGAATGCATTGAAGGGAGTAAGTCTCTCCAACATCCACTATCCATTCGGCGAAAGACTAATCTGTCTAGCGAATTTGTTCGTGGCATCTACGTACAAAAACATCCTCGACTATATCTCAAAATTAGCGTTAAAACATGCGGATCTTCACTTGAATTCACCTGTTGTTCAAATAGAAGCAGCTAACAGAGAGGCTACCAGTGACCGTCACATCACCGTCGTAACGGAAGCTGGGAAAAAGTATCAGTTCGACGATGTCATCGTCACTTGTCCTCTGGGCTGGCTGAAAAAGAACAAGTCTGTTTTCAGTCCGTCGTTACCGTTACGCTTAACTTCTGCAATCGACAACATATCATACGGTCGACTAGAGAAGATTTACGTTACTTTCCCACGTGCCTTTTGGCATATACCTACAGAGCGCAAGCCGGCAAGCGGCACCGGAATCACAGTTACGAATGGCCCCGACTTTGTGCCCGATAGTGATAGCGACAAGTATCCACCAGCCTTTACACAGTGGCTGGAACCGACGTATGTTAAAGCCCCTTCAAAGGAAGGAAGCTGGAACATGCAGTGTGTCTCATTGGCAGCACTTCCGCCAAATTGTGCGCATCCAACACTCCTATTCTATATCTACGGGCCCACTTCCGCCTGGGTTGTCAACAGCATCAAAGACATGGATGAATCCTCACTCGAGTATTACGAATTTCTCGATCACTTTGTCCGGCCATTTTATTCTTCTCTTCCCGGATATTCCGCCTCGTCCGAGTCATGTACGCCCACTGCTTTTCAAGCGTCTAAATGGATATCCGATGACTACGCCGGCAATGGTTCCTATGCAAATTTCCAGGTTGGGCTGGAAGCTGGCGACAAAGACATTGAAGCGATGCGACTTGGCATGGGTCCTGATCGTGGGGTGTGGTTTGCTGGAGAGCATACTGCACCATTTGTCGGATTGGGCACGACGACTGGCGCTTATTGGAGTGGTGAACGCGCCGCTGGGCAAATATGCGACCTTTACAGTCTAGGTCAAATGGGCCTCGGAGTCAGAAAAGACGATTCACTGCCTACAGGAACCCCGGGGGTGATGCCTGGTAATACCATGTTCCATAAGGGGAACACAACGGCACTCCGGGCTCCTGTAGTTCTGGCAAGTGCAGTACAAGGTCAGTGATGATGGAAGTTGTTTAGATTGATGGAAAGTTTGGCGATAGACATATCTACACATCTGCCAAGCTCTTTTTTTTCTATGGCGTCGGTTATCACTGCATTGCTCCTTGATGATCAACATGTCAGTCAGCGTTTCCTCTGTAGTAGTATATCGGTAAATAGCATGCAAGGGCCTCATAGTATGATGACAATTGATCTCAACTACAAATCTGTTCGTTCTGGTAATTTTTCTCACCATCTCGGTATCCGACAGTCGCGGAAAGAGTCCTTAATTAGGGCCGACAATTCCGATAGGCTTTTAGCAATCGGCTAATTTAGCCACTCCTTTTATGTTTGTATAAACTAAAGTTCTTCAACAGCCAAGCTGGAAGCATTCGCGGAACAAACTCAGCGCTAGCAGTAAGCAAGGCACCGGATAGGCACATCACGCGTACGCTAACCTAGTAGTCCGCCACACAACGTGGTTTGGATCCATCGACTCCATTTCATGACTCGGTTCTCGACTCTTTTTGCCCATTTCGCCTTCTTTCGGCGATTCTGCGCTGGTGGACCCCTCGATATGGGTCTCTGGACTCTCGTATTGAGAATATTCACCGAGATAGTGTCGTGCTACAAACCTAAAGAGACTGTATAACGGAATTTCTCAGTGTCTTTGCCGCCACTACTGGAGCGAAAAGTGGTCACGATGCCGACAGCTCCTATTTATATAGAAGTGGAGATGTCCACTACAGAAATGATCCCTTCTTCTTGCGTGGACTGAAGGAATCAAGTGCTGTCTCACCTTTCGTCCTTCCTTTTCATCACTTCATTTCTCCTTCCCAAGGAAACTGGTGCAAGCCAGTCAAAGGATCATTCGCTTTTAGAGCCAGTCGGTTTTCAACTTTGCTTGACACCCGAATCCTTGCAATTGCGGACGTGGATACTGAGCATGGCGATTGCATCAGCTTTGGGGAGCAGCCTCCCCTTACTCGCGCTCCTTGCGCAGATCGTTCCCGTGATGTCAACTGTGACTTCGATAGTATCGTGTTCAGATACTTCAGTGCAATTCTTTGAAAATCCCAGTTTTGAAGACGGAACGACCGAAGACTGGACCATTACGAACGCCTATCCGTCATACAGCGTCGTCGAGGCGGGCACTTCCGCTGCGAAGATCGCCGCAGCTGAGGACGGACAGTGGTACCTCCAGACTACTGGCTACAACCATGTATTTGACATTTCTCAAACGATCACGGGACTAGAAATTGGTAGTACTTATACTGGTTCATACTACATCAACGTTCAGCTGAGTGGCTCCCCGGGGGGTTGCTGGAATTATGCCTATCTTGACTCGAACGCCGCTGCCAACCAGATCTACTACGAGTATTTTTCTATATCAGGAGCCTATAATAACTGGCAGAAGCATACTTTCACATTCAAAGCTACTTCTAGCACCCATGATGTGATTTACGCTATTGACTGTGGCTCCTCCTATGGTGGATCAGAGTGGTACATTGGCTGGGATAACTTTGAAGTTTCCGGCCCTACCAGCGTCTGCACAACTTCATTCTCAACTGCCCCTACTCCGACGCCAATACAAACACCTCGCCCTTCATCGCAAGCTGTGGTCCCTTTGTCATCCTCTTCAGCCGTTGTCTCAGCTTCTTCGGCCGTTATCTCGGCAGCTTCGTCTGCTGTTGTGTCAGCCTCTTCTTCGGCTATAATCCCGGCATCTTTATCAGCTGTTACTAGCGTATCTCCCTCCTCGTCGGCTGCTGTTCGTCCTTCTTCCCATCGTCCTACACGCCCTTGCACACGCAAGACTATCAGTTCCTCTGGTGCCGTGCGTCCTTCATCGTCAGCTCAGGTCTCCATTCCCACGTCGCGTGCTACTCGTCCTTGCACACGCCGCCCTCATCGCTCAACCTCAACTCCTGTTTTACCAACTACATCATTGCTGACCACTGCCCTATCTTCGGGAGCGTCTGGCACTTCTTCAACCTTAATCTCTACCATTTCCACCGGTTCTTCCAGCACCACATCCGCACCCGGTAACAAAAATGATGGATCAGTCACTACCTCAACAGCTGTCAGCACTCAGGGTCCCGGCGAGCCAGGATCAGGTGACTTCACTACTTCAACTATCTTCTCAACTCGCACAGCTACGATCACTGCTTGCCCAACCACTGTCACCAACTGCCCTGCTAATCAGCGCACAAGCTATGTTACTACCGAGACTATAATTGTGTCCACTACAGTGTGCCCTGTTACCGCAGCCCAGGCAACTTCGACGTCCAGCTCAAGTTCGAGCACTGGTTCAGCTCCAGCTTCGGGCTCAGGATCTACCGCTGGCACTGGCTCCAGCACTGGCTCCGGCACTGGCACTAGTTCAGGATCTGGATCTGGATCAGGATCTAACTCTGGCTCTGGTTCCAGCAGTGGCTCTGGTCCCGGTTTCGGCTCCAGTTCTGGATCTAACACTGGCTCGGGCTCCAGCAGTGGCTCTGGTCCCGGCTTCGGCTCCAGTTCTGGATCTAACACTGGCTCGGGCTCCGGTGCTGGCTCAAAACCATCCAGCAAAGCTCTCAGCCCGGCAACTCCTACCGGCATCGCTACTTCATCTTCTCCTGTCAAGACTGGACTATCATCAACCACGAGCGCAACTTCCCCGGTCTATACTGGCGCCTCGGCTTCCCAGCCGTCCTTCTTCTCTGGAACGCTCGCAGTCGTTGCCGGTGTGTTGGCAATTGTTCCCCTTCTCATGTAGACATTAGGTATACGGTACAATCTTTGAAATCGACTTTCCTTGGCTATTCAATCCGCACTTGCTTGTATCTTCGTGATTCCAATGCTCTTTGGTGGACAGGTGCATCCTGTGTTGGATGTGTACTATTCCTTAATGTATAATAATTACTTCTATCTATAAGGGTGGATTCATGAATCAAGATCTGGGGTCACTTTGACTCACAGTGGATGAAAACATCTCCAAGCCTACCTGCGCGCGTTCACGGTGTTGATATATCCCTGCAATGATTGCGAGTCTAATACCTAGGTAAAGCTAGTGGTTGCATATTTCGGGCATTCTTTCGTAGGGCAATTCGAACGTACCCAGCTCCTGCTTTCTATCGGCTTGTAGTTGACTATGTATCACATACAGTGTCTGAAGATAGGATAGTAGTGTGACTGGTCAGAAATCAGTAGTCGCAATACCGACTAGTCCCAAACGGGCAACCCGGGGGCACCTTCTCATGTCGTGCATCCCCTGCGAAGGGGCAACTTTCTCTCTTCTCCTCTCGCGCTCTCTCCCTCTTTCTCTATCGACAGTCTGGATTATTCGATGAAAGTCTCGTATTGCTCATTACTCTGTCTGCTCTATCGGCATCCGATCATCATCCCAACTGTACAGATCCAAACACCACAATGATACTCAAGTGACTCGCTTGCTTGCTGCATACACTGTACAACCATCGCGCAACCAAGACCAGACTGTCCCGGCGTCAACGACTGGGGGCGCAAAATTGATATTCAGGAAGAAGACAACTGTAAAACACCAAATTACAAGCCGAGTGAAAATAAAAACAGCAAATCGACAAGGGAAAATGAATGGATAGCATCGCTTCGTTATGGCAAGGGTTTGTCTCTTAGCTCAACTCATTCAATAGCCTGTTTTGCATGTTATTGCCATGCTCCCTGACTCAAGGACAAGAGTCCCTGTATGCAGTCAAGATCCTCTTCGCGGCTCGAGGAACCGGTCTTGGTCATGAAAGCCGCGACTTCGGCATCCAGTTTGGCTGCGGTCTGTGAAGAATTTCTCACTTCCTTACTGCCCCGCGGGCCACGATATAATCGGCCATGCTTGGTCAATGCGAGGTCATCGACGACGGTATTCTTGCGAATGCCATTTTCTTTGAGAACGGATCGATGCGTATGAGACTTTGCTCTCTGATGACGACGTGGGTCTGGTCGACGATAGGTTCCTGGAACCCAGTTCTCTTTGTCCGAATCCCCCGCCTCCAGATCCCCTCGCTCAACGCCTTCTTTACCAGCCTTGTGGGTTGGTTTCAAGCTACCGTCCGAGTCGTGCGCCAGGTGGCTTGCTTTCTGAACGGACTCGAGTCGTCCAAGAGATGACAACGTGCGGGACAGTTTCCGCCTCTTCTCTCTCGACACCTCGACCACGTCCGGTTGATTATTCATGCCGATCGCTGGAGACGAAAAGTTCGGCTTCGAGAGTGAGTGGCGAGCGGCAGACCGATGGCTGCCAGAGCGATAGAGGCCCGGTGTCCTAGTATTGTTAGACGACTGGGAGCTGAGTGGTGTTGATAGAGCGCTTCGTGCGTCATTATCACAATAAGTCTCCCACATGCGTGCATCGCGAGATCGACCGAACGGTTTCATACCGTTCCCTTCTCGAACCAATGGGCTAGCTCCGGGTGTCCCAAAATTGATTGCGCTGACACTTCTGCGTAAGCTAGTTTGGCGTGGCACACGGCCAGGAACAAATCGCAAGCGGTTTTTCGAGGGGGACGGTTCATCTTGGGTGCGGATGAGAGCCTCGCCATCTGAAGATAGGGAAATTCTCACTGCTGTGCGAGCCTTTGGTGGCGATGGAGTGGGCTCTCCCTCTTTCCTGAGAAGAGCTTCGCCGTCGAACGACATTGATATCCGAAGCGACGGAGGAGATCTGATTTTTTCTTGAAAGAGTTGTCCATTGTGATCCTGATGGCAGGCTCCCATGTCCGAAATTCGTCGCTTCCTTCCGTTCACTTGTATGCCTAAGCCGGTTATGTCCCTCGAAGTGTCCACGTTCCCAATATCAGCCGAGTCAAGCGACGAGAAAGACGTCTCCGGGTTCAAAGAGCCGGCTGCCATTGAGGTTTCCACCTCATCATCATCAGTGTTGCTCGACGGGTCTGCAAGCGCGTCCTCATCGTCCCTCCCGACGTTTCCCTCTGGCTGTTCGGCCTGTTCGCTGTTGCGAGGAGAACTTGTATCACCACTACTCGGGGAGCCATTCGAGACACCATCCAGAGCAGGAGGCCGTACTAGTTCGTGTGGCTCGAGCGGCTTCGATCTTCGACGGTCATTCTGGCGTCTGTTCTGGAACCAAATCTTGGTGAATGTTAGCTAGTGCTTTCTGCACAAATTGCACGATGAGAACGCGCTTCTGACGCGTACCTGAACCTCTTTTTCGCCTAGCGAAACCTGGCTAACTATACCTGCTCGAGAGACTTTATCTGGCTTCGGGTTCTTTTTGTATTCGGCCTCGAGAATGGCATGGTCTTCAGGACTAACCAAAAACAAAGTTAGCACTTGTTCCGAGTTGATGAGATGGCTCATTGACAGTAAACGCGGTCAGTGGCTCACCTTGTACGCCGCCTTTTCTGGCGTGCGAGTATCTTATTGTCGACGCGAGGCGGAAGATTCTGAGTCAGTGTCTTTTGTGAATGAACGAGAAAGGCGTAGTGAAGATCCGCCGGGGACGAAGAATTAAAGGATTGAGATGGCGAAGATGAAATGGCCGTGATAGGAGTCGAGTCCGCGGGAACCATGATCAGTGATCAGGCACGTATTAGTGGAAGAGGTTGGGAGGGATGTAGATGGTGACGGATCCCATGAGGTAGGATATTACTTGATGTATGAAGACTAAAAGAGAAGATTCTTAGAGCAGTATTGGAGGTATGTGTGAGTAAGAAGTCGAAAGAAGTTGAAGTGTCGTAGTTGTAAAGCCAAATCAATATCACGGCGTAAGTCCCGTGGACTGTTAGGTTGGAGCAAGCATGATCGCGTTCGCGGTGTCATCACACGCGGTTTCTGCGTGCGGGAACGGAGCGCCTCTTCCTTGCACGCATCTCATAGGATCACCCGGCGAGGGACCCGCGTCTAGCGTCGCCTCGCCTCGTCGTTAGACGCGACCGCGCTGTGTTTTACGTCTTGCTCTTCAATTGAATCGAACCGTACAAATACGTTCTAAGTATTGGTGAAGCAATTGAAATTACCTACTTGCACATCAGGTGTGCTTACATTGCTCAGCCCGTACTATTACGTGTTTGCTGATTCATCGTTCATCCATGAGTCAGCCGAGGTGTCAATCAACGACTCCCGGACATTCGAAAGAATACAATCCATAGAGACATAGATCTATAGATCAATGTCCGACATCTGTCAAGTCCGCTTGGGAGAGGGTTGTTAGTTGTCTGAACTTGTCTCTGGACGACTCGGATAACTCTAAAGACAAACAGTGCAAACATGGAAAAGCATAACACGTGCTTAACGCGAAGTCCCGTGACCTATGCCAAGACTGCATACGCGGCCTGTGCTGAGCTGGGATGCCTCGATGCCTTAGATCGTCCGGCCTGGGAGCCTTAGGCTGCCCATCTTTTTCTTCCATCCACGACTCCCCTTTCCTCTCTCTCTTCCAGCCGACGTCCTAACCTCAACAACACAACCCTCCGCCGCAACGCACCAATGACTCACGGTGAGTGATATCACAACTCTCTCTCATCGAGGCCATGCTGTCTCCAGACTAGTGGCCGCACGTACTGCCCTACAACGGCAATGCGGCTGATAAGCGGCCCACCAACAGACCGCCAGTTCCCCTGCCCTACGGCCAGGGCTGAACACCCAAACGGTCGAACCTCTCCACATCCACGCCATTTGAGCTGCTGAGATTGGCTACAGCTTCACAGCCTTACTGCAACCACTCGGTCCAGCAAGCGGTCAGGGTCTATCCAAGAGACTTCCAGATTCACGGTCGATCCGAGAGACACGTCTGCCTTGTTGTGTTCCTCGACGGCTACAGGACCTCTGTGCTGATGCTCTTTGCTTGTTTTCGCGGCTTCGGCATTTGCTCTGACGCAAAAATCCGGCCATCCCGATGGTCGAGCTGAGTATTAGTCACCCCAAAAATGCAGGCCGCGAATCCGCCCCAGGCCCAAGGTAGAAGTCGTCCCATAACCCCTGTCCACGAATTGCTTCGGTCGAGCTACTTCTGCATGCTCATTCGACGGAGCCCTTATCCAAAGAATATGACCGTTGGATATCTGGAAATGACGGCTTGGCCAATGACAATCTGTAACTTCATAATCTTCAAGGAAAATGCCCGAGACTAACCCCAAGAGATATGAACGATTGATGAAGTATATGCGCAGCGGACCTTTTCCATCAGACAAGCAAGGCCAGCATCTCTGTCCGTGACCCGCAGCTGTGATTTAGATCCGGCTTGTATCCTTGTCTGGTCAGGATTTTGTATCTACTCAATCATGGGTTCTCCAAAGCTTCGTCATGGTTCAATACAAAATGAAAATGATAAACCAAAGGGCGCAATATCGAGCGCTGGCTGCTTCACTCTTTTATGCATGCTTTGCTTGGACTAATGCTATACAGCCTTGTACAAAATTCTAATCGAATTTTTAATTTTTCGTCGTTTGAAGAAAATCTCCAGTCTCTTCCTTCCGCCGTTTCTACTTTCTCATAGCATGTCTGTCCCTCTCAAAGGTTACCTTCATTCACTTCCGGCTTGCCGCTCTCCCCTTTCATTCTCTTTCGTACACCGTTGTAATTCTGGTCCCTCGTTTGATAACCCACGTTCTTTCATTGATACAAGTCTCAAGACCCCTCGGGGCTTCCTCACATTCGTTTTTGAAAATTTTCTTCTCACCGGTTCCATGATCAAGATAGCACTAGCAGGGACCAGTGGTCTCGCACAATATATTGCTCACTACATCTCTACACAGACATATCATCAGTTTTTCTTTCTATCACGGAACGTGAGTTGACCTACCCTATCCCTATTTGAATCTGTCACGTATGTTGACCGAAGCCTCCACAGCCCAGTCCCGCCCTATCAGCCCGAGGATGGCAAGTCTTGTCCGTCGACTACAACAACCAGAGCGACGTTCGATACAAGCTTGTTGGCGTGGATACGGTCATCTCAACCATCTCGGGCCAGGCACAACTGTCGTTGATCGACGCCGCAGCCGAAGTCCATGTCCGCCGATTTGTGCCCTCGGAGTTCGAAGGACCTCTGTTGCAGCGTCCGGATATCGACCCTCTCGACCGCGGACAGAAAATCGCTCTTTCCAGACTTCAAGAGAAGCAGCAGCTCGGGATGGAATACACTGTCTTCACGTGTGGTGTATTTTATGAGAGGTTCCATCCTGGAGGTTTGGCGGCGCTTCAACTTGGTGCCGGAACACACATGTCGGGTGAAGGACAATACATTCTGGAAATGCGTCGTCAAACAGCCAGCATACCTTGCTATCCTTCAGGTGACGCGGTGCACATATGCATGACATCTGCGGAGGACGTCGGTCGCTACATAGTGGCTGCGCTTGATCTCCCTCACTGGCCAAATGAGTTCCTTCTGGCAGCAGAGAGGATGAAGATTGATGATATTGTTGCGGCAGCAGAACTCGTGTCCGGTTTGTCTCCTACAGGTTTCTAGTCAGTCGAAGTGTACCTTGGCTAATGATGTAAATTACGAAATCGACTAGGCGAACCTTTTCAACGTCAATACTATGATCACGCCACCTTGCTGGACAGCATTTCCTACTCCTCGGCAACAAATGATACAGCGGAATATTGGCGCCTCCAGTATCTCATGGCTACTTTACAGGGCCGGTACGACTTTCACCACACAAATCTGAACCAGCTAGTGAATATCCAACCCAAACCATTCTTTCAGTGGTTACTCGCCGCCTGGTCCAACGTTGCATGAACGTAAAGCCTTATGATGAAACCGCATTCGATGTACATGTAGCGATGATTTGTCCTTCTCTCAATGCTGGACATTCGATATATTTTCGTTTCTTCTTTGTCTTTTTTACCTCTTACTTGTCTCCTTTTGGGAACACAAAAAGTTTCGGCATGATTGTGCTGGTCGCAACACTACCTTCCAAAACAACTCTGCGTAATTCAAGCCGGTGGTGTTGATCACCAGGAACAAGTTCTGACGGCGGGGCTTATATACTGATTATCTTTCCTGAATGAAAATATCTATCCGGCTATGATCACGAATGTTGAGCCGGTGTTACAGTCGTTCATGTCAAGTGGCTCAGGTGATTAGAGTGCCACAGAGTAATGAGGTACAACATTCGAGCCAGAACCCCGCTTGATGTATACATCCGTCCGGCAAAGTACCGAATCGTCTCTGATTGGGAAGAGCCCTTTGATGGAGTAAGTTGAGTCAAAGCCTTCAACTAGAGCTTATCTACCAAGTATGTATACGTATCTGCAAGTAACTCGGATCTCTTGCTTTGGTACGTATCTCTTCCTCCAAGGTTGCTGAATCTGACGAATCAATCGCATGACTTTTAGGAAGGAATCATACAAGTGACACCATGCCTACGGTAGTGTCTAGATCGAACATCGAAGGCAAATACATTGTTTGATACCCCGCCGAGCTATGTCTGTGACATATATGCATCAACTAAGTTGATATTCAAACTGGTGAACAACAGTTTGTATATCGCTTCTGTGGTTGTGGCGCACTGGAAACTTTACGGAAATCCCAACCATACGATGACATGACTTTCTCCCCAGGAATTGTCATGGTTAGCACTCCGATCCAATCATGCGTGCTTGATAACAGGTTGCGAATCACGAGATTTTTCGTCGCTTTGCTCTTGCTCAGAACCTTAAACGAGTCTGTATGAGGTGTCCGCGCATCAAAGTACTATGTATGTCAAGTTTCTGTATTCCAGCAGTACACTCTTCAACTTCCTTGTTAAGCCTTCTTCAGCAAGCATAAACAGAGAGAAAACAAAAAAAAAAGAAAAATCATAGGCTCAAGTCAATCATACGACACTCTCTTACATCTCTCAGCGCTATTGGTGAACATACGATACCGTTCCACAGAACCCTTGCCTAATACACGAGTGATGTACAAGCTTCACAGTTTGAAGTATATGAAAACTGGTCTCAAGGATGCATTTGAATCCATCTCTTTGCTACTCATAGGTTTGTCTGTTTAAACCCACCTACGCGTCGATTTCCTCTTCCTCTTGCGCCAGAGTGCACAGCCAAAGATCCACAAACGGCCATCGAGCGATTTCTAGCCATATCTTACGCAACACGAAACTGTGCAATTGGTGCTTTATCAAGATGCCAGCAATTATGCCGACCGGCTGCAGCCGGATGATACAGGCCTGGGCCCAAGAGCCGCTGCCGCCGGAAAAGCGCGAAAGCGATACTAATACACATGGCAACGGGCAAGAAGCTGTCAATATCTTGCTAGGCGCTATTCTCGGCGTCGCAATATTCTTAGTTCTAACTATGATGTATGTAACTTTATTTCTTCATCCAAGCATCAGCCGCAGAATTGACTGGGATCACCAAGGCTCATTTTCTATTGCAATCGACGAAGTCGCAGGATTGCCGAAGATCCCAATGGCGAAATATCGCTGAATCGCTTGCAAAAGTTGGAGGCAGTCGCGCCGACGCGCCACTTGGAGGAATGGTGGCCGACGCTGAAGCAATCACTCGGTCTCTCCCAGGGCGTGGATAATCATTTTGTTTGGTAAGGATGCTCCATCCTGAGGTTCCAAGACTGACAAATGTTGAAGTGTCGTTTGTTTCGACCCAGTCGAACGTACGCAAGAGATTCACGAGCTCAAATGTTTGCATGTATTCCACAAGGAATGCCTGGAGAAATGGTATCTTCGAAGTCATTACACGTGTCCAATGTGCCATCGTGTCTTTTTCGAAGAGCGAGAGCGGCACATATCTACACCGAGTCTGAACTTTGTCATAGTAGTATGAATTACTCTCAACATCTCCGTTGCAGTTTTTATATTGAGAAATAATCGGAATTGAAATCATAAGAGTTGAATTGATTCCAATCCAAATACGGCTCCAAACCCGAAGCCACATTTTCAACAAAGCTGAGATCGTCATGGGGGGTTACTGTTGGAAAGGGCTCCAAGATTTGATCCAATATCCGTGATAGCTTTTTTTCAACTTCCTTGCAGGCTGCATAGTTTCCGTGGCTAGGACTCGGGCTCGCAACCCAGGCAAGACACGACACAAACACACTTAGATTGCGAATGATTTCAGATCGTGGAAGTACGACGGGGTGGGGTCCTGGCTTCTGATTCTGCCGCAGAATTTCAAAAGCAAGCACACACGCACTTGGAAGACCATAATAAAGCATAACCCACGAGACCTGTTTACTTCGGTCCAGTTTGGCTTCTCGATCGTTACAAATCCGAAGAACGGTTGTCAACAACTGTCTGGCGGTGTCAAACAAAGGTACATGGCCCACATTGGTGTGCTTAATCACAGCCCGGTGCAGCAGGAACTGACTATGGAGATAGTCAACGTATATTAAAAACATCATCTGGCACCCGTCGGGTAAAGGACGAGCGAGATCCTCTGCAGAAAGACAGTCATATCGGAGATGAGCCGGGCACTGACCCCATGCCTTTTGCGCACGTTCCAAAATCTGCCTGTTCACAATGTTAGTCAAAATCGACGACAGAAGCAGGTGATATTTGGCATGGAGAAAGAAGAACAAGGAAAAAAACTAAAGAGGTGGAAAAAAAAAATAAAAAATAAAAAATAAAAACGTACTCCGCTTTACGAGGCATGTCCCGCTGATAGCCCTCACCAAGTGCGAGCTCGAGAATCTCTTCACGACAGATGGACAGCTGCAGCCGAATACGATTGACACCTGGACGACGCGGGACGCCATTTTTATCCCAACCGTTCACATCAACCCTCAGAAGGACTTCTTGTTCGACATCTCCACCAGAAAACAGCACGTCATCATCAACATCGTATGGAAGGGTGAGAGAGCAATATCGATAATTGATCAAGGGAGGCCGTCCCACAAATGTTGCAACACATTTGTCGGTGTAAAATGCAGCAGCAAAGCAGTTTCTCCTCAATTGTTTAAGAAAGAATGGACAGTTTCCGTCTGCAGGACCGTCCACCTGGTGTAACCCAGAGGCGTACACAGTAGCTGCTAGATCACTCAATCGACGCCATGCTTGATAGCCTGTTCTGATCAGTATTTAATGTTTCCCTCGTTCTATCTACAAGTCGGAAATGAAGGAAGAGCAAACTCACTGGAATCACCGTACTGCTGCGTTTTCATTATCACGTCCGCGTGCTGTGCATAAGCGAAGATTTCATTGGAGGATGCAGCATGGTCGCAAAACATCAAGCAATTGGTGGTCGCATCTGAGACTTGTAATACTAGCTTTTCTTTCAACTCGGCATTACTTTGGGTGTCACCGGTCAACCTAAATTCCGTAAACACTGGATCCTGTTCGGTGACAGAAAATAAGCCACAGCCCGCTGTGGCTAGGATGAGGGCGATGGTTTCCCAGCGAGTGTTACGCCCGGTGAAAGTAGCAATGTACTCATCAACTGTCATAGTTTTAGCTCGTGGAATTGGTCGGGATGAATTCTGAAATATTTCAAGTGCAAAATCTCTGATCCGGCTTTCAACATGAGCAGACTCAAAGCTGTCGTACACTCGTCGCGTTTCGTATAGTGTCTTATCGATGATATAAGGGGGCAGCACCTTGTACCATTTGCTAGCGTAGAGGCGACTAGTGACAGAATCAAAAAATTTCAAGCTGTATAATAAAGCCAATATCCGGAAAGCCGACTGCGCGCGATCTGGGTCTGGCTCTGCTGCTGTCAGAACCATTGCTGTTCCAGACGGAACATCGACATCGGCAGGTATCTCCTTCTGATGTTCAGATAGCACTGCTGAGAAGCTTGTTGAACCAAGATAGCCTGGCGAGGTTGAGACTTCCAACCTCGGCGAGCTTTGAGATGAAATAGGTGCTAGACGTACACTCAGAGCCGGGCTTGACATGATCGGACTCCTGTCTAGATGTGGAGGTCTACTCATATGTTAGTCTCCCGATGAACATCAAAGTAGCATGAGTGATTGTTAGGGTAACACGTGCTTTGGACTGGTCAGTTTGCCGACTCTATAGTTATATAAAGAGTTACCACGCGTCGGATCAGGAATGGGTTTCTTTGTCATGGGTGAAGGGTGATAAAAACAACTTTGACTCATATTTCTTGTCGCGCACCGGCCACACACAGGCCGGGTGTGGTCGCATTTAAGTTTTGACTTGCGACATGGCTCGCAAGACTGCGGTTTGCCATTGCGACGCATTGTCGTGGTTTCCTGCAAATACATGATTTTGAAGTCCTTCTCGGTCTAGATCTGGAAGTAATTGATAGTAAGCGTTGAACGACAGTTGCCGCACAATGACACCAGCCCTATCTTGGGTGGTTCTTCAAAGAAGATTGCATATTGAATTGGTTGAATGTGGCTCCTTTCTTGTAGATGAAGTCGAAGATGAACATCCATCAATATCGGCGGAATAAAAGCTCGGAGTTGGTGCTAAAAGCGGGCCAATCACAACCATCGAATGCTCTCCGGTGCTAACCTTCTTAGGTATGGTTGCTCCGATGCTGCACTTACTGCGTATTACCGTAAGAAAACCGGATATCAACATGTTCTTGGCTGACCTGTTCGTAATTTATGGTATTCATGATACGTAGCGACGTTCCGCATTTTATACGGGGAGGTGTGTACCTCCCTAATGATCGCTCTACTTTCAGTTGCTTCGTTCCTTCCAAGGCTCGTATTATCGACCATGCGAAGAGTCGGGAAGCCACCATATCAGTCTATCACATGTCCAAGGCATAGTGCTTTAGGGTTTCGCAGTACCGTTGAATCCGCTAATTGCTTAACATGAATCTTACCTCCCTCTTCTATCCAGGCAGTAACCACACAAGGGCCATGACTTCTGCACCTATTCGAATTGCAATAATTGGCGGGAGTTGAGCATTCCTCCTTCATGAACTCCTTACTCATTCGCACCTAGATGTACAAATCTTCGAGTCGTCACCGACCTTCAAGGAAGCCGGTATGGCCACTGGAGCTGCTCGAAAGCTCGACGCTAGGGACCTCATGGACCCGTAAGCCTCGCGATGTCTGTAGAAAGCAGGTGCAGCAAATGACAACGATGACAACGATGACAACGCGTTGTGCACATCGTTTATCGTGCTGTGTTTCTACGAGAATTGCTGGCTAATGTGCCTCCGGAGCGCATGCATGCTTCCAAGAAGCTGAATCATTTTGTCGAATCGAGTAATGAAGGGTTTGACGGCTTTCTTACTATCCATTTCATTGATGGTACGACTCATGAGTGCGACATTCTGGCTGGCGCCGATGGCAATCACGGCACCGTTCTTTGGGGAGGACAACCCATCGGCTTTTCCTAGAAATACAGTTGCATGGGCCATCATGACCACGAGGTCTTATGTCGAAGCGCAGTCTAGCGTCGGGGAGGATCACATCAACAAGGAGGATGCACGCGATTATTCGTGGATTGAAAATGGAGCATACTTTACTTACAACCTTCTTGAGCGAACGTCAAATGGTGCAAATTATTCTCGCTTCGTACGTCACGGACGTAGAGGCTTCAGAAAATTGGCAGCGGACAGTGAGCACAGACTATCTAAAAAGCTTTATCGAGATTGGCCGCCACAATTGTACAGAGCTGTGAACGTGTTACGAAATGAAGCGCTTTCAATGAATCCACAGTAATTACGGATAGATACATGAAATTGATCTTTACGACGCAGCTATTTAGCGCTCATCCCCAAAATACAGTCATGTACCTTTGGGAGCACTCATATAGCTGAGGCAGCGTATATCATAGACACTACACAGGCCCCCACAACTTGGCAAGGTTCTGGAGGGGGATTATCCATTGAAGACAGTCTTATTCTCTCCACGTTACTTGGTCTGATCAAGATAACTGCTGAGGCAAGGATTGCTCTAAAGGTCTGCGATGAAGTCGTCACCCGCGTACACAGCGTACTGTTAAGTCGAGTAGGGCCACCGGACTGATTGTTGCAGGCTTTAAGCAGGAGACAAAACTCATTCTCGATACTTTGAGAGAGGGGTTGTTACCGAGATGGGGCTTTATTATGAATTTTAATAATGTTAAACATTGCGATGAGACTCTCGTGACTCCTGTTCGAGAGCTTAAGATTTATCAAGCAGTTGACCGCAACTAATGAATGGCTTGAGGATTTTTAAGAAAACGAAAGAGCCTATGTACTGCCCATGACAGTATACGCACCACTTCAAACACTGGGAAATTGGTCACATACAAACTTAGATCTTCACATGTTCTATCAGTGGGATACTATGAAGGTTGAGAGCGTTTATGAATAAACGTAAATAGTTTTAAAACTAAATTCTGCATAATATTGTCGATATCGTCTCAAGTTGACCTTCTTGGTCTGGTACCGAGGCCAAAGGTACAGCTTGATACCTCGCGCTCATCTCAATATATCCTGACTCAAGCGATGCTACTGCTGTTTCAGAAGGTGATTGAATGTGGAATCTGCCTTGGCAGAATCTTCAAAGGATGTGAGGGGTTCAGTGACGAGCTGTCAGTTAAGTATCGGTCAGCTATAGGCATATGTGATAGGGAAAGCAATGGCTCAGAAACACTAACCTCGAGGGCTTGGTCAATATCCTCGCCATGGAAGTAGCCATACTCTACTATATACTCCACGATATGTTGCATAGTTGTCTGAAAGCTCTCGGGCAATCCCTTTGCAGCAAGACCGGCTTTAAATGTCTGCATATCTATCGGATGCAAATTGACTCTCAATCCCTGCTGTTGTAGGATCTGAGTGATTTGTCCGAGAGTATACAGCTTCTCAGCAACGTTGAACCTGTGACCTATCGTCTTTTCTGGATTAAGAAGTATACTGTTAACAAACTTTCCAAGATCGGCAGTTGGATCAATGATCGGTAGCAAAGTGCTTTCAGTAGCACCACCGCTAAAGAAGAGCCCATAGGAAGGAGGGTCAACTGGCAAGGGTGCAATGAAATTGGAGATGATCTCGGAGCTGTAGACGCCAAGCCTCACAATCGTATATGGGAGAGACAGAGCGCGGAGATAACCGTCTACCGCGGCCTTGTGATCGAAATGAGCAGCTGCAGTGTATTTTTGGCCGGAGACTTTGTATGAAGAGCATTAGCAAGCAACATCCGTATACAAGAGCTGAAACACTGGGCGAGAGCAGGGACAAGGAGGAGTATAGCAAGACAGGTAGTTTTGATTCTTACCTTGAGAGACGTAAGGAAGACTGCTCCAAACAAAATGCTGTATATTTGATTCCTATATCTCGGATTAGTATTTTACCTTAATTAGTGATCCTTTGAAGAATTCTCTTTGGACGCACCTTAGCTACGTCCGCAACGTTTTTTCCTTGCTGTTCTTCCAAAGCCGCGTCCATCTTATCCCAGAAGCTCGTGACTAGGAACACCGCATATGCGCCAGCCAAGACTGACTTGAGTGATAATTTGTCTTCGAGGTCAGCCTATCGTAAAAGGCGGTCATCAGTATCCGCAAGGTGATGAAATCCTGAGATCGAGAAACAGGGGGTAGAAAGGCTTACCTTGACGACTTCTGCCCCTTGCTCAAGGAGGGCTTTCGCAGCTGGCTTGCTGGGATATCTGGTTACTGCTTTGACTTTGAACTGTCGAGAAGTCCGAGGATCTTTTAGCAGAGCTTTCGCGACAGAGCCGCCTTGGATGCCAGTGGCGCCAAACACCACAACAGTTTTAGGCTGAGTAGAAGTCATTCTGTAGGAAAAGTCAAGGCGTAGTATGAAATTTAGACGAATGAACAGTAGTAGACTTAGAAGTAATGGGTGCTGTAAAACTTATATCAGTCCAAAACAGATTTGATTCAATTTGATGGGACAAAATACCGTAATTCATAAGTGTCCGTCCACAGGTACAGGCTTCTTATAGATCCTGGGCTTCGTACTTCACATTGCAGCGGTACATGGAAGATCTGGCTGCAACGTATGTTTGTCAAGGATTCTAGAACGTGCCAACTGACTAATTGACGGGCAGACCTCGTACGATTTGGTGATTGTATGAGCAAAAAGCACCTTCAAGATGAAGCATATCATAGTTTGAAGCCCCATGATAGGCTGTTTCGCAATACTTTCCGAATAGGACTAGCGTGAACAAGTCTGGCTACTTGCGCTAGGCCGTTTGGGGGACGTGGTGGGCACGGGTCATCATTGCCCCGAGAGTCCGCGTTTATCCGAGGCCGAGCATTAAGGCAGCATCAGGCATCAACATTGTCTTGCTGTCTCGCTTCAAATGATTCTATTGATATGACTTCTGCTTACTTACTACGGTACACAAATGCCAGAGCATCGCAATGACTCGACATGGCAGATTGTCCAAAGGTTGCCCCACCTGTAGGAGGCGCAAAATTAAGGTCTTTTTTCCCCCAGCCATTGATTTGCTCGTCGTGAAAGCTCCATCATACTCATTTGTGATCAATCGTCTAGTGCGATCAGGTCTTGCCGGGATGTGGTCAATGTCAAAAAGCAGGATGGACATGCCCTCAGTATGCAGATGCGGTGGACCGCATGTTTCAATATCACTGCAAAAATAGCGACGACAACCAATTGAAGAGAACAGGCATTCCAATGATGAGAGATACACGTATCGATTCACCCTGGCCGACGGCGCATAGGAGCAACATGGTGCTCATAGAGCAGCCAAAGAGGTTGCCTTTCTCTGCGTCGCAAATCGTCGATGACTATGCATCGGCATTCTTCTTTGCAAAACACGTATTTCGAGAATCTGGTGTTGCGCGTGGTCATTTTGAGTTTCTCGCTGCATACACTACAGGCCTGGATACCAACGAAACTCTATTCACAAGCTTGAAAGCAGCTACTCTTGCAGCATACGGCCTCAAGTTCTGCTACCCAGCTCTTGTACAAAGGTCCAGGATATACTACGGTCTTGCTCTCAATGGCCTACGAGCAGCCATGCAATCGCTTACAGAAGCGACGAAGAGTACTACGATTGTCGCGATGATGTTACTAGGTACATTTGAGACACTTAACTGCGAAAATATCAACTCACTATCAAGTACGGATGCACACATGAGCGGAGCAATGAGATGCATATCCTTCCGGGCCAATCAGATACTCAAGTCTCACCATGGGTTACAATTGTTTTTGCAAACATCGTGGTGTCGTCTGGTAACCTCCATACTACGCTCCCGACCAATACCCGAAGAATTGATTGAAACCCGAAGATATGCCGCCCAGTACTTGTCCACAGATGATCCCGCCTGGAAGCTTTCAGAGATCATGGAAAAGCTGGCCAAATTCCGTGCTGAGCTGAAACTGCGCGTACCCTGCGACAATATAGAGGTTGTGAATATTGCTGCAGGCTTGGATCAAGATTTAACAGCGCTTGCAGAAAATATGCCAGTCGAATGGGATTTTCAAAGGATTTTAGCAGAGCAAGACCCAGAACTAGTATTTGGGTCATATTATCACGTCTATCCCGATCTGTGGATGGCGTGCATCTGGAATTTTATTCGAGCTTGTCGATTAGTACTTCTCAAAGAAATACGTTCTCGAGCTAGGAGTGCCCCTGATATGATCTTGCTGGGTCTCTCGTCCAGGTATGGCTGCAACTATGCAGAACTGGACGCAGTCGTGGAATTCTTGACTTCTGAAATTTGCGCTACTGTTCCCCAGTTCTGTGATTATCTACAGGACTTTCATGTCGAGGTCCCCATTACCAAAACAGAAGTACCGACAACTGCAAGCGTCTACCACCTATTTTGGCCGCTGTTGAATGCGGCACAATCTACATCATTGGACAGTCAGCGGTGTTGGATTATCGATCGCTGTCGTAATATTGGACATACGACTGGTATTCAACAAGTCTTTGCTCTAGCAGACTTCCTGGAAACACGAGAAGACATTGACTCCTGGGTTGACCGGCATGATGAAGAAAAGCTGTCATCGTTGAATATCGGCAGACGAGCTTGATCCTGTATTTTCACTAACTCTTTTATTCAAGTTCAAGGTATCACTCAACCCAACGCTTTCCCTTTCACTTGTGACCGGAAAAGCATCGAATCCGACGATCAAGGCTGAGAAAAGGGAATCTTCTTTACACTCATTGCCAAATGCAAAACTGCACAAAATTCCGAGCTTTTACATCATAGTTCCTCCCTCCACTGAACGTGAGCTTTTGACTGTTTATTGGAGGGAGCCGAAGAATGAGCAGCTTTTGAGCTGGTGTCAATAGCCTCCGTAAGTGCTCGGAGGTGCTTGAAATCAGGCGCATCCTCTCCCAAACCCCACGCAAAGACGCCTCCTAAACCCAACTCATCTACTAATAAGGGAAACTTTCGGTGAATAGCATTCGAAGTATCCCATGTCCAGAATAAGTTTTCTTCTTGATCCCAGAAGAAATGTCCGCCTCCGTGGCTGTCATAGCTTCCTAGCTTCATTGCCTTACTGAAAGAGGCTGCCAATTCTGGCGGGACTGGGTCGTGCCATGAAAAACTTCCAGATCGACCAAGATCTGCTCCAGTTACTGGATCTTCTAGCAACTTTGTTTTGCAGCCAACCCCTTTCTGACTCAGACATCTGCTGTCATCTTTTGGATCGGTCTTGAACCATTTAACATAGAATGCAAAGCCTAGATTAGCCTTTAATGGAGCTATGCCATGATCTAGATAGGATTCCAATCCCTCCCGCGAAAGTTGCACACCAGTATGATGTCGTGTAATATTATCTCTGCGATTCATCAAATCATAAGTCATGATATTGAGAAAATCTAGATACTCAGCAAGTTGGTGTAGGTTTGCTTCCGTGAAAGCAATCATATCCCTTTGAAGGCCAGGTACCGCGGCTGATATGAGTTTCTTCGGACCAAGCGCATTTCGAATTTCTGCTAGTAATTTAGGATACGCGTCAATCTCCCAAGCCTTTTCCGAGTTATGAATGCGCTTGTAATCGTCACCATTTCCACTAAGGCACAGGCAGAGTGTTAGCTTAATAAAAAAGAATGCTTAGAGCCGGGGACGATTTTACCCAGGGTATTCCCAGTCAATATCCACACCTATGTGATCGATTAGTCTAGAAGACTGGCATCGTTCCGTTGCGAATTGACATCAAATTACCATCTGCACCCGTTTTATCAATCATTTCTTTAATGTTTTGCGCAAATAGCTTTCTGCTATTATCTGTCGTAGCTGCCTTTGAGAACCCTTCCGTATCTCCCCATCCTCCAATGGCGATCATGACAGCCGTGTTAGGGACAAATTTGAAGCGCACCTCTTCGACAGTGGAGAATAGAGGCCATTCAGTCGCACCAGGCACATTGAAAGCGGACGAGTGTATAAATGCCATAATGACATGTGTAACGTCTTGTACCATATCAATGGTCGGAACAACATCATGCTGCCTGAAAATTATGTGAACACCCCCAAAAAAAAGGGTGAAGTGGATAATCATACTAACCCAGTCAAATACATCATACATCTCCTGGCCTCAATCAATTGTAGAGCATATAGGAGCCATAGCCCGAGCACGCAAAGCGACATCTCGTGTTACAGTCCTGTTTGTCCTATTTCATCAAACGCGGGAAACGATTGCGACACACTAGATTTCAGAAGAGATAGGGTGGCTTTTCGCTGCAACGAAGCTAGTTGGACGTGGTTAAGATGATGATCGAAGGGAAAAGTGCTGTGCAAATGCTGATTTCTTTATATGTTTGTTTGCCGTGTTTGTATCGATTGCATACAACACACATAACCCTAACCCTAAATACAATCTACATTCCATATCTAAGATTATTCAACTAGTCCAACAGCTTAGCCATTTGTATAAGGATTGTTGGGCCAGGTTTATTCGACGCTTGAACTTTAAGTCCAGTGTACTTGCTATGTGAAAATTGGTTGTTGATGCGTCTATAGCCCTGGAGCCATAGGAATTCGCTTGAGTATATAGGCGATCACTCTGGCTCGTCATGGTGTAAAGTGTTTGATCTCATAAAAACTTATCTCAGCTTAGTTATTGGTCACTATTTGATTTCTAAATGCTACGACACGTTAGTTTAAACCATAATCATCCACTACATGAAGATGAAGCACACTTCAGTCGTTCTTGCAGCATTCTTCTCGATGGCCGCCACTATATCAATCGGAGAAATGGATCGCACTCGTATGTTCATGCCTTTAATCCACACATAACGTTCCAGAAACTGTACTCTTTTGTTGGTTGCCGAAATATCTAAATACGCAGTCAGAGATGTGAATGAGGCTGCAATTGGGAGAGAAGAATCTCCCTTGTTGGGTTCTCTGCGCAGCGTGAGAATGGCTATTACCAACCAGTCGCGTGACGGATTAGAAATTGGCAATGTCATGGAGATTCCAATTGTTACTGTCGATCATTTCAAGATCTGCGACGAGATGAGTAATTGAAGGTAGACCAGAAGCTTCCTATTCTATCCATGGAGGAGCCCAACTTTAGTCAACCGAATATGCATTACGAGAGATATAACAAGCCCCTTGACAACATGGTCGAGGCGTCTGACTTCCACCAACGTGATGACAACTACGAGGGAAAAGATATGCACCGCGGGGTCTCTATCCTCCACCAATTGAACAGTATTAGATATAGTGCCTAGATTAAGCATCTGGCTATGTTTGAACTTACCGATGGCGGTATAGACCACATACACGAATTAGTGTTCAGCGCCCAACAAGATGTTGAAGATGGCTTGCAATATTGAAGAGAGCTATTGGGGTGGTGAATTTGCGCGGGAGGGCATAGGTGACATATCTAACATGTAGAAATGAAGACTCAGGTGTTTTATTTGGACGATGTAATATTCAAGAACTCTTCAGATTACTTGAAGTTGGATTCCATAAGACTCTATTTGAAGCACCTCGATTCCACGACAATAATATATTTCAACTGAGCGGCAGCCCTTGGAAAGCTGCTTCGCCTGTAGAAGTTTATGGTTATACGGCCGTAGTATTGATTGAACAGCTTGTTGTGTTGCTTGGCTTTGCAATCAAGTACAGTTATATGAACTAGACAGTAACCCTTCCAGTAGGCTTTGGATGAGGGAAACCTGAGGGCACTACCGATGGAAAAGGCACCCCAGATGGGTTAGGTCTGCCAGATGGGTGAGGTCTGTGGTGGTGGTGAGACTTCGCATCACGCTTCTCAAAAGGTCCACTAGGAAAGACGGACCCAACAGGTGGTGGAGGTAAACCAGAGCTGCTTGGTTGAGGGCGACCAGAAGGATGAGGTCCAGATGGAACTGGGGGACGAGGAAAGCCTGAGCTGCTAGGTTGAGGGTACCCAGAGGGATGAGGTCTGTGGTGGTGGTGATGGTGAAATTCCAGATCACGCTTCTCAAAGGGCCCGTTCGGGAAGCTGGATCCTACCGGTGGAGGTAACTTCGAGCTGCTCGGTTTAGGGTGCCCAGAGGGATGAGGAAGTCCTGAGGGATGGGGTTTGCCAGATGGATGAGGCCTGTGATGGTGCAATAGGATGTTCTCCTCTCGCTTCTCGAATGGTCCACCGGGGAAACTAGATTCCCCAGGGACCGGAAGGGTTACGGACGGTATTGGTGGCGGGCTCACAGATGGAAAGGGGCTGAAAGATGGCAGAGGTGTGATTCTGCCGCTGGGTGAAGGACGATGAGGCGGTCTCGCAGCGGACAACCCGATCAACGGGGCAAGGATAAAGGTGATCTTGGAGAAATGCATCTTGACGGCGTGTATGTGTATGAGACTAGATCGCTCGATGGCTTATGGAATTGATGTCTTGTTCGGAATGGTGTAAACGATTCAGAAAGTAAGGAGCGTTTGCGTCAGTAGACACGTCAAGAAAGACGAAGATTAGAACGAAGTGTGAGGTTGCTTGCCAGAAGCCCTTGCGAAAAAGAACTACCAATGTCCATGGATAGAAATTGTCATTCAATTATATACCAGGAGTCTGGAAATTCCAAATCACTTTGCGATCTGACCATCTGACGTGATGCTGGCACATAGTCTGTCAACCCCAGCCAACTAGCAAATCAGACTTCGTATACGATACAGGAAGTTTGTTTAACACATTGGTGCACAACTCATGATCCAGCCCCTGACACTCTTCTAGACGTAGCTATAGGGTCACATAGTGGATCCATCTGGGTCATCTCCGTCGATCGCCTGTCCGTTTATAAAAATTTAGGAGTTTGATGGGGTAGCATCGCTTGGTCTCTGCCGCACTCTCTAAGTCCCCTTAGCTGGGAGGAAGCGTAGAACCCTGAAGGGCCGGTAATTAGAGGTTGATGATTCTTAATTGGGATTAGCAGAATTAAACCGCCGGCGTTTCGTTTCCCGGCACGCTTGGTTGTGATTGGGGCCGGTAGGTCGTTCCTGGAGAAGCACAGTGACTTGGGGTTTAATCTGCCGCGACACGTTGGTATGCGGCCCATTCACGGTTTCGGAGATGATAGAACGGATTGATTGTGGCTAGGATCATTGATTTTCACTGAGCAGATCACTGTCGATCTCGGTAGACTTAGCATGGAACGGGCTGGTCTAAGTAATACCCATGGACAGATCGACAAGTCAGCGACACGAAACACGCACACCAATTTCTGCACCGTTCATGGCCTGTAGACTGGCTTTGTGTTACAGAATCGCTAGCAAATCGCCCATGATTCAATCCTTTTGAGTCAGAAGTAAGATCGAATTGCAGTGAAACTCTGTCTGAAAATCACGATAAAGCATGTGGTCTTGAATTACTATGATGTCAAGAGGAATGAAGAATTGCTCAACTAGCACGCTTCCGAAACATATGGCCCCTGCTGATGGCTTAATTACAACCGTGGATTACGACGACTCTACCAACGGGATTTGTCTATCACCACGAAACTTTTGATAAGAGCGCGGAATTTTGTGTTCTGGATCGATAGGGTGATATTTTGTCAGGGCACATGTTTGAGATTGACGTTGACCTTTCTCATTTCGCAATTGCGGGCAGGTTTTATTCCGCGATGCATACATTGTTGTTATCCTGTCAATTCTCCATTCGGAACTTGTTTCGCTTATTCATGTAGCAAAGAATAGATTCATCCGCCTTCCAAAGTTGGTTACAGAACAGTTCTTTCTGACAGTCTATTTGTCTACAACTAATGAGAACACTGGGCTAAAACTTACTCCTCAAGAACTTTTCACTATTTCCCTTCAAGATCATTTATCAATCATCGTGTATTATCGGAGCTCGGCTTCGTAAGAATAAACACCAAACAGGTCAGCAATTGCAGCTCTAGGGTTGGTCTTGAGTCGTTGACGTATCTTTTGCGACATTGTCACATTTCAAAAGCGAAGCGTAACCCCCAACGGATATACTTAAAATAGAGACGTAGCATCTGTGGTGATCACCGCAGTAATCAAGTCCTTAGAGGGCGCATTAAGAGGGCGCATAAGACATGAACGAAGGCTATAGTCCCCCAACTGTAGACAATGAAACTTACGTTCTAAAGTACGATATCTCCAACAGCTTAGAGCTCGCTTTGAAGAAAGAGATATGTTTCAAGAGACAGAAACTGCATGAAGTCTCGCAAGTTGAAATGGAATAGTAACGATTTCATCGTTTTTACTCATCCGTCCCGTCCATACATCATAAATAATGAATGTTTATTGTCAGAGCAAAATCTTACGATTGTCTTGAATCTATTATTTGCCAATTCGTAAACTTAACAGGCCCTCTCTGAAATAGAGGTTTTTTGATTCACGCACTATCAACTATGAGTTTCCAGTTTTGATACACATCAACAATTAACAGCGTGGGAGCATAAATGCAAGGGTGGGCAGCATTGAATATTGTTATCCTGGTTTCTGGACCATACACGTACCTGGTCATCAGCTAGGTCGAAAGGGTACTCGAAAAAAAAAAAAAAAAGAAAAAAAGAAAATACTCAGCGACTATGAGGAATATCGGGTTCAGGACTAAGTTTACGCCATATTTAAGGCGAGAGCTTGCATATATTAATGTCTGCACATGGACCTCTAGTTCTTGATACTGAATCAAAAATCTTCTCCCACTTTTGAAGATCTTAGTGGTGGACCATTTCATGGCATAAAGAGACAATGAAATGGTGAATTACTTTGAATCAACATCTATCCTCCAAACCGTAAAATTTCACTTCACACATTGCTCGACGCATTCTGTAGAGCTGTCTCGTTGTATATGGCCTGTCAAGCTATTACTTGACGCCTTCTAACTCCTTTTGGGACTCTTCAAGAATTGCATCCCAGTCTTGCTCTTTGAGCCAATCACTGTAAGATTTCGTCTCTACCGGCTTTATTAATTGGGATGGCTCTATAAAACCATCAATACCTCCCATATAGCCATATTCCGGCAAAAACAAGGCTGCTTCCAAGACTTCCCACGGGACTCCAAATTGGTCATGCATCTTGGCAGGGGTAATTGACACGATCTCAACAGACTTGCCAGTTGCCTGAGTCCAGAGATTGGCCACTTCAGCCAAGGTTGGATATTCATTATAAGCAAGCAACTTGATTTCAGGCGCTTCATTCTCAACAAGCGCATGGACAAAGGGACCCGTTGATTCTTTTTCAAGAATTATTGGCATTTTAAATTCTCTGTCAATTGGAATCATCATTTTGTAAGTGCCGGTGGACGGATCGAATCTAGGCTGAATCAAAGGATTGGTGGCATAAGCACCAAGGTAGATGAAAGAACTCTTCTTGGCCAGCGCTTTCTGTTCGTTCTCAATGTATTCGACAATTGTTGCTTTGGAATCCCAATGGTGAGATCTGTAGTATTTTCCTTTGGAGGCTTTCTTCATCGGACCAAGGGCAGAGTACACAAATATCTCAAGAGATGGCAGGGCAGCAGCAGCGATGGCTGCATTCTTTCCACGCTCTACCTCTTGCTGAAGACACGTTTCCCCTAATCTTTCTCGCTCCTCGTCCGTTACGGCGGTCGAGTTTCGATAGGAGCCCCAGAAATCCGTGTTCACAAATAGAGCGTTGGCGCTCTCGAAGGCAGTGGACAAGGAGCTGATATCGAATAGATCGGCTTGCACGACTTCAGCACCTTGTGACGCAAGGCTCTGGGCAGCCGGTGAAGACGTGTTGCGGGTCACGGCACGAACACGCCAATTTGGGAGTGCAAGGAAGTGCTTGACGACGGATGAACCCTGATTGCCAGTGGCACCGACAACAACAATCAACTTTTTGGCTGTCGACATTGTATGAACTCGATGTTCTCAAGTCTGGCGATGCAACTTGCTGGGTGGGTTAATGGAGCGGTAATATGAAAGAGGAGCTTCAATCTCATGTGGATGAGAACGTGCTTTGCGTCAGCTGGCAGTGATTGTTTTGAGGTTCGGTGCAGGAAAGGCTCTGTATTTATGTCGATTAGACCTCTCCTGTGTGCTTAGCAGGCAAGGTAATGACCAAGAGCTCTTCCCACTCGGCTCCAATGGGGAGCTGTGTAGCACGAAAATGATGGCTTACTATCAATAGTCAATTTATCTTGCTTAGAGTTGTGGCTTACTAGTATGTGTGGCGCTATGATTGGCTGATGGAGGGTAAGCCACTCGTCTTGGTAATTTCTTGCTCTCAACGCAGCCCCTCCTACAATAATTACCACCGGAGTTCATAGCAAAAATGCATTTCCATGGTTTTGATAGAGTCTTACACTTTTCTCCACCTTTCTCATATATCTTGGAGAGACCTTGGATATCGAAGGGAAGTGTTTCGACGCATTGCCGTATTCGGACCGAAGATAGGGCTAATTTTCTCTACTGGCCAATCATATGCTAGACACTGCCAGGGTCCACTTTTTCGTGAGTCCAATTGGTCGAACTTTTTTAATTTCTACCTCATACCAAAATTACTAGCTTATTAGGCGTCAGTCTGGAAAAATGAGTGTTTTCAAAGGTATTTGAAGCGTTTTCTGTATTGTTCCAAATTGGAGAATTCTCTTTTCGGTGCGGGCACAGTGGGGACAGCAACGGCGGCTGTGTTTTGTCTTTTATCACACTATTTATCAATCGTCACTTTGGAAAATCATATCATCTACGCTGTACAGCGCGGCGAGTCTTATAGCCCAAGCGGCCAACTTGGCTTATCGAGGATCGTCCACCTAGGATCCATTTCTTCTATCAGGTACGACCGGTACATGGCGCAGCTATACCCCCGTGCACCGCTGCTCTCGACCCCCGATGCTGGCGTCTCCGGTGACTGCAAAAATGAAAACAGTAAGGACAAGAAGTCTAAGCGCGTAATTACCCCGGCGCGAAAAGAGCAAAATCGGGTGGCGCAGAGATTGTATCGTAAGTTACGGATCGCCGGTTGAAAGTCTACTGTCGAGAATTCCACCTTGTCATTAAGGAGCTGACCTCCAAACTAGGTCAGCGCCATAAGCAGCATAAAACAGAAAAAGGTCAACTGTCTGGCACAAAGGGTATATATACAGATTCAAAACTAAGGCCAGTCCGGCCCTGTTCTAGTAAAGAAGCTGAAGCTTCAAGTCGGTCGAATACCAGTGAAACTGCCCAACCAGCATCAATTAGCGATATGCCAGATTCAAAAGTTCAAAATGACCACTCCAAAACTGCGCTACCAGTATTTGATATCAGATCGACAGTCACAGGTCCTAATTACCAACCGGCATACACTTTAGAACGGTTCGTTGTTGATGATATTCCAGCAATACATGCAGACGGTCATCACGATATATTAGACCAAATTAACATTCCACTTGATATTGGTGAATTACTGGATTGCAGTCTTGTCTCGGACACAGATCTTCCGGGTTCACTGGATATGACTGGAATGTTACCACCGTATTTTTCGGATCACACAGGGATGGACATCTTGCAACCGTCATTATCGAATCGAATCATGACTGAGAATACTGCTTTGCTGGATGCGTCTATGTTGAGTCGCTCTGCTTCCGAAGCGCATGACGACGATAATAAAGATGTCATTTCCTTTCTACAAGCTGGGACTAAAACCATGGATAGTTCGTACTATCCTGAGAACGGCACCTATCTCGCAGATCCATATCAAAATGCAATGTCCTTTTCACACGTTACAATACTTAACATATGCGTACAAAACGCACAATGTCTGGGTATGGCACCGGAGGATTTTATCAGTGATAATTGCCTCTCGCTATGTTCGCCGTTATATCGGCCAGCATCGGCTGCTGATGACCCTACAGCTCTAATGGCGGCCGTCTCGCGGCCGTACACCCCGAAATTTTTACAACCAACACTATCGCAGATTCTTTTCCCGCACCATCCTATATTCGACCTGATCCCTATCCCTGCTTTTAGGGAGACAGCGATCATGCTCACGAGTACTTCTCCGTCTTTACTCAATCCATCAGAACTCAAGCAAGATATTATGTGTGGCGGACTTGTCTGCTGGGGCACGAGGCATGGTTCAAATCATGGCGGAAAAGGACAACCCTGGGATTTACGAAGCTGGGAAGCAGCGCCTTGGTTCTTAAAGAAATGGAGATTACTAGTTGGTGGGAAAGACGGAGATTTATGGAAGCAAAGTATGTGGTGGCGGAATTTGAGAGGGGAACCTATGGCCTCTGATTGATCTTCAAATATCCACACCAATCCACAATTTCAATCATGGCACATGAGGTTTAGACATACAAATAATGAAAAAGAACTCAGAAGATTCTCGGCTCAGACCATCCCTTCACCTACTTTTGTCGACAATCAAAAGACCAAGCCTTCATCTGCTCAATTTTCTTGACATTGACATCCTCCCAGAACACTATCGAACCCCAGGTAAGGGGAGTGCAGGTAAGGAAGTGCAGGCAAGTTGCCGTAGTCAGCATCAAACGCTGTGTATCACCGTACGCTTGATTAATGGCATCCTGTGTCGGACTGCCAATGGGATATGATGACTGTACTGTAATTGAACCATAGATATCAGCCAGATTACTCTGTGCGCATCTGGTAAATATATCGCCAATTTCAGAGGGAAGATACCACTCCAAAGCGCTTCAACAATAGTAGAGCTGATTGTATGACCAATGGAAGCAGTCATACCTTCCATTGATAGCAATGCCGGAATCAGCTCTTGAGAACTGACAGCCATGATGGTTATTTGTTGGCAAATCACCAATGTTCCACCGCCAAAAGCGATGAAAATTTGCCACATGATAGTTTTTACCGATACTAATATCAGGTTGCCAGAATGTAATTATCAGACCAACGCCTAAGATGGTGATGGGCATCCCAAAGTAAAGTGCTTGCCACTTCAGCTTCCCATTGTAACAAATGACTGCTACCATGACAAACGACCAGAAGATTGGGCCAATAGTGTAAATATTGGAACTTTAAGTGGCATTAGTAACTCCAGTGTTGAATTCAACAACCAACAAGGAGTGGAAATAATTGTGCCGGATATACTAGGCTGTGAAGGACATGCAACCAATGTATAGGTGAAGAATATGTTATCTTCTCCAGGTATGACCTCTGTTTTTAACTTCCGATACATTCCGTAAACATGCCCACAATTACCTACTTTGAAAGGATGATGCCATGTTTAGACAGGATAAGACATCTCATCTAGGATCATGCCTTTGCAAACCTAATGTAGAGAGTGAGAGGACGTTGCGATGATGGACACTTACTCTTTTCTCCTGTCGGAAACTCTCGAATGGCACCTTATAGCAGCCGCAGTGGATCATGAACATACCGAACTCGTATTACGGTCTGAGTAACAAATCTCTTAAGGACGTTGTTGTTTATCAGTACTATTCTTTCTTCAAGTGGCTCTTGTATCCGGATTCCGACTTGAGCGAAAACTTACTGTCAAAATGTTTATAGAGTGACTGCTTCAGTATGGTCCTAAGCCTAACACACGACGATCATCCGGACAGCACAATTACCCCATATTCATAACTCCAGTCTGCTTATAAACAATCGTATGACTCGGGGAATCTGTACCCGAATGAGATTTATAACTGCTCACATAATAGTAAAGATTACCAGGACGCCTACTAGATCGGGGTGAAAGCCTGGGCATTTCCTTCCTTTCTATGGTCGCAAATAGCAAACGCCTTGAAGATCATGAACCGCAGGTGGAAAATTGATTGGTGTTCTTTTCTTAGCTTTGCATGATAATTGATGGTGAGTACATTTCCCATGCAATCATAGGCCAGAATATCGTGACGCTGGGGCATAGCGCGCATTGCGTTGGCGTTCCTCGGTTCGGTACGATGGAGCAGCATCTCCGCACCATAAAACCATCATCTCTAGGGCTAGTGGCTCCATAAGGCCATCTTCACTGGAAAATCGGGGGTTATACCCCGTAGTTGATATTCCGGGATATCGAAAAATCAGCTGATGTGGAATACTTAGTATTTGAAATCGAGGAAACATTAGACCTCGGTATTTGGAGCCACCTACTCGAGGCGATTTCGCTATAAATCGATGCAATTTCATCACTGGGGCCTGCTGGCAACATTTAAAAGTTACGAACAGAGATTAAAAAATCAAGAATTTTTAGGAGTTGTTGTGTGTAAACGGATAAGATGGTTGAACTTTCAAAACTCACCACTGAACTGGCCACCGGCTTCACCACCGGAGTGAACCTTTTCTTCAACAAGGTGCCATGGCTCAAGAACATCACTCTGAAACGTGGTTTGGTTGCTGCTTTTCTATTGATGGTGATTCATGTCATTGTACAACAGCGTCTCCGATATGCTAGGATGCGCTACCTGATGAGAAAATACCCTTTCAGAAATCGAGAATCCTACCGCTTCATGACCGATCAGCAGGCCTTTGAAATTCAAAAGACCATTTTGCAGCTTGAGTTTCCCTTTATGACATTAAAAGCTTTGCAATTTGCGCTTTTTAGAGTAAGCTTTCTTGTTGACTATGTGACTGTGCCCATTGCCTGCAATTGTTTTTCCGAGCTAAGGTAACAACTAGACATACGGAATTCCCACCATATCGTCTCTTCTAACAAGAACAACCGAGTTTTCTGATACCGCAACTGCATTCAAGCGATATGCTGATACAGGTGTTCTGATCGGTCAATTTATGGCCTTTGATCCGTCTTCCGACAGGGCCCACGAAGCTATTGCGCGAACCAAATTTCTGCATGCCAACTACCGGAAGACTGGCCATATCCTTGAGGATGACATGTTGTATACACTGAGCTTGTTTGCCCTTGAACCAATTCGTTTCGTGGAAAATTATGAGTGGCGCGAACTATCTGATCTAGAGAAATGTGCTATCGGCACCTACTGGAAAAGTCTAGGCGATGCGTTGGGCATCAGTTACGCCTGTCTACTGTCTGGCTCAGAGGTTGCTGAAGCAGAGACAGGGGAGATGAAATCAGGTTTTCAGGATGGTCTTCATTGGCTTGAGGAAATTCGCACTTGGAGCCAAGCATATGAAGTAGAGAAGATGAAACCTCATCTCAAAAACAAAGAGGTAGCTGATCAGACTACCGATGTGCTCACTTATACCTTACCTGGTTTCATGAAACCGGTGGGAATACAATTTGTTTCGTTTATTATGGACGATAGGTTGAGAGCCTCCATGATGTCAGTATCCCTTCTTTTGAAAGCTCATTGTGTTGTCTTTCGCTCCTGAAAATGGCTTGATTCCACGTGAAGTAGACTGACGACTGACTATCCAAGGTACAAAACTCCACATCCCTTGTTTGCGACCCTGTTTGGCACCCTACTGGCCACGCGCAAATATTACCTGCGTTATATCGCTCTGCCTCGCCCTTACTTTTTCCGGAACGATGTGTTTACTCATCAACCAGATGAGAACGGGCGTAACTACGTCAAAATCTGGGACGCAGTACCCTACTATGTCAAGCCAACAATTTGGAATCGGTGGGGCCCTGCAGCCTGGTTCAAACGTCTTCAAGGATTACCTCTGCCAGGGGACGACGGCGACAAATACTTTCCACAAGGCTACGATACATTGGATGTTGGACCGCGTCATTTCCGCGGCAAAGGAAGAGCTCAAATGGAAGAGTATAGGACAAAATTACTTGAAGAGAGGAAGGGACAATGTCCCTTTCATTGAATCAAATCACGACTCATTCTTCTTCTTCTTCTTGATAAAACACTCTGATATCGTAGGGTGTGGACAAAGTAGGTATATAATTTGAAAACTTATTATAAATGTATATTTCTCACGATACCTGAATGGATGCTCGATTCGGATCGAAAGGCTCGGGCCAAATTTGGATACATTAGGTAGTATCTTGATCTAGAGATCCAGTATAACTCATGAGTATCATCGAGGTCTGGAGAAAATGCACAAATCATTTTGAAACTAAGCACACTATTGAGTCCTTTTTGTTTTGTCATCATGTGGAACATATTTAAAGTGAAAAGCTGGTTTCCTTTCCCAGACCCGTTTTGGCGTCCATCAGGAGGCCCCAAAACTTTTTTCTATTATGCTACAAATATAATCATGTTAGAGAAAGTACAAGTGCGGTCATCAAGAAACAGAGTGATTCTCTTACCTGTACTTGTTTCTCATCATGAGCTTGTACAGACCGGCAGACATACACTAATGTAGCAGCATATAAGAAAACCCAGCCGACAAACATCCAGGCAAATATATCCAATTCCGAGTTTATTTGATAGTTCGTTGCCAATTAGCGAGCGAGTCATGCCTTCGAGCATACCCGCGGAAGCGTATAAAGGAGGTGTACCCTTCCGGCCTTGAACGATGTTCCTCCCTAAAACACCGCTCATACGAGTT
This sequence comes from Talaromyces ruber, assembly GCA_022813215.1. Lineage (NCBI taxonomy): Eukaryota > Fungi > Ascomycota > Eurotiomycetes > Eurotiales > Trichocomaceae > Talaromyces > Talaromyces ruber. The sequence continues at coordinate 10,077 of JAKLMW010000065.1, read as the reverse complement.
GGATTGATTTCGGCAACCATTATTGATTCCATGATGGCGCATGCTCTGCTGGGAGTTCCAAACCACTCGGTCGGAGTTCCAATATAGTGCGCAATCAAACGCCATAGAGCTATAAAGTCCGTTGCTCCTTGGTCGCTCATGAAAATCCCTTGTCGTGGCAAACCAATGTATATGACTGTTGGTGAAAATGAGCAGATTGTGCCGATGGAGTCTAGATCATCGATTGGTACCCCATGCTTTGCGACATCATAGTATGCTGGACGTTTCTCAACGAGATGTAGGATTCGATTACGAACTGATGCATGTAACAATCTCACGCAGACAGTGGAAGCATGACCTTCACCCCCTGGACGAATGGATTCAATCGATTTTGTGACCTGAAGAGTGTGCTGAAGAGGTTCGAGAAGCCGGTGTCGCACAACCTTTGCTGAGAAGCTGCCGGTACGACCTAACGTCTCGACGATATTACCAGAGCCCCTAGTACAAGTAATGTTGTCAATAAAGATATCAGCCAAAGACTCAATATGTAAAAATCCTTTCAGACTGGACTAGGCATACATTCCTCCGAGCAGACTCTGGAAAGCGAGCTAATTTAACAACAAATCAGTATATTTTACCGACCAAAAGGCCATGCAGACATGTAACGGATGAGGCACCACCAACCGCTATACCCATCGAATGGCCGTACCGATAATAAAAGTTTTGGCCTCTTTCAATTTGGGCCTAATCAACCCATACAGGGACAGTGTTTATCTGCTCCCAAAGTCGAGTGAGAGCCTCATGTTTCCTATGGTTGTCACGTAACAGGGCATACATATTCCAACTTCATAAGGTCCAGCTTGAAGTCCTTTTGAGGTTTGTCTTTGGATGCCAGCTTGGTCAGTAAATCTATGCAGTCACTAGCTAAGTCGTCCATCGTATGACGAAGCGGTTGCATTTGTTCCTCGGTGAGATTTTCCGGTGTCCAACGAAAATCATAGTTCCAGCATCTTCTCAAATCGCAGTCGACACTATTGTTCTCGTCTGCCATCATTGATACAGACGGAATATTTTCTGTAGCAAAGAATATAGTGTTACTGTTGTAAATTATTATGTTACCTGGCTTATTTCGACGTCAATGATATATTGAGTATACCTGATTGGGATGGAGGAACGAAAACCGGGTACACATATACATGTCTTAAATAACTAAAAGTCATACTCTTATTTGATATTTCGATCACTGAAAACACAGTTGGCAAAAGAATATGACCTGCCCCTAAGCGCATCGATAATATGTTTACTGCAAAGGAACTTCGCCTTCTGGACCGAGGCCTACCGTAGGCAATGTATATCATAGATGCCGAAGATTCTATATCATAAGAATTCATCACGAGGTCGATTATCACCTCTCAAAACTTTTTGTTCAGTATGGTAAATCACAAGCCACCTTAAAACAAGCATTATTTCACATGGCGATGGTACCGAATGTGCGATCCACAACGTGTACCATTCACTCATATATAGGCCAAGATAATTATATTCAAGCTATGTGAGAATAAAAAAGATATATCATTCCGTTCCGTATGAAATTATCAACTAGTGTTCGTACAATATAACATACACTACATGACTACCATTGTAACAGGCACACACAGAACCGCAGACAAGCACAAAAGGTAGATATCTCTCCGGATCTGTGTACATTTGCGCCTCGTCATCATTGATTGACCCACTGCTTCCCCCGCGTTTGCCGTGGCTAGCTCTATACGTAGTATACCCATCTCTTGCGAGTGTAAACTGGGCCGAAGCACCGAACCGAGCAATGGAAATGAAGCTTCCCCGCATCGGCCTACCAGCCAGCATACATGGCCAACTCTATGACCTCTCAATGAAACTGGATCATCGTTGTTCTAGGGCTTTCTCTTTCCTGCTACTACACTCCATGAACCCCGGGCCGTGTTGAGTACGAAGTTCGGATGTACTTGATTTTGGTCTCAAAGTCATATGACAACTCAATAAGCCTTCACAGTATTCTCAATTGATTGATTTAGCAATCGCAACGATGGTGTTTAAGGCAGAAAGATACGTTGACGTCCCAACAAAAGATATTCTATCTTATATCTTCGATAAACCTGAATATGACCAGAACAAGCCGGTGAGTGCTGCGTATAATCCAACATGGCTACGACTTTCTTGTCAATTCAACATTTACATACAATTTTAAAATTACCGTGAGTAACTTTTGATACAGATATACATCGACGTTCATAACCCATCGCGATCCATTTCATGCAACCAGGCTCGCAGCATCATTCGCAAACTCATCGCGGGATTCAGGGAAGCTGGTGTAAAGGAAGGGGACTGTGTTGCTATACATTCTTTCAATGATGTAAGGAAAAAGGAGACCAGCAAAAAACAAAAGACTCATACTAAAGAATGCGAAAGATTCTGTATTGCATGCTTGTACTTGCAATCATCGGTGTTGGTGGTGTCTATACTGGCACCAATCCGACATATACAACAGCGGAATTGTCCCATCATATCAAGACATCAAAGAGCAAATTTCTGATTTCCGAACCTGAGATATTGGAATCGCTGCTAGGGGCTGCAAAAGAAAACAACATTCCGTTACACAATATCTGGGTATTTGATCCTCTTGGACAGCCGATTCCTTCTGGGCACATGTCATGGAGAGAGCTACTGAATTTTGGGGAGCAGGATTGGGTGCGTTTCAACGATGCTCAGAACTCTAAAAGCAGACCTGCTGCAAGACTGTTTAGCAGTGGAACAACCGGCCTACCAAAGGGGGCAAACCTTACGCACTACAATCTGATTTCACAGCATGAGCTTACGACTAAGGCACATCCAAGACCACATGCTGTAAGTTTGAATTGGGGAAATTGTTCTCAAAATTGCTTTGCATGCCATAAGAACATGGTCTAAACTATTTCAACGGCGATAGATTTCTCGGGTCGTCGCATTACCCATGTTTCACGCTGCTGCCGCTCCATCAACAAACGTCAGTGCATTAGCGGGCGGCGAAATTATCTATATGATGCGCCGATTTGAGCTGCAGACTTTCTTGAGAGCAAATGAAAAGTATGGAGCAACTGAGATGGCAGCCGTGCCACCAATCGTGCTGGCCATTGTTATGTCACCGTTTTCTCGCACACGTCCATTTATGAAAAGCATCCGAGCTGTTAGTTGCGGTGCTGCACCGTTGGACAAAGGTCTTCAGGCTAGGCTATTGGAGTTGCTAGAGCCAGGTGTGCCATTCAATCAAGTGTGGGGAATGACAGAGACTTCATGTATTGCAACTATGTTTGGTTACCCTGAAAAGGATGACACAGGCTCTGTCGGACGGTTGATACCAAATCTCGAAGCTAAGTAAGCCGTCTACAAATTAAATATCACCAAATACCTTCATTCAGCTCACCCCCCAAATACAGACTTATTGATGATGACGGAAATGATATCTCAGCCTACGGAGTCCGTGGCGAGATTTGCGTTCGAGGACCGACTATCATTCCTGGTTATTTCGAGAACCCGAAAGCCAATGCTGAAAGTTTTGACAAGGACGGCTATTTCAAAACTGGTGACGTAGGATACTGTGACGAGGCGACTCGCAAATGGTATATTATCGACCGGAAGAAAGAGCTTATCAAGGTCCGCGGGTTTCAGGTTGCCCCCCCTGAGCTCGAAGCCGTCCTACTCTCCCATCCCCAGATTATCGACGCAGCAGTCATCGGAGTACCGCATCCCAGTGGTAATGGAGAGGCCCCACGTGCTTACATCGTTCGGCGACCTGGGCTTGAGGGCGAAAGGTTGACGGAAGAAGATATCAAAATTTATTTAAGTAGCAGGCTAGCGAAGTACAAAGCTTTGGCTGGTGGCGTCAAATTTGTTGATGCTATTGCAAAGAACGCCAGTGGCAAGATTCTGAAGAGGCTTTTGAGAGAAGCAGCCAAGAAGGAATTCGAAGCTGCCTTGAACAAACCAAAACTTTGAGATCTTCAATTCTGTCTGCAATGCATGTCGATTTCTGATTTTCTTTTTGCACAACTTTCAAGATGCCTGCATAGTTACAGAGGGTTGATAATATCACCTATTAGGTCAATTGTAACCTCCCTAGGTTATCAATCATGGTCTTTTACAATTACCCTGTCTTCGAGCAGCAGGCATCTTAAAAACAATCCAGACAAGTTCACTCAAACTTTAAACTGTATGAAAACCTCTACAACTGGCATCATTGATCTATTATAATAATATTGTAGTCTCTTCGGAGCGTGTACAGTGTTAAGGTTTGAAGTATGCCCATCCCATAGTGTGTTAATCAAAAAACTACGTAGGAATCGGCATGATTCAGGCTCTTCAATACAGCGTATTGGACTTTCAGTTCAATGGGCAGATCTGTTAGGGTCGGCATCTTGTTCGAAACGGGTTTAAGTGCGGAGATTCCAAGCCGTACCGAGATACCGAGGAGCTCTGACAATAGAAAGCTCCACCCCCGCATACTGAATTACGTTAGAGCTAGTGATTGTAAGACTCTGGAGTCGGCTGCATGGTATGCGCTATGTAGTCATGAACATATCAATAGCGGGGTAGTCAGAGTAAGGTAGAGGGGTCTAGATACTTGTATAGGCCGTGATACGCCCCCGCCACTCACGTTGGGACCTGAGTATATTAATACATTAATGGGCGGTGTTTTAAACCGGCTACTATGTAGTAGGTCAGATGCCCTACAAGGTCATGAAATTTGATTTCGATGTCTTAGCCTCATAGTCGATAGACTGCTCGGTTTGAAAGACCTAGGGTTAGGGGCTCTATCCGAACACAATCTATTTCCGAGTCCGCGAGTCAGGATATTGTTAGTTTCCACTCCTTCGTACCAGCACAATATCTTTCTATAGTCTCCGTACACATATCAAACTTGACTCGGTACACAATAAATCCTTCCCAAGATTTATACATGTAAGGTACGGATTTGTGAAGCCTGCAAAGTAGAAAGGAAAGGAAGGAGCAAAATGTGACATGAAAGGAGAGAGCGAGATCGTGGCAGTGTCCATCAAGGAAGGGCATTTGTGTTTATATCGTCTCTTCCTACGCATCTGAAGACTGAACGGATGGATCATAGCATCTGATCGACGACGTAGTCGCGTTGCAGAATTCCAGTCTGCTGGTTTCAAGCCCAGCTGTCAGTCTCTAGTCTGGCCACGCCGGGTAAATAGATCCAGGCGCAGCCAATGAATTTGAATATAGCCAACTCCAAACCCCAAAACGATAGCCTAGAAGACGACCGTTGTAATCTGAGCGAAGATAGAGATCGCTAGTCAGTATTAATACCGGCACTAGTGAGTCTAACCACGAACTGCCCGCACTTACTGACCATCGCCCCAGAATTTCCTTTCCAAACAAAACACGACGTCAAAGCTGGAGTACAAGCTGGAAAAGCCAAGCGCTAACTCACCATAAGTGGAAGATACGATAAATTAGGTGCAGAATCTTTCGGAAGTTTTCATTCACCAACCATATTGAATTAGAAGAGCGACAGGATGATCCAATATCGCCCGCGGGGCCGTATCATCATGATGAAGCGGGCGCGACGAGCCGCAGCGGCTTGCTACACATGCCACAAGAGAAAAGTTCGGTGCGATGCACTTATACATGGTCAACCATGCACCAATTGTCGTATAGATGGTCGCGATGACTGCAACCTAAGGGTTAAGGTATCCGAAAGGTGAGTTCAACAGTGTAGCGCTGCCGTAAAAGGATAATGTAATGGCCTACTCATTTTTTTCTCTTCTTTTTCAAATCAGGGACAAGCCTAGTAGGCTCGATGCCAATACCACAGCCGCAAGCAACCACCTCGAGCATAGCCGCTCTTCTCACCGGGAGCCCGAACTCCATGGAGATGCATCCACAAGTACTCATAAGGTCTTTGTGCCAAAAGACAATGCGTACGGCAAAGCCTCGGACGGAAATGTCATATTTTCATCTTACCGGTTTTTAGATGGCAGTCGTCTGTCTTCCTTGCCCACAGAAGACGTTGAGTACTTGATCTCGAAGCGATGTCTATATATCCCCCGAAAAGACGTCCTAGACGAATTTGTCAGACAATATTTTGCCATGGTGCATCCCTTTGTGCCGTTGCTTGATGAAGCAGAATTCTGGCGGATTTGCAATGGGGCCGGAACGAAAAAGGTGTCGCTGTTTGTCTTTCAGGCGATATTATTTTCAGCATGCTCTGTATGTTCCGAATTTGAACAAAGATTCCTTGCTACAATGAGAGCATACTAACAACAATCTGGTGACTAGTTCGTCCCATTGAAGACACTCCAAAGGTGTGGGTTCAATGACAAACGTACAGCTCGCTCGGAACTACATAGACGGGCAAAGGTACGTGAAGCACGTCCAATCACAAATGCTGCCCTTTACTTGCGCCGCAGTTCTTTATTAGATTATAGCGGGAAATCTTACACTCTCTTCAGATCCTTTTCGATCTCAAAGGGGAGGATCGGTATCTGTACCGAGCGCAAGGCTGTGTCCTACTTTCTCAACACACGTCAGTAGACGATCCTCACACGGGAAGTCTCTGGATAGCATGTGCGGTTCGTATTGCAATGACTCTAAACTCATATCCACTCGTTCCAGATATTGAAGGTGCGGATCAGCCAACAATCAAAAGGCTGTGGTGGTCAATTCTTCTTCGAGATCGAAGTTTGAGTCTAGGCCTGCGACGACACCCACAAGTCACGTCAATCGAATTCATGAATAATGAGGACTGGTTATTAAATGAAGTGGACTTCCAAGATGAGTTCAAAAATTCCCCAGTGTATCCAGAAATCGTCAAGCGTCAGCTATTTTCTGCGCTCCAGGAACAGTGTCGGTTAGCGGTATTATTAACAGATGGGTTATCGATTCTATTTACATCGCCTGGCCCTACCGCACAATCCTATGCGGTTGAACCTACTTATAAAATAATGCCGACCTTAGAATTGGCGAAGGAAAAGTTACTAGTGTGGAAAGATCGAACGGTTCTTACGCCGAATTTCAGTTCCAAATGTGGCGCAAAAGAGCAGGAAATTGTCGACCTGTTCGCGCACATAACCTACATGTATTATTAGTGAGCATTGATCTCATCGTCGCTGAATTGACTATGCGTTCAGCATAGGCTAAGGTGCAAGTGGTTAACGTCAAATTAACGTGAATAGCACCGCACAGATATCTATTGCCCACCATGAGGCGATGGTTCTTGAGAAACAACCTCAGCCACAGCTTTCTCAAGGGGAATATAACAACCGGGTCATATGTATAGGAAGTAATCTTCGCACCTCTATTGAAGGCCTAATGAGGGTTATCGAATATTTCTACACCAAACAAAGCTCGGTAATACTTCCGCTCAGTGTGTGAGTAATTCAAGCTGCCGTTTTAAAGAACAACGTCTAACCGCCCTGAACAGCCTGGCTTATGCTGGAATACCACTGATTCTTTCGGCGATAGATCTCAAGCTATCTCCATCATACTCTGAGATGCTTACTCGACGCAATCGCTTAGACGCCTTTGCCCATATCATCCAGCGGTCTCGAGATCTCTACGAAGTGACCGATGTTGTAGCTGCAGGGACCAATCAAATCTTACATTTGGCGTACGCAATAACGAAGAAATTATTTCTTTCCCGGAGGATGTAAGTGCTCGGAACTTTCATAGCCTGACGGTGCTCTTTCTGTTACATGCTTGTCAACTCTGATCCTTGTCTGTCTGATATGCCATTGCATCTAATGGCTTACCGTCCTTATCACTGATTCCCGAACTTAAACTAATACTTTTCTCAGTATGCCGGCATTGAGGCAAACGTTAAATTCAAAAGCTGTAGAGCTTCAACGACCTACAAGCTGGGACGAGGCCTACCTCCGCTACCCTCGTGCTTATTTGTACATCTCTGCTTCTATGGAGTATAGCCTCTCACTCGGACGAATACCTGCCGAGTCTGTATTCCCGGAACAAGTCCGTCAAGTCCCGTCACTAGTTTTTGGCTCGAAATTGTCTCCTACAATTGATGTGCCTTTTAGACTCTCTGATTCTTCAAACCCTTGCCTAGGAACAGGCTATAGTATCAATGACTCGACCTTGATATTTGGCTTGGCGCCAGTTCCCGGTGCAAATCGAAACATGAAGGCGTTGATGGATAAGGAACCAGATCCTCCCATTTTCGGGGGTATTCATCAAGTGGACAAAAGTGATTCGTCACAGCACGCCGAGTCCTATGATAGTGACTCTACTCGAGGGAACATAGAAAGCAACATCCAGCCTAGGAGAATGCAGGAAGAAATTCCTCAGGTGATCAATCTAGACTATTTTGATATTGACCCAAGCTATCAAGGTATTTGAAAATTTAGTCCCCTTGTCCTGTTGTGGGACATTGAATGCCTATTCAATCACCACAAGCATATCTGAAACCATACTAACAATCTTCAGAGCCGATTGTCACAAACCACACAGCTGTACCAGCACGAGCATATCCAATTTTTGACGGGGGTATCTATTCTCCGACAACTTCTGGAGACATCGACTGTAACACGACGTCTTACGATTCTTTATTCCAACTCTTACAAGAAGATATGACTTACCGATCCACTTCGATTGATGTTTGAGACTGGTGTCGAGTCAAAGGGCCTTTTTTCAAACCTTGGTCGAAGCATGTTACACGTTGATGATTCAACGAATCGGTTGTATTAATAATAGGCATCGAAGTTATACGCCGGCGATGGCACATGGTAGAGTTGCGGCCAATATGGTTGTTTTTATTGACAAATTCGACTGCTCTGATAACTAATGAAAAGGCTTGTACTATAGGTTCACGGATTCTGACTTATCTACATACGACATAGCTTTATGGAATTCCCTTGGCTGCTTATCTCTACTTAATGGATATTCCGCTTTCAGCTGATAGAAAAACTGAGAAGGGTCTTGAGACAATCACCACCAATACAGATACTTCAATGAGCACCAAACGGCAACCCAAACTTCAAGATATCTCGGGTAGTAGTGAGCAATGGCCGTAAGATCTGAGGAATAGCATTAAAGACACATTTGTATGTCCATACATGTCTATTTGCGAGCCGGAAAGTTTTTATTGAGAGGAGGGGGGTTTCATTCATTCTCATGCCTAACTCGGTGGTCTTTCGATTCTGTTGAATTTACGTCTCCATTGAATCAAGAGAACAAGACTGCTAGAGTGGCTGCCTTACTCCAGAGACGATTCATGGCGGTTGGTGTGCTACTACATATTGTGGTTGCTTGGATGTAGCATCCTTATCATTATAATTAGTTGCGATGAGCATTGAAATGGCTGGCTATTATCGCTAATTGGTGTAACGGCGGAGGTCTTTCTCCGACCTTTAAGCCAAATGCTTCATCCCCGGCAAGCAGGTCGGATCAAGCCTATGGAAATAGGCTCTGGGCTCTTGAGTCAAGCTCAGGGAATCGGTTTTAATCACTTCCGTTTCTCTGCACTATCATTAGTCAATCTTAAGGGAGAAGATTGATACTATTTCTTTCATTCTTCTATATATATCCAATCCTTCCTTAATTCGTTTTTGTTTTGTTCAGTATGCAATCGCCCTACTCGTGAAAGAACCCGAACGAACCTGACAAATGGTGAAACCGTAATACGTATCAAATTACAAAAGCGTGACCCACCACTTCTTTTCAGCCCTCCAACCCAAATAATGGTCTGTAGTTTGTTCCATTATGGTAAATGATTTCAAAAGGATGCAGAATATTTCGTGCATTGTGTCAGAGGCTTGTCTGATCAATGATTATCATAGATTACGTTTCTGCTACACATTATACTCAATTCAAACTTTCCATGACAACTTCGATGCTTAAAATTCGTCCTAGGTTTTGATTGCTGCACAGATGGCGCAGTTTCCTCAACAAGTAACAGTTGGAATTGTCGGAGCCGGAGTGGGCAGCTTGACATTGGCCAAGATGCTGGTATTGCTTGAAATATTTTATGTCTCATGAGAAGCACGACGCGGCATTCATGAAGTAAATGGTGCAGGCGGGGGGGGGGGGGGGGGGGGGGGGGGGGGG
>JAKLMW010000064.1:0-119667 GCA_022813215.1 Talaromyces ruber | reverse complement strand
TTTGGCATTTGAGCCCGGGTGGCATTTGAGCCCGGGCTGACTCCCAACCGCAGGGTGGGGCAGCGACGTGACGGGTATTGAGAAAACTCCGAATTAGGAAATTTTACCTTGTTACCCGATTAGGAAGTCGTCCATACAAACTCCGAAACTCCTTTGAGCAGGACATTGCCATTTTCAAACATCAAGTCCACTTTCAAAGCCATATTTTTGGGCAATCACTGAATTGATAATATTTTCAAGACTATAAGATTCAACATGAGTGTTTATTCATTGATTATGAAATGCTTCTCTTCCTGTTCGGCATCATGGGATGACATTTTCTGTTTGTGAAAAAGCCTTTCTACAGATTATCCTAGGCGCATAAAATAAGGAGAGCGTACGTCTGCTAAGTCAGTAGATAGTTCCCTTTTTCAAGCGCTGGTCTGCGCGAATTGGATATCACGATGCAGTCCGATAGCTCCGACGAGAAGTCAATTCCGGGTTCCGACCATGCCCAGTCGCCTGATACTTACTCTGAAAGAGTAAAAGAAAACTTACCAGAGGTTGACAATACCAGAGAAAATGTTAGTCGATTCCTGGAAATGCGCAAATGTGGCTTTGAAAATGAAACGAGGGTGGTCTTCAACAATATCTCTGTTGAAGGCAGTGGGACAGGGGTAAGTATACGCAACCAAGCACATATATCGTTATATTCTGACAAAATTAGTCACAAGCAGCACCAACAGTTTCGTCAGCTGCCAAATCGGCTTTTGGAATACTCGGTCCGCTCAGAAATTTGACCAAAGATTCCTCTAGACCAATTCTCCGCGGGTTCTCGGGCACCATCAATCCGGGAGAAATGCTGCTCGTTATAGGAAAACCTGGCAGCGGCTGCACAACCTTTCTAAAGATGTTGTCCTATATGTGGGAGGAGTACAAAGAAGTTAAAGGGGAGCTTAGTCTAGACGGCTTTCCCATTCAGAATTTGTTGTCGAAGCGTCCCCAGGATGTTATTTTCTGTGGTAAGCTTTATAATCACACAGTTATAGTGGAGGAGGTTATTCTTACTAACGTTTAAAGCCGAATTTGACGATCATTTCCCTACACTGACCGTGGCTGAGACATTGCGCTTTGCGATCCGGGCTAGATGCAGTCCAGATACATCGGCAAAAGATATTGACGCGATGGTCTTTCAGCTTGCCTCGCTAGTTGGTATTGAGCATGTAATGGAAACCAGAGTTGGAGATACGTATATTCGAGGAGTCAGTGGAGGAGAGAGGCGACGAGTCTCTTTGGCAGAAGTTCTAGCAGCATGTGCTCGGCAAGTAGTCTTTCAAGTGCCCTTCGTTGCCAGTGAGTCTTCTAACAAGTTCTTAGATTAGTCTGCCTAGACAATCCAACTCATGGACTGGACTCCTCCACCGCTTTGGAGTTTATTAAGATGATGCGAGAATGGACAAATCAAACTCGCTGTACCGCGGCTATGAGTGTATACCAAGCCAGTGATGCGGTTGTTACATATTTCGATAAAGTGTTAGTGATCAATTCGGGTCGACAAATCTTCTACGGCAAGCCGCATGAAGCAAAATCCTACTTTGAGGACCTTGGCTTCGACTGCTTGCCAACAACAACCCTATCTGATTTCCTCAACTCGATGTCAGCTGACCCAGACGTGCGGCGGATACAAGAAGGCAAACAAAATCAAGTGCCACGGACTCCAGAGGAATTTGAGACTGTATTCCGTGCTACTCAGTACTACATTAAGTTACAAGAGTCAATCATTGCGGCCCAAAGGGAGTCATCATCAGTGTATCGTGAATTGGTCAAGACACCGGCTTATTCTCTGCCAATATATCGCCAAATCTGGTACTGCGCTTCCCGCCAATTCAGGATCGTCACGAGAGATTACAGTTTATGGGCTATAGAGCCTGTGACTATCATTGTACAGAGCCTTGCTCTGGGAACTTTGTTCAGAGATCAACAGAGAACAACCGACTCTTTGTTCATATTTGCGTCGTCCTTATTCTTCACAGTGCTAGTCCCGGCCCTACAATCAATGGCTGAATTTAAGAGCGGATTCGCACAACGGCCACTTATACTCAAGCAAGAAAGATATCGGATGAGTCGTCCTATGTCGTATGCAATGGGCCTCGTCATGACTGATGTTGTGTGGAAGATTGCGGCCATCAGCTACAATATCCCATTATACTTTTTGACAGGTTTCCAACGCACAGCAGGCAACTTTTTCACTTGGTTTCTTGTCATTTACTTAGAGCACCTTGCCCTATCTATGTTTTTCAGGTCAGTTGCGGTATTTTCACCCAATATGCATCGCGCTGTTCTCCCGGTTGGCATATTTTTCAACATGTACGTGCTGTATACAGGATTGTACGTACCAGCACCTCAGATGCAGGTGTGGCTTGGATGGTTGCGATATCTCAATGTGAGCTTATCGTCTTTCTCCATATAATCTTGGAATCATTTGCTAATTACACTGCAGCCTCTATATTATGCGTTTGAGTCGGTCATGGTCAATGAATTCGGAAATTTGAGCTACCAGTGTAGTCTATCTGACATTGTACCTTCAGGAGCGGCTTATACGAATATCGCATATCAGGTCTGTGGCGTCGTTGGATCTGTACCTGGAGAGCTTTCTATCTCAGGCATGTCATTTCTACAAGCGCAGTATGGATTTGAAAAAAATCATCTATGGAGAAATGTCGGGATCAATGCCGCACTATTTATTTTTTTTGCCCTGTGCTCTGGGTAAGTGATATTTGCTCTTATAATCTATTTACACCCGTTTGCTAACTATATCCTCTGGATGGATAGAATTGGAATGGAAAAATTGAGAACGCCTGCCGGCAGATTGGCGACGGTGTTCTATAAAGATAGAGGAAGTGCATTGAGGTTTAAATCTAAGCCAGACGTTGAAAGAGGGAATGTCGACGGAGATATTGCACCAGAAACTGCAACACCAGCTAATAACGTCAGGCAGAATGTTGCAAAAGACAAAAGTCATACATTTGTATGGAAGAACCTATGTCTCGACATCAAGACCAAGGGGGACAACAGACGACTTCTTGATGGCCTAAGTGGCTGTGTGAAGACTGGACAACTCAAAGCTTTGATGGGAGTCTCAGGAGCAGGTAAAACCACTCTACTAAACGCTCTTGCTGGTCGCTCTCATATCGGTACTCTATCCGGTGAATTGGCGCTGAATGGGGAGGTACTTCCAGAATTTTTCCGCAGTAGGATGGGTTATGTCCAGCAGCAAGACATTCATTTACCCACGCAAACGGTTCGCGAGGCTTTGCGGATGACAGCGCGATTGAGACGCGGCGGAACAGTTTCGCTACATGAGAAATATGCCTATGTCGAAAATGTCATTCAATGGCTCGACATGGAAAATATAGCCGATGCCCTAATCGGCGTTCCTGGTGCAGGATTGAATCTCGAACAGCGCAAAAAGGTCAGCATCGGGGTAGAGATGGCCTCAAAGCCAGAGATACTGTTTCTTGATGAACCGACTTCTGGTCTTGATGGACAATCAGCTCTGTCAATAATCCAACTACTTCGTCGATTGGCAGAGTCCGGTCAAGCGATCATGTGCACTATTCATCAACCAGCAGCTGAGCTAATTGAAATGTTTGATGAGCTATATCTTCTCAGTCGAGGGGGTAAACTGGTCTATGATGGTCCACTAGGAAGTCATTGTCAAGAGGCAATTCAATACTTCGAGAAGTATAGCAGAAAGTGTGACTCAAATGAAAATCCAGCAGAATTCTTCCTAGATGTGATCGGTGCTAGAGCCCATAAAGAAACCAAGGAGAATTGGCCTAATCTATGGCATCACTCCGAGGATAAAGAGAACGGGGAGAACCGTTCTAGAGAGGATGAAGCTGATCTTCAACGACAATATCAAGCAGGTCCCTCACGTCAATCACTCTATGCAGCCCCATTACACATTCAATCATGGGTTGTGCTTCAAAGGACATGGTTATATTATTGGAGAGATCCGGACTATATCAAGTCAAAACTTTGGATGAATGTTGGAAATGCTCTTGTCAATGGTCTCACGTATCTTCAGTCACCGAACACACAGCAAGGTGCATATAACCGCGTATTCTCAGCCTTTATGGCACTCATCGTTGGACCTCCGTTAGGGTTACAAGTTCAACCACGATTCTTGACATTACGAGAGATTTTCATGCATCGAGAACGCGAGAGCTTGACATACCACTGGATCGCCTTTGTTGTGTCGACATTCATTGTCGAGCTCCCCTTTTCTTTCATCACATCACTGCTGTACTGGCTCCTATGGTACTTCCCCGTTGGGTACTTCGGTTCTGTTTCTCGCGCCGGATACAGCTTTCTTATGTATGAGTTGTTTGGTGTGTTCGCAACAAGCCTAGCCCAGTTATGTGCATCTCTCATGCCAAATATTGAGGCGGCCTTAGCGGCGAATGGGTTTTTCTTCATGTTCTGCAATACTTTGGCAGGTACATTGTCACCCAAATCAGTCACTCCGTCCGGCTGGCGTTGGTACTACAATGTTTCTCCTCTCTATTACTGGAGCGAAGGAGTGATGACTGATGTGTTACATGATTTACCCATCCGCTGTCAGGAATCTGAGTTATCAATCTTTTACCCGCCCAATGGAACAACGTGTGGCCAATATGCAGCTGACTTCTTGCAAACAGCGACGGGATATCTAGTGAATCCAGATAGTCTCTCTAACTGTCACTACTGCAGATACCAAGATGGGCAGTCATATGTGAGTGCTATCAGTAAAGAGAAGAGAGAAGAGAGAAACTGACGAGGCTATTTGTGTAGTACCAACAATACGGATATGACTTTGCTGATCGCTACTCCAATATTGGCATTTTTGTTGGGTTTATTGCCTTTAACTTCACTATGGTCATTGCAATAACCTATTTTAGGACTCGACGTTGATGATCAGATTTCGAATCTTCGCTTGAAGATGGAATGATAGAATTGGGATAATACGGAACGTGACAATCACATGGCCATAGGACATCTCGAAGGGCTATTCGTTCCTGTGTACGCTGTGTACGATAACAAATAGTCGTGATACTTGTATGTAAGAGTTTGCTACATCATATAATGTAGTCAACAAGGTTCTAAGGTTTCTGTGCACATCTGTTCGTAGCCTGCTAGAATCCTGCAAGTCTATAGAGGTCAAAACTAATTACATGGTCGGAGTATTGGAGCTATAGCAAGCTCGATGTGAACTATCAAGAGCATCATTCGGAATGGTTTGGACTACTATAGAGTTCCACAGGTTTGTGCAAATTTTTGGTTCCTGCACAGTATCATACAAGAACTACGCAGCCTTGTTGTTTTGACGAGCAGATGGAAGGTCGTCCAACATAACCCTTCGTTGACCAACTGCAATGAAATATATGCATACAACACGCAGGATGATGCATACAATAAAGTGCCGAGATAGAGCATTAGAGGCGACTTCTGCGGCTTCTACAAACATCTTGCCACAATATGAAATATCACACAACAAGCACGCAACCACACATCTACACACAAGCCAGCCACCCAGACGAGTATCAAACTCCGCCCTTATCTAAATCTTCCATGACCTTGATCCCTTATCAGCATACAGTGAGAAGGAAAAGCACAAGGGCGCAGATCCGTGGCCCATGTCATGGAAAAAACGCCTCTCCGTGTCCACAATCACGAACGGAGTCTGCCGAAAGCAGAAAGTTTGAATGCCGAGCAATGCGGCTTTTTTGCTTCCCAGAAAGATTAACATAAAAGATGGGACCCTGTTATCGGGTTACCAGGATGATCAATATATGCGAGGCGTCAGTCCCTGATAACTATCTCGGTACTTGATGCATGTATCTTCGTACGTGATGGCGTCGTCTGGCAGGGATTTGAAGATATCCGGTCTATATGAGCCGTTGCTAGCCGATGGACTTTGCAGATGTATATCAGTTGTTACGGTTGTTGCGGCTATTGAAGTAAATGGTGGCTTTACACTATCCATGTGTATGTATTCTGGTACTATATGTCAAATGGTATCTTGTAAAGTCCACTGACCATACGAACTGCATTCATCAATGGGATGGACAACAGATCCACAAGAGCCCACCCCGGCTACCCACTCGAGCCACTGGCTGATTATCTGTATGATTAGAATCTTGACAAAATGGGGAAAGGAAAGTTTGAACCAAAGCCTCGTACGACTGAACCTGGGACTTAGCAGTCAACTCCAACAGACGAACTGTCATCCCAAGTTGGTAGTACTCTTCAGTAGCAGCAAAACGTAGTAGTCCGATTAGATACTGACAGCCCCTCTTTTCTTCGAAGTTCCCTTCTAGTCGCTTTCCCCAGGATTTTCACGGGCAAAGAAATGTAGCCAAGAATCAAGACGGTCAGAGATCATAGATGGCTTGAAGATCTACGTATCACAATGGGATAGCGGTCAGCCACCGAGCGCAGTTGCAGCGGACTGAATGCCGTGAAAGGCTTAGGTTGGAGGGGCTTGGTTTGCTAGAGCGCTTCCATTCTGTAGATACTATCTATGCAAGTCAGCTTGGAAGAGCGAGTCATGGCCCAAAGAGGGGAAGGTCAAGGACAAAAATGGGGCATGATGACTAGAAAATAAACGCTAAGAATGTATAGAGAAAGCAGGAACGAGAAAAGAAAATATTCTGGGATGAAGGTTCTACTACGAGTAACCAATGGGGCTGATATTATAGCCAATCAATGATTGTTCGAGGCGAGCATTGAAGTTCTTCAAGGTACATTTGTATGCGCATAGAAGACTCTGTGCCGGCCTTTCCGCGCGCTGATGCTAGTTGTCGGCGTTGGTTGTTGGTTCGCAATAGGAAGGGATGGTTACTCAGATAGCAACGAAAAAAAGACCGAGAGCAGAATCACGTTGACCATTATGCACGATTTCTCCGGGCGAATGCTACGTCGCCATTGTCGATGCAGATAAGCTCATGACTTAAATTTAGGGCGAGGGACGTAGCAGTGCTAGTATCTGCACCTCGTGCAAGCAGCAACTTGAGTAACGTCCATCGAGTACGACACTAAACGGGTGTTAAAATAAGTGCGAATAGTATTAATTTCAGGCACGGGTTCGTCGGGTACATACCTACATACCTAGTCGGCCATTACTGATCCTCTCTGAATTCGGTGATGAGTGACTGACTATGTGGACTGGCCCCAAAGCAAGATGGATCTCGGCTTCAAATAGTTGATTACAGTATTTTCTCTTACCATCTCCGCACTCAAATCACGCTTGAGCAGAATTCGGTGGAATAAGAGTCCGGTCCAAGTGCCGATGTGTTACCTACAGGAACAGGCTACGCCTTTTGTCGATCGTTTTGGAGCGAGTGCTTGCCTTGGTCTACCCAAGTGCTTATCCTACGGACCCTACTAAGCTACTTGCGTTAGTATACGGCTTACTGTTAATGCACTCCATACTTTAGTATTTACATTGAACTTTCTCAGGACTAGTGTACCGAATCTACTCGGTCTTTTCTCTTTACTTGGAAGGTCGTTGATGAGTAAAAGTTGATCCTCTCTCTTCAGATGTGCAAAAGTCAAGACTGGAATGTTTCTGGTAAAAGCATAGCCGAAAGTTCCTTTTACTCGAGTTAGTTCAAGGTCGAGTTTTACGTATCATGATTCATTAGCTGAGGAACTTGACGCCTAAGAACAAAGGGCCCCGAGCTAGAATCAGCGGTATGGTATTTTACCCGGCGAGGCCTAAGGATACGTGGTTGATACAGACCCAATTTTTATTACGGCGTAATCCGTGGTATCTACCACCGTGTTTAGTTTGTAACTATTCCCAAGAACTTTATGTGACCAAATCAAGAGGATTGCATGACTCGGATATGGAACGGCATCAGATGTTTCAACGTATGACAACTCATACGCACCACATGCGAAACAAATGCCGTGAAAAAATAAAAAACAAACAACCTGATCCTGATGGATAGTGTTGTTACAAATTTCTAAAAGTCTAGCGGCATAATCCAACCAGGGTGATGATTCCGGCCAACAGCTCTACAGCCTTTACGCATGAACCGGTATGCCACAAAGGATAAGATTTTAGCCCGGAAACTCTGTCAAAATCCAAATCATTAAGTGTTTTCATACTAATTTGACAGTCTACCTCGATCGTTCCATCGTATATCACCTAGATTACTACTTCAAGTCACAATAGGCCACGGGGTCAGTATAGTTTCATCAATCAGAAACATTAAAACCAAGGCTATTACTATCCACAAGGCTACGCTCTCTGACCTAAATACAACCCAGGCCATGTTTTCCGTAGCAGCGGTTCAAAGCGTTTCAGCGTGTTTCTTTTTATAAACACCCAGACAGCTAGATACACTAGCTTGCAATTAGATCTAGGGACTGACACAGGGTGGATATGCCCCTGATTTTAGGTCAATAACCCATGTCAGGGCTCAAGATTTAGAAGTCAATGCCGAACACCATCTCACTACTAGTTAGACAATTATGTTAAGCGGTGTTTAATGTGGTGATTAAGTCAAATTCGGAAGTACGTAAAATAATGGGTTTCGAATAATTGACTGGGGAGCCCTGTCACGGTGACTCCGTTTCGCATTGCACGTACACTCATCTTGGTAATAGGCAGCACGCTTAAAGGTATGCACGTACCTACATGTAATATAAGCAAGTTTCGCTTGATTATTGAATATTTAGTCACTGTATTAAGAAGAGAGCTTGTTCTCTACACGGTCCTGAAATATGGACTGTCACAAATAAGTGACAACTTTAATAAGCCTCCTGACAAGGGGCATGTATGATGATCTACAATCGTGCTACTATTATTATCCAATCTCATGCCTCAGGAGCATCTACACACATGGCTGGAATTCTCAGGGCACTCGTCAGAATTTATCAAGATCCTGACTATGGTATTGTATTCTGGACGAAGATTGGATATGAAAGGTTTCTCGGGCGAGATGAACATTTAGCCCTAGGGTCCTAGACCGAGAGATTCGGCCTTCACTATTAAGGAGATTATTACCTATCAATTAGCTTCAGATAGGTAACAAGATTTGTGCGTACGTACGTTTGTTGTGAGGACTATAATAACAACCATTAAATATTCAACAACTACTTAGTGTTCATCCAGCTTATTACTCAGAGTTTACTCCATACTTATAGTAGCATCGATATTATACCTTCGGAGAGCTCCGTGCCTGTCAGAGATTTCTAGCGCCTCTTTTTGACGCCTCGCAACGTAGGTAGTATCCAGGTACGCACAAAGCAAACTGTGGCTGACAGAATTTCGTCTCTTGGTTGGACATACTCGTACTCAAAATTTTACACTCATGCATCTCCTCTAACTACGTACTTGACAATTTAGGCCATGTCGCATGTTATGCATAAATCAGGTCCTGGCCTTTGCATATCCTGTGGCAGAGCAGTATAGCATCGGTATTTAACTATGTAGTCTTGATTACTACGGAGCACGGAGCATTTGAATTGCAACTTGGTGGTGCTATGACCAGCTCGGCATATGTTCAGACTATACATAGGGTCAACTATCTACCGGGTCCACTTTCCACGTCCAGGGCCGTTTGAGCAACACTGTAGCTCGAATCCCTGGCAGATATATATACATATGTAGTTAGAAAATCATCATATCAAAGATATATTATATGGTAAAGCACATATCCGGTGTCAGGTCACGATAGTACTGCCGTTTTCTGGCAGTACGGCCTGTCTGACTGCATAGCCTTTAGCTGGTATGTAGTCAGCTTCAAGGTTTTCAGCTAGTCTAAATTATGGAGACAGGGCGGCGAAAATCTTGCTTCATCGATGGTTAATATATTCTTTTGAATACGGTGATAATTTAGTTGTGCTCGCGGTGCCTCTTTAGACGACGGACAGACTTCACCCCGTGAAAGCCGAGCTTAGCCCTAAAGGGCAGAAGCACAGGTAAAAAAACTTTTAGATACAGAAGTCGTACATAGATTCGTACATGTGTGCGTACATACGGATTCGATCTACTTACATACGGAGAAATTTAATCATGTGAAAGAGGATATCCCGTGTCAAAGCTTTGCTATCATAGTCCATTAGTATATAGACTTAGCCAGTCCAAGCGGCACAAGAGTGTTGTACAGACTACATCAACCGTCGTACAACAAGCCATGAATGACCCACAATGGTATATACAGCCGAAGAGACTGTTGTACAAGGGAAAACGGCAAGTGATAATCGATATGTCAATGCGTTTTGATCAAGTGGGCATTCTCACACACGAGCCTTGTCAGCAGAACGAAGGACCCGAATGCGAACGTCTGTATGCAAAAGTAAAAATATGTATTACTCGAAACTTTAGATGTAAATTGGTTACATTGAAATCTAGATCTCTGAAAACGTATCAATCAATTCCCTAGATTAGGAAGATGTTCATGCTCAACCAACAAACCAACGAAAAAAAAAAAAAAGCCAACCAACCAACCAACCAAGGACCGAAAACTACAAGATTCACTCTCAACTCTAAAGTCAGGCACAGGTTGAACTGGGGCCGGGGCCGTAGAGAGGTCATCAGCATCACCAAACCGGTTAGATGATCCTGCGAACTGTTATTACTGCATTAGGGACATTCTTTGAGACCACGTATGCTAAACTTGAGTTGATACAAAGGTTTGGCTAGTTAGGTACGTCATGAGGGGGCTAATGCTAGAGAGAATCCTTACATGGGCCGACTTACAACGTGAGGACAATTGAAGCATGAAATGGGTTGATACGTAGCATACAAGCCAGTTTGATATCCCATTCTATTAATAACATCGTCTTAGAATATACGCTCATAACCATACAACATAGTTACGTTAAGCTCATATAGCGATCAACAACGGTAGCCAAACCTGGAACACCAGCTCGATCTGAGCATATTTCAGTGGCGTGAAATTAGGGAGGTCTGCAGGCGGGACATCAAACCGTCTATATATGTCGAGACTATACTAGTACCTGATTAGTATCGAGCATAAAAGCTAGCAATATCTGACACTGCTAAGGACCATAGCGCAAGGCTCATTCCAGATGGGGTTCGCTAAGCTGACAAGGGCTGGACTTTGTAATGTGCATAGTTGAAGTACACGTTAGGCAAAAGACCTGACGAGGATGATGATCAAACAAATCAGGGCGGAGTCAGTCTCACACTTGGACTTTAACTCTACTATCGTCTATATTTATCTGATTTGATGCTCTAGTTCAAAGTTAGAGTCAGTATGTGCCGCTCTGTCTTGACATGAGTCGGACTCCGAAACTCCGTGCTCATAAAGTGGCTGGAAAGGGTATGCATAAAACCGGGATACGGCACGATAAGATAAGATGGGACGTACGTTACGTACAGCTGTGTATTTTACGGCTATGTTCAGGGTACATTGAGAACGGTGTTTGTCCGTAGTTGTCAAACAGCTTTTTTTTTTTTTTTTTTTTTTTTTTTTGGGAGAATATGAATCTGAGTCGAGACAGCTCTGTATGCAACTATACAACAGACCTTCATTCGAATTTTCAGCCTTGTTGCTTTTCGCAAACAGGAATAATCATGCATACCATAGCATATACCTGTCCTCAAAATCCCCCACAAATCTCGTAAATTACAATACCGACCCCTTCGGAGCTGCCCGACTCGGCCACATCGATATATTCACAGCTAAACCCAAACAGGAATAGACAAGATGACATACAGAAGAGCTTGGCCGGGTAATGATCTGCAATTAGAATGAGGACACTTCAAGCCACGCATAGAATCGATTCGTCGATGGTTTTGTACGTGCTTGGTACACTGTCTAGTACAAAGACGATATGTACCTACTGACTAGTTAGTCCAACTGAAGAGGTTGAGATGTTGGTTACTATGGGAAGTTGTATATTGCACGGTGGAAATGCCCTCTTTTGGATAGTTGGATGATTAGTAGTCTTGTTGGCTGATATTAGTCACTCAGATATTCCCAAAACATTTTCGAAAGGATATGTTATAGGTTTGTACAATGTAGATACTCTTTATTTCATACGCAGGTATCTCCAAGTACCTCTCTGCGACTGCAGTATGGGGAATGCACACATTAGTTTCCCGGTAACATATGATACCGTAGACATACGTATACATACCGTATACATACAGTCTGCACGTAATCATGCATACATACATAACCTTCGTACTGTATTCTCGAACAAAACGGATCAGTGCATGCGCCCTCTAATTGGCCAATCTAGTCCCGCATCTAACCGTCCGCCGCAATCGTCCTTCCTCGTTGAGACTAACCTGATCTGATGAATACGGATACTGATTACCGGATAGAAACATTATCCGCAAACAAGCGACTTTTCTCGCAACGCTTATCGCACACAAAGGCACGAATTGAAGATAGAGAGAGGTTCCTGCTACGTAAATCAATCGCAGCTTATCATCTTATCAACGGAGCAATATGCAACTCAATATAAATGTATGGGGAACAATATGATCTTCAGAGATAAGCGGACGCAAAAGCCTCAATTGTGACGATCGTGTCGATTATGCATGTAATGTTGTTGTGTTTACACTATTTGGAAACGTGTATGGCACAGGTACGCCGTCGATATCTGGTCTAGCCATTTGATGGCTTCGCGCTATTTGGTACTGCAAAGTTTTTGACAGTATAATATGTACTCGGTACAACGTATACTTGATATGCTTATATCATCCAGCTACTGAACGAGGTATATGCTTTGTCCCAAGGTGCTGGCCACTCTGAGTGTACTACGGAGTATCCCGACGTATATGGCTTGACATGGTTTTCATAATACATGCATTGTGCATACTTAGTCGAAAGCCCATGCAAAACGTTCAACCTGCTCGTTCTCCAGTTTTCGATATCTAGAAGGACTGGAAATGTCTCGATATCCATGATCAATCCCATGGATTCGGTTGTTCGGAGTTCCCTTCCTCATTTCCTGAACTCCGCAATCTTCGACCAGTAGAGCCAGCCCCGTCGGTATCACCGAGATTGCGCAGGGAGCTCGATTTCTGTACTCTCAGCGAATAAAGGCGGTCTAAGTCAGTGGTTTAAGGGGGTGGATCTTCCCGCTCTTTTTGAGGCATTCGATTTGCCTGGTTATAGGATCAGACGAGTGGAAGAGGAAAAACCCGGGGGTGGGTCTGGGAGCTACGCA
The DNA here is from genome assembly GCA_022813215.1 of Talaromyces ruber. Lineage (NCBI taxonomy): Eukaryota > Fungi > Ascomycota > Eurotiomycetes > Eurotiales > Trichocomaceae > Talaromyces > Talaromyces ruber. The sequence goes on along the minus strand of JAKLMW010000064.1, from coordinate 106,485 downwards.
GTACGTGAGGCTATAGCGCACCCAACCAATCATGAAAGCTAGTTCTACTCTCAGTAATTACCCCCCTCAATCTAAGTCTGCTTCTAGCGATACGATTGGCTCGCAACGAACTATATTAGAGTTGTTCGTCCAGTTAGGTTGCTGCACACTAGACCAAGTTCGGCTCTACCTCCGACTTGTACGATTTGCAATTGCGCACAGGGAGTTTTGCTCTGCTGTTAATATTCTGTATCGTTCCCATTCGTTAACTCCGTACATCCGGTATGTATTCATTGTAATCCTCGTTAAGATCATGTCTTACCACGTATTTCTCAATCTGTGGGGAAATAGGTAGTACACATAACTTAACTGGTCGTGATTCTGACTAAAATCTCCCATCCCCAAAGGTCAGTGCATTAAACATTTCTGCCTTTTTTTTTTTTTTTTTTTTTTTTTTTGACGTTTTTTGCAGGATAACCCCTGTTGCTTATCTCAGTACGTGCGTACTAGCAGTCAGTATATACGGACTAATGGATTAACTCGGGAGTTCGTACATACGAGGGATAGACGATCAATTTGATTAAGCGAGGCTGAGGGTCCGTGGCTGGTGCTTCTGTTTCCAAAATGCGAAAATCAGTATTGGCTTTCATACTAGGGATTTGATGGGCCGTATTGGCGTTTTCTGCATAGGTAGTCGTGATTTAACTGCCAGATTATTCTCCCGCTCTTTCTAGAAAACTCAAAAACCGGAGAATTTTTACTCTACATAGTATGGCCCTAAGTTGCTAAGCACCCACGCCTTTCAAGCCAAGACCGAGGGGCAAAATGCGCAATCCTGCAGATTGCCAATTTTTGAGTCTGTTTGCCTGTTCCCGTTAGGCTAAGGACTGGTGGCTTGCGAGGAAATACGTACGTGGCTGTCAGGGATTTCCCCGCGGACAGTCGCTTGACGAGTCCACGTACAGTATGTATATGGACGTACAGATATATACGTATGGCTTGCTGGAGAAAGCGCCTCGTGCATCCCAGACAATCCGTATTTGATGGTACATACATACTTCGTACACAATCGGTACGTCCTTTTTGTATGCATATAATATAATCAACCACTGACACATCAGAACAACCACCGTGGGGTTATCCAAGTTCTCTGATTTGAGTCGATCAAGAGCCGATTAGAAGATATGCCACCAATCAGCACGCAAAGGATTCAAGTCTTCGATGCGCGAGATCCAATACAGGATGCACCGTTGAGGTTTTAGTTGTGTGCACTGTGCCCACTAGACCTAACTGTGATTAGTGCTAATGGTCCCCCTCCACTCCAGCCAAGTTTTACGAGTCACGATGGTTTTAGTCAGCGTAGTCCGTTCTAGGATTAACGATTAGTTAATCGTGTGCTATTAGCGATCGTGCGTTTGTGTAACCGTGGAATTGAGGTCGGGCCATTGTTGCTTTGCTTTGCTTTACGAAGCACGTAATACTATGGATATGGATCAGACCTACATTACGTGGTGGCACTGCTTATCGAGATCAAGATCTGAATGACATGCCGTATACGGCGTGTCGTACATACAGTCTCTAGTAGAGGCGATAAGAGACGCCTATCTGATATCGGCAATCCGTGTCTTCCGTGCTGGAGATCTACGTATGTACTATCGCATCCTTCAGGATGTAGACGGTTCTTACTACTAACACACGGCCCAAAGCAGCTTCCTATGCGGGCCATTTTGCTTTCTCGGATTGTCTGTTGACATCGCATCCATGGCGTTGCTTGAGCCAGGATTCAAGGGTGGACCTGTTCCGATGGCTCAACTCCACGCATAAGTATGAAGGAAGCATGAAAGACAACAGATATAGAGAAAAATGAGAAAAAGAAATGAAAGAGGCGCTACTGAAAGCGCCACTCATGCAACAAGACTTGATATTGAGGTGACCGACGATCAAAGGAACTAGAACCATGTAGATACATACATAGACAGATAGATGATGGTGGTCGATCATAGAGTATACCAGATACGGTCAAGTGCCGGTGTCTGGCACTCTGACTTTGACTCCCACGACCGATTCCAACCACCTAACTTACGTATAAATTTAATGAGTAATATACGAGTCCGATCGCTGGTCATCACGCCATATGACCTGATGCCAAACGAGAGCAAGATTCATTCCATTGTGCATCTATACGCGGGTACGTACAGTTAATATACAGAGGGCCGCGCTTGCATAATACGTATTCAGGAAAAGAACAGCTCAACAGGTTCCTGCATCAGCATGGCCCTAAGTCTTGGCCCCTGTGGCTAAAGTCATCATCATCATCATCATCATCATCATCTTGTTCTGAGGGGCATATTCGCCACTTCGTGCGTGCTCGCGATTTCATGCATCGGAGTACTCCGTTCTTTGTGCTGTCATTTCTTTACTATGGTGTGTACATAGATTATAACGAGGCATAGTTAACATCTTACATGCATACTGTCGTAAAGTACGCCGTAGAGTAGGCTCTTCGGGGCGTTCCTGATCGACAAAACTTACTTCTTCTACTACTAGTTAAAACCTAGAATTAGGGAGGGCAAGTTTAGTCGGTGACTTCTTTACCTGATGGAGAACGGGACCCGAGAGAAATACAGAGATACACATACACTGGGACGATCCTCTCACTAGACTCATTGAGTCAGTCAGCAATTCTGATGCTGAATGGAAAGGATTTACGCAGTCATACATCTCCCATGGCAGTTCATATTGCCTGCAAGCACTGGGAGTGGATAGACCCACGGATTGGTGTGTATCGCTCACTCCGGCCGTACGGATATCAACAACAAGAAAGCTCATCATACGATTTAAAAGACGGTGATATTAATCGTGTTTCAAGGAACAGACCCAGCTCTGACGCTGCTCTATGTGCCATGTAATCCAGAATTAAGCGCGATGAGCGACATGCTAGTATAACAGACAACGACTAATATTTCCTAATCCGGTATAAGTCACCCTTTCGTTCGGCTGTCCACTGTATCAAGTGTTTTGAGGTCCAGCGTACTGCCTAACTACGTACTTGCTCCGAGATTTGGTTATTATTATTATTATTATTATTATTATTATTCTTCTTCTTCTTCTTCTTCTTCTTCTTATTTAATTTTTTTTCCTCTGTGTTCTCTGCCGCCGTTATCGAGGCGGGTTTCAATGTCGTGATCAAGATTTTCACATGACAGATAGGAAAAGGGTCCACGCACGGCTTAAGACGATAAAAAACCTCGCATTCATCCTTGTCAATTTAGCCAAGGACCATAATCAAACCACCGCGTGCTATTTTTGAACCGGGACATGAAGCTAGACATTTTATATCCATGGATATCACTGACAGGGACAGAACCTTGTTACTGGCAACGACTTTCGATGATTGGTCGGCATGGCAGAACTCTGATGGGATGTTTAAATTACCAGTACCAAGATATTCACGGCTGTTTGACCAGTGGTGACTCCGTACCGGGGGGGGGGGGGTGGGATAGCTGGCAAGGCGAGGAGCAAAATGCCAGACGGTGAAAAATTACGCCGAAAGGTCATACCGATACCGTACACACTATGCGGTATGGCGACTTATCAAGAGTAATTGCAGGAGCGACCGTTTGAGCGAAGGAAGCCTTAGGAAGGAGCGGTCTCCCAAACCACAGCAGGAGCAGCCTGAGGATCCACCGCCGGTCGCTCTCTCCGGATCAGCGAATGGGCTTACTACGTACATAGTAAAGCCTCCGCTATTCTCTCACACCACTACTTTCTGTGTGCAATGGCTCCCAACCTGCCTAAAGCATCTGACCTAATCCCTTGACACAGTCTAATAGTATATGGACAGCCTCCGTGTGCTGCTATCGTATCCTGTCCCGCTGACCCAGAACAGGCTCATGTACGAGATCCACTTAGGGCATAACCCCACCCGAGTCCAGCCACTAGAACCTGTTGTGTACTGCATCGTACTACAAGAGTGATCTTTTCGACTTGCGTGAACATGGCAGGCAGAAAAAGAAATAAGCATAATCATAAGCGGCATCGTTCAGGCAGAATGACCCCTGTCATCTGTTTGTTGTCCATCAGAGGGAAGTACTCTGGAAAGCTAAGCCGAGTCTGGGCGCGTCCGGGCAGCTGCCACCGGACTTGACCTGATTAGGACATCGCCAAGGTCCTTCTCCGTCCGTCGCGCGCTAGCCCACACTAACCCTAGCCTCCCGCGCCGCTCGCCGCACGCAAACACACTAACACAACTTCAGCTTCGCTCGAGATTTAGTACTGCCTGCTATCTTAGCATCTCCCTATCCCATCCTCGTCGCAAATCATCAGACTACTACGTAGCAAACTAACCCCTCTTTTGGCTCTGGTCTAACTGACCTGCCTCCGTCGGAATCGGATTTTGCATGGGTGCTGATTTGCCCGCCTTGCTGGATCGGGCTAGTCGACCCTGTATCGTGCCGTACCATACCATACCACGCATTACCCATACTCCCGCCGTTCCGTATTATCATACCATACCATACATACGCTACTTCGATACGGAAGCAGCAGCCAGCCCGTCTTTATCACAAGATTCATCAACGCTCCGTCTGCAGCTCGCCCGCCCTGTTTGGATTTGATTAATTATAGCTTCTTCTCCCCCTCCTCTTCTGCCTCGATATTTCCTCTACTTTTCTTCACTTCACCTCATCTTCCCACCTTCCATCCATCAACCATTCCCATCTGCCACTGTCCCTCCTACCCGCGCTTGAATGTTCACGCTGTCCATGTCTATGTTCATGTCTCCAAGTGCAACCTCATAACAAGCAAACGCCACCCACGTACCATTGCTGATTCGCGCAAACAATGCTTCGACTGCATTAAGCCGATGATCCCTTGCGCCATTCAGAACTACTCTCGTCTACTTTAAACTCCACGTTTCGCGCCGTTTTTGGCAGATCGATAGTTGCTGCTTCCGTCTTCCCATTCCGGCCGGCCTGACCAAATAGAACTTGCGTTTGCGGAGAACGACTTCCACCACCACCACCATCACCGCGACCCCCAAACAAAGAATCAAAGTTCTTCACAAGTTCCTAACAATCGCAAAATCTTTTAACATTGAACACAAATTTCTTCCGACCTGGCTTACCTTCTCTCACCTCTATTTTCTTGTTCGAACTTATCCCGCGGCTGTAGATCAGCCCGCGTTCGCTGTCATTCAATATGGAACCCTCCTTCGATACAATGACCATGCCCTACCTTGCGAGTCCCCTCTCGCTGGGCCACATGCAGGGCACCGACTATCTCAATTCCTTGCCCGGTCTGGATCTTCCAGATCAGCGCTCGAATTTCGACGCCGAAACATTTATCAGGTGCGTTCCCACGTCAATTCATCACCGCTCGCTTTTTTTTGCGACAAGCGCATAACAATGAAAGCCCTGGACAATCGCTGTAATTTATCTTTTTTTTTTGAGCTGACATGTTAATTTTCATAGTGGCGACGACATGAGCTTCTCACAGGCCAACATGCCCCAATTACGACGCTTCAGCTCATACGAAGATGCCTTTCCCGCTCCTCCCGAATTGCTTCCTCCTTTTGAAACCGGACCCCAAGAGCAACAGAATAGCGACTCCATTGATGGAAACCACAAACTGCTCTCTTTCTCCCTACCCGTCTACGGCTTCACTCTGCTTGACTACTCCCTCCGCCGTACGTCGTTGAATGTCTCTGCGCAGTTGCACGGAATGTTCTTCCTCGCCGAGTCCCCGTGGACCAACTCCCCCAACGAGGTGCCACCTCCGCACGTCGCAGAACTTACCTGCTACCGACGAAATCTGTTTCAGATCACTGGTTCTGTGACTCTCCCCCGAAGTCTCCGCTATATCATGACTGAACAGGGAGACCGCATTCCTATCCTCGCACAAGAGTTGACCGTTTCTGCTACAGAGTCTGTCGAGGGAAATCCCGTGAAGATAATCTCCGTTCCCTGGAAGACACCAGCGGCCGCCGCTGCAAACAGCAGTGCCGTGGCCGCTCCATCCGCAGCCGAAGAAAAGGCTGAAAAGGAGCCTCCATCGATACCGTTAGATACCATGGCTGCTGGACAGGACATGGATTCTGATTACGCGACCTTCCCCATCGCCTGGAAGCGCCTCCAATTCCGGATAGCCACCGCCAACAATGGCCGCCGCAAGGAGCTCCAGCAGCACTTTGTCGTTCGCCTCAAGGTTGTTGCAACACTTTCGACTGGGGCCAAGATTCCCATCTGCGAGGTACACTCAGGACCAGTCATTGTCCGTGGCCGCAGCCCACGCAACTTCCAATCTCGCAAGGATTTGCCCCTTAGCGGCAGTGCAGCATCCTCCAGAAAGAACCAACAAGCAGCGGCACGAAACAGTGCTATGGCCGCCGAAGCTCAGGCAAAAGCCACCGCTGCATCCACCAGCAAGAACACAGCCTCACCATCTGAAATGTCTCAAATCTTCTCCTTCGACGCGGGCATGGCACAACCTCGAACGACTTCCTCTCCTCCATTTGGAGACTGGACGCAGATCCCTCCCCCAGTCACTACGACGGGCGCTTTGGCGACACCTACTTTTGCTCCTTCGCATGGACTGCCTGCTTACCCTCAGTCGAGTCCAAGTGTGACTCGCGGTGGCGAACATTCCTCAAACGTTGCAGGAACGCCGCCAATCAATCTATCACTCATGGAAGATGACTTCAAAACACCCAATAAACCCACAGAATCTCAGCGTGGAATCATCTCCCGAGAAAACAGCTCCGCCAGCGTTCCGATTTCATTGGCTGGACAGAAGCGTTCCAGCCCCGAATCTTCCGGGGCACCCCCAGCAAAGATCCAGAAGATGGTTCCGATTTCTAGCATGTCGAGACCGCGACCGACCAGATCAGTCTCAGCATCTCTGCCAGTTTTGCATACCTCGAATACCCTGCCGCCATATCACGCGGCGCCTTCATCGTACCCCACTGCCATGCCTTACTCTGGGGAAACAGCTGATTTGCTGTATGAGTATTTCCCATTGAGTATGGATGACTGGCAGGCACCAGTGGATGCTGTATACCGGCCGCATGTGGTTCATCACACACACATGCCCATGGACTACAAGTTCATGGCATCCCGAAATCGTAGCAAACGATATTTCGCTGCCGAAGACGTTTGCTAGATGAGCGTCTTCTGACTTCCGCCGGGATTCTTTCCTTCAACTACATGTTCAGGTACATAAAATTTACTCTGCTTCTTTTTCCCACCCGGCCCCGAATACAATAGTTCAACATGATGTACGGGAAGAAATGATATCACGAACGGTCTTTCAAAAATCCACACAAAAAGCTCCGAACATCTAAACGTCATACCATCTGCATATGGAGTTATGGCGTGAGATTTATATTATCCTTCTTACATTCGTTCTCATAACTATTTGTCCACTGAAGCGTTCTTTGCCACCCCACAACAAGGTGTAACGGAGCAAACACCCTTGTTCTTTATATACTCATTAACACGGCGTTTATACTGTTGATATCAAAGTCTGGGCGGATGGGGTTTACTGGTTGTTTTGCAATATATGCTTCACTGTTTTTTGGTCGGTTGCATGTGTGATTTGTCCCTACCGCGAAAGGGAAAAATGGAGGGAAAGCAGTGGAAGATGGATGTACGATATGCCTTTTTCTAATTCGTTGTTGACTTTTTGAGCTTATTAAGCTCATGCCAAAATATGAGTGATGCCGTTTGAGCGAGATGAATTACTTCATCCTATTTGTCTACCAGTAATTTGGAGTCTGAAGACATGCGTCTGATTGTCGTGCAACGACCCGCATACACTTATCATTGTTCAGGGTCGATGTAAATAATAGAAATCTCAGTGATTGGCTCTGCAGCGCTACAGAAGGGCATCGTTGGCGGGGCTTTTACTCATCTCTTTATATCCGAACAAAAACATTGGCCGTTGTACAGATTTAGATTGGCAACATAAGATGATTCTCTTTACTCAGGGGAGACATCCTGAAAACGATACCACAAGACGGCCTTGTCTATAACGTGGGGATAAAATAGACTTTGACACAAAATGCCACGGCAAAAGTCCGGCATCACATGGTTCGAGGATGAGGGATGGATTGGTCTGACAATTTCCTTTGACCAGCCTCGCCCAACGACCTGGAGACTCGTACAGAAGATCCGTGAAAGAGAGTTGTGGGCGTCTGAAACCAGTTGGAAAGAGGACCAAGGTCCCAGCGAAGCACGTGGTATCTTCATATGTGAAGAAGAAGGTTCAGCTCATCGACGTGCTCTACAACTCCTTCTCTTCTCGCCTGGAAACATGCCGTTCAAGACGACGAAGAGATATGTTCCTGGTGGATACCTCACATATATTTTGATAGAGAAATGTCCCGGCATTAATCTTCAATTTTCCTTCCAATTACCTAGAGAAGAACACGATCAAATCCGTGCGGCTTTCAAGAAAGCCTGGCAGTAAGTTTCAAACCCTTCAAGATTAAGTAATGAACAGACAATACTGACCACGGAAATTGGTGATAGAGAATGCATAAGCTGTGGCTACCGTCATTTCGACTGCGCAAATCGAAATTTGATATGGGACAAAGAACAGCAGAAATGATAGGCTTTATCTCATCATTATTATTGATCAAATGTGCGATTGCTAATATTTTATCCTAGTTACCTCATTGACTGGGAAGATTGGTTTGAGCCTCTATCAAAGATCACCGATGGACATATCACTGGTACCTCTTTTGGGGTCTTGCAGCACCGCGACGGGACGACACGTCTGATATGTCGACGTGGGAGTTGTGAAAGGAATAACGACGTTTTGGTCTGCATCAAGATATTGCTCGTTGCCAGTGAGTATCAAAAAACGAGGTCAAAAACGGATGGATTCCAGTGACAGAATGGAAGTTTCTAGAGCCTCAGTATGGCATCTCGCAATATATGAGATAGATTTAATCGTCTTAGAAAATGATAACACTCCAGCTTGTATAATGCGTTACCAAAACATATATGAAGCTAGTAGACTTCAGTGTTTGCAAGACATCTTAGGGTTACGCGAGCTACCAAGTTGGTGGATCCCTCCCTGTTTGATTATTAATCCTTGATTGATAGAAAACTATCTCAAACTATCCAACAACAACAACAACAACAACAACTAGGAATCAGAGATACAACAACTCAAGCATCCCTCGACTGGAAGTTCTGACGCGCCACCGCAGAGCTCATCCGAGTCTTCTGTCTTATGAGAAATTGACCCATGTTTTCCACATTCTCCGCCAATGGTGGGAACAGCAACACGACGACTACAACTGGCCCACGACCAAGACGACGCCAACAAGTTACTCGAGCCTGTGATTGGTGCCGCGTTAACCGGATTAAATGTGACGATCAGCAACCTTGCCAGAATTGTCAGACTCGGGGTGGGCATTGTAGTAATTCGAGGCTGTTAGAGGCGACGTCTTTACCGGCTGCGAATAGGTACGTACCGCGTATTTATGAGGAGAAGTACCCTACTAATATCCCAATAGAGACATCCAAAGATTAAGAAGCAAAGTAAAGGATCTCCAAGAGCAACTAAGAATAGCTAAACAAGAAGCTACCGAAGCACGGGTACAGCAAGCTCAGGTTCAAACTCCGGCTCAGACTAGTTTCTCGACTCCATCATTGCATTCCTTGCCGGATGCAGTTAATGATCCAACTGGAGATTTAGGAAAGAATCCAGATCCAGCACTGAATGAAGGCTGGCAAGGGTTACGAGATATAGGCACTCGTACCGGAGAATTGTATTATGGACCCATGTCCTCGTCCTACTTCGTGGCTCGAGTCAATCGCTATGTATTCTCGGATATACTCTATCAACCTCTTGGAGATTTGAGGCTCAAGCCGTACCTAGCTGAGATTGATTATGAATCCGCCCAACAGCAGCAACCGGATTATGATACGCCGGATTATGCAGATGATTTGACACGCGTCCAGGAAGAATATTACCTCAATTTACTATGGCAAACTTTCCATTGTCTATATCCTATCCTCTCTGAGTCGGGCTTTGGTCAATACTATGAGTCTTTGTGGCCGTCTGCTGATGGAAACGCTACTCGCAAACCTTCGCCGTTGGTTGACATCCTGCTTGCCGCGTGCATGCAGTTTGGCAATGTTTTTCTCTTCAGCGAACATAACCTTGACCAAGCTCCCGGAGACAATTCTAGAAGAAAGAAGAACGTACACATGGCTGGTCACAAACACTATCAAAGAGCGCAAAACCTCTTGCAAAATGAACTGGGGAATCCTTCTCTCATGACACTACAAGCCCATATATTCTCAGTCATCTACTTATACAACATCTCCCAATTCAATGCTGCGCATACCAACTTGGGTACGACGGTGCGAATTGCCCAATCCTTGAGACTAAATCTTCGGCCTGTAGAGGGTACCTTACCGGAGGATCAGGGGCTGTATCATCGAATATGGAATACAATCTACCGCCTGGACAGCCAGCTTTCGATGAATCTAGGACGACCTCCGCTGGTCCATTTTCTTGCGTTCGACGAAGACCGCGCTGAACAAGCCCTTTTGTCCGGTACATCGCTTATATCCAGCCATGACGATATCAGCTGGCTAAGCTTCCACGCTCAGTGCACGAAACTACTTTCTGCTGTGCAAAAAGCTCAAGCTGCATTTGAGCAGAAATGTTCCCAGCTGCTCAGCGGTAATACAACTGGTGACATCTACGATAACCCACGAACAACCGAGGCGCTGGCCGAGTTCTTCGGACGTGAAATGACTCCAGTTCGGGAATGGATTCAAAATGTCCCCAAATCACTCAAATGCGCTCGCAGAGCTAACGGGGAAGCGTTCTCCATAGACCGGGCACCCTTGAACCTAGATACGTGCAGTCCCTTATGGCTTCAACGCCAACGAATTCTCCTCGAGCTTCTGTACCACCACCTCCACATCTCTATGCTACGTCAATTTCTCCGCTTTCCTCCAGTGGCTGTATCCCTCACCCCACTCGCAGACTTCTTGGGCATCTCATGCGTCTACCATGCCATAACCCTCACCAATATCATCCACCAAGTCCTATCGGAAACAGACCTTATACAAGGCTGGTTCCACGTTTATCAATACCAATGGGATGCCGTATTGTGTACATTGGGATTTGTGCTCGCCAACCCCGTTTGTCCGCCCACGCCACCAGCACGAAAGTCCCTTCAGATGGCTGTATGGAGTCTGGAGATTATTGGAGAGCATCTCCCTGCTGCTGCGAGTGCGGCGAGCTTGGTGCGTGATACGAATGGGAGGTTGGATCGAGTTATTGACGACTTTCGGCGGAGTATGATGGGTCAACAGCGACGTGCTCCTAACACCTCATCGTCAACGCAGTCAATCGCCGCAGCTCCAAGTGGAGCAGCTGGGCAGACACCATCTAGGCAAAATCTATCAGAGATTTTCGCGGTATCGTGGCCCGGTCAGTCTATGATAACACTGGACATGGTACCAACACCGCTTTTGACGACAACAAATACTGGGCCCCCTGCCGTATCAATGCCGATGGGTGCGATTAGTGGCAATGACTTGCAATGGATGCACGGTAGTCTTGACTCCTGGATCGACTTTGCGGACCCAAGGTTCGTTTCATGATTGGACTTGGGATTAAATTTGAGGATTTGCCTATGGCTATCATGATGCCTTACTTCCATCCCTATAATTCTAGTATGACTCATTATCACGATTTTAGATAAAGAAGAGAGTGAAATTAATGCTATTACTACCTCTAATAGGGCTTGTATTCTAGTAGTACCTGGATCATTTGACAGGAAACACTACAGCAATCTATGAATCTACTTTCTTCCGACCAGAGAATCCTTGCTTATGTGCATCTCGTGCAAGACCGCGCTATGCGTGAGCTGGGCCAAGCAGCTGAAGGTGGAAGGCGGTGCCCCAATCATTTTGTTGGTTCAAACATCTCTTGAAATAGCCTAGCAGCTGTACATCCTCTCCTCGAAATATGTGCGGTTCAATTGATTTCTCCAGTCTCCGGATACAAAACCTGTCGGATCTTGCACCAACCAACCTCTATTGCTTTCGTGCCATTCCTGTCTACATACGATACAACAGCATTCTACTAAACTGTCCGTCCAACTTATTCTCTCCGTTTCAGGACGACCGACGGTCGCCAAAACATACTTTGTGTGTTTCGGTTAATATCTCTCTCTTCTCTTGCCCCGTCCCTCGAGGTGTTCATCATTTACGATATGACTCATCCAGCGTCTGACTCATTAAACTAGTGAATGACACTCTGCTGACTTCCGAATTTGAATACCTGCCATGTCCTGCGATCTGAGACTGCAATTATTCAAGAAATTTAGATTAGAATCCAGGTCAGTTCTGTCTTCGGCTCCGGTTAAGGAGCATATATTTCAATCATCGAGGTAAGTAGCTGTAGTAAGGAGTCTGGTATGAATACTAAGTTTGAAGACCGCCACTATGGCAGATAATATTCATTTAACCGGTATAACTCTCCGCGACCTTGATGTACTTGACAGACAACTCCCTGAAGCTGGCTTCGATAACCTTCCTGACACGCCCCATGAAGCCTTCCAGAGTTGGTTAAATGATGCTATTACGGCCAAGGTCAAGGAGCCACATACCTGTACCCTTTCAACAGTTGATAGCGAAGGGCGTCCAGATGCCCGCATTGTCGGTGTTAAGAGGCTTGATGAGCGTGGCTGGTACTTTACAATGAGGAGAGATGGGCCCAAGGCTCACCAGATAGCCGGAAATGAAAACGTCGCGCTAACATTCTACTGGCCTGACCTAGGTCGGCAAATCCGGTTACGGGGAAAAGCAAATCCACTGTCACAGGAGGAATGTACCAGGGATTTTCTTGAACATCCTTTGAATTCAAGGATCGCCGCGGTGGCTTCAAAGCAAAGCCAGGTGCTCGAGAGTCGCAGCGAACTTCTCCGTCGCGTAGCCGACGTTAAATCGGCCATAGAAGAAGAGAAAGACCTAGACCTTCCTGAATGGAGGGTATATGTTGTTACTCCTACCTCTGTTGAGTTTTGGCAACGGTCAAACGATCGCCTCCACCAGAGGTTAAGATTGACCGCTGCATCAGACAGAGCTGTCTGGGTGAAGGAGTTACTGTGGCCGTAGAATTTCATTCCTTTTAGTACATACTTCACCAACCAGTGGGATATTCTTACCATGACAAAGCTAATCCTTCCCTTGTCTTCGTTCCAGGGCATACAGCCTACTGCAGCGCGCGTCACCAGTCTACAGATGCACCATGCCTTCCGATATCCAGAACCGAAGGGCATGCTTTAAAAACCTGAGGAGTGCCCTGAAACGAGGAGGGGTTGCAAAGACCGGGTTGAATGATGGTTCGAATGGATGCACCCCAAACAGACATCCGAAGTCCTTATCGTCACTGAGAGATTGCAATCAGCCGTTATTTTTTCTGCAAGTAATATGCCGTCTGTAATGTGATCATATTTTGAAGAAGAATAACTACTTAGCCTCGCGGCTAGATCTTCGCCTATGGAAAGGTCCAAATACAATGGTTTGATCGCGTGGATGATGCGTTGCATTATAGAGGAACTTTTTCTTTTGTCGAGAAAAGTGGCTTCCTGAATCTTTCTTGTCTGGTCAACATTGTCCTCGTCAGTTGGAGCGAACCAATTACGAAATTCCATGCGCTCAGCATCTAGTAGGGTCGATACCATCATCGGGTGGAGTGGGAACTTCAGGATCGGTTATATAGTAAATCGATGGAAACTGATAAAAATCTATTTCCAATTGAGCATATAATTTTTCAATTTAGCACGAAGAGATTTGAAACGCATACTTTTTTTCATCTTAATCACGAAAGAAACGTGTTTAGGTGGCTCCCGCACTCAAAGGCACATCTATCTAGCAATCTAGGTATTGGTGCAAGAGCTACTGGAACGAGTATCTCCAAGATCGTATGGATCTTAGGACCATGTTCTCAGGAACATATCTACCCAGCAACCAGGTCATGGGGATGACCCCATCGCAGCAACTAATACGCAGGACACGTATCATGTTATATACTTAAGATTTAAAAGGAGCTGTATCCTGGATATGACCTAGTCATACCTAGGTATAGAAAGCGACAACGCCACCGAAATATGTAGATGAAATACACAGAAATGGACATGGATATATATGAACATATACTCCATGTCTGACCTTGACCTCGTTAAGGATACGAGCAGCAACTTATTCAAACACTAATTTCGTACAGCCAGATAAACCCCCCCCCCCCATATGTGATGTGTAATTGCGCACGTTCGTAATGGCTCATGATGGCTGCATCAACTTCCACGTCGCCGCGTCACAGGTAACTTCTTCAAAGCTGTGAAGTACCGTGAATCCCATTGCCGTTAGACTGTCAAAGTTTCCATCGCCGTCGACCTATATTTCCGTCAGTATTCACTGAGCCAACATCCAAATGGAACTAGAAACGTACACAGTCGAGCATAACTGCATCTGCCCCAGACTTCCGAACTTGTTTAATCCCTAAAAGAATCAAACCCTGCATCAAGGTCGCATATTCACCGACCGATGGCGAGATGACCGGTGACGAAACTCCTCCGCCTCCTGCAGTAACGCCGTTGCTGCTTCCATTCGCGCTAGAATTGCTGCCATTTACCTTTTCCTTTTCCTTATCTTTCTTATGCAAGGCCGGGATATATTCCGCTATCGCCGATTGACTGTTGTATATTACCACACTACCCAATATAGCACCATCTTCGGGTCGCTTTGCGCGAATAACACCCGAGTGTGGTGCGCCGTTGAGTGCCATTTTGTAGATTTCCATTACACCCTGACGAGAATTTGTCTTGATGTGGTCGAATATGGACTCTGCGTATTCCCAGCCATGAACAAGATCGTAGTCTACCTCATTCGTGTGTAGGCTTTTTGCAAGACCCTCGGGGGCAGTCCACGATGACAGTGGACGGAGCAAGACGCTACATACCGGTCGTGACAGCGCCGTGTTCCATCCTAATTGAGCGAACCACTGCCGTAGTCTTTTGCGTTCAACAGGGTTAGCTGCGGGGATGCCCAGATATATGCTTGGTAAGCGAGATCCTAATTGGAATCGCTTCACTCCTTTGCGTTGTAGTAAGCTTCGGATTGCGCGATTGTGAAGCGAGTGTCCTATCGAAAGCTTTCGCCTCGTGGGGTCCACGATGATCGAACCGATAACTCCGGTCCCAGTTGACCGGAAGAAATATGTCGAACAAAAGCCATATAAGGCCTGCGTCGTACTATTCCGCACAACGAAATGTGCTTCATCGACGTCGTCGTTTCGGAGGAGGAAGCCATGAGACGAGACATGCGTCAATTCAGCGTGCGAGCCGCTTTCTCGGACCGCATCGAGTAGCGCATCAAGAGCTTCGCTGTCGCGCTCTTCGTTCCACGTTTCGACAAGCCAGTGTTGGCGTGACTGGTGGATCTTCTGGCTGCGACTGATCGTGCCGGGTAAGGAGCCTGTAGGTGAGAGTTCACCATAAAGAACTTTGACGAGCGCCTGTAACGCCGTCTCGGTGAAATCATATGTACATATATACGTGCCTATAGACGGGTCTATGGCGAAGTCATATGGCGAGCTTACTGCAACCACAATGACTGGCTTTTCGCGTCGCTCCCCAGTCTGGGAATACTGCGACTTGCATATCATCGACACGTGTTTGGTAAATCCGTGCTGGTACAGATTCCGGTTGGAGTCTGCTGTGAGTATGACGACGGCACTAGCTCGATCAATCAGACTCTCGTGTATCGGACGTACTCCAGTAGATGTGTAGGATGTGTGGAGCACTCGGCCAGACCTTTGGCGAGCAAGTGAGCGCCCAAACTCTCTAAAGACACTCTCGCCGCTGGTTATTGACGAGCCCTTCTCTGACGAGGCTGAAGGATCGGGTGAAGTGGTCACCATATCTAACATTGACCGCGAAACTGCCGATGCAGGTAAGGGCTTCACCAATGGGGTCAATAAGAGTAGTTCCTCATCTGGCTCCAGAAACTGCGGCAGGGGAAGTAGGTCGTTGTTGTCACGGACAAGAGTAATCGAGCTGTCGTACGCGCGAGTAGAAAGGCTAGTGTGAGATGGTTGCAGTTGGGTTAAAGAATTGATACCTCCAGGGTTCAAGGCTTGTTCCCATGTCGTGCAGCGAGCCTTCATTGCGAGAACTCTTTGCAGGGATTGTCTGATTCGCGAGCGACTTATCATGCCATTCTCAACCCCGAGCTTTAGTCCGTTCAACGCTTCTAGTTGGAAGGGGTAAGAACGACATAGAAGGATCAGGTCACAGCCAGCCTTCATTGCCATAACTGTACCACCGCCCACGCCAATATTATGCGTAAGCGCTTCCATTTCCAGACATTCAGAAACCACGACTCCATCAAACTTCAAGTCTTTGCGCAACAGACCATCCACAACTTGTTCCGATAGACAAGCGTGCATTACGTTCACTCCAGCAGAAGACATGGCAACGCCACCCACCATCACCGCATCAAGGCCGTTTGCTATGGCATTGCGGAAGGGAACCAAAGCACTCAGACTTAATTGCTCCAGTGACTCGGTGATGACGGGAACGTCGGTTTGTGAACCGACAAACTCTATATTGCCGTAGGAAGGGAAGTGTTTACCGCAGGTAACTAATCCTGCCTCTTGATAACCTTTCATGGTTTCAACGCCGTATTGCGAAACTTCTTGGGGATCATCGCCGCTTGTACGAACGCCAATCGGCTGACTGCGCACGTTGGTCAAAACATCCAGGACCGGACCCAGGATCCAATTAACACCGACAGCTCTCAATTCCTGAGCAGTGGCCGACGCAACTTCATGCGCGAGTCGCTTGGAACCCGTCGCAGCGATACCCATGGCACTTGGGAATTGTCGTATAAATATCTCATCATACAGACTATTGACTCCTCCATTCTCCTGGTCTAGAGCAATCATTAGTGGAACTGGATGGCCCGCATCCCGCGCTATGGTTTGTAACTCCAGAATGAGTTTCGTAGTTTCCTCAGCAGCTATCAATACACATAAAATCAGCCCTGATCCTGCTTAGTAGCGCGATATACATACACTTAAGGTTCTTCGCTGTCAATATGATACTACCAACGTGATAATTCTCTATGAGCGATCGAATTTGGCCGTCAATCGTTGTACCGTCAAAGCCCATCATAAAAAGCTGGCCCATTTGCCTAATCCATTTGTTAGTTCAACTTTCTTTTGCCGAAAATTCCAATATGCGGTTATTACCAGTCCAGGTCGTCCCATATGGGGGGCAATGCCCCGTCCTTTGGGGCCATGACGGCCCGGCGCGAGGGCTTGCCAGCTCCCAGCGATAGCAGGCCACACTGGCTTCAAATATGTGATCGGATCGGATCGTAGGTATATGGATGATACGATGGATGGCTCGGTGATACTTTAGGTGGAAGGAACGTCGTCGGCGCAAGCTATAGAACGGGATCGGAGGCTGGTCGCAAAGCACAGAAGCTCATGAACTTTCGGTAAGTGAGTCACTGGTTCCTACACAGAGTGTACGCAGGCTTGATACGACAGTTGCAGTATCCAGCTATGATAGGCGCGACGGAGGCGTATACGTATGCATCGACGAGTCAAGGTGCGAATGGCTAGCTGTAGAAAGGGAGATGTTGGTTGGGATGAAGCCGAGCCGGAGCCCAGACAGAGCTCCGCGGGAAGGCGGTATGCTAAACAAAGCAAGGATCTAGATAGCCTTATCTTACTCGTGACCTTCAACTGAAGAGGACTTATGACAGCGGCAGGAAAAGTGAAACAACGCGACGGGCAGCTAGCTGTGCTCGAATCAAGAGGGGCTAGAGGACTCGCGAACAATGAGAGTCGACAGAACCATGGACTGGTGATTACACTACGGAGCAGCTCACGTGCTGACCTCGACGATAAGCTGACCAACAGATAAGGGCAATTGAGCGGCAATGATTGGTCAGATTAATTAGTATGTCACCTGACTGGACGCTAATTCGGGACAACCCCGGACCTGCCCATAACAGGACTAGCGCCCTTCTGCCATCTGTTTCTGTGGAGACGACTCGACGGAGCCTGGAGATCTTGACAACCACATGTACCAGGAGAAAGCAAGCCGTTGAGCATGCACAATCATGTCCTACATCTGACATGAAATCAATACGTGCGGGAAGGCTTGAGCCCCTGATACTGATTATACTCAAGTCACTCATCGCCCCTACAGAAGGGAAGCTTGGTGTTCATGTTCAAGCAAATCCCGACCCCTACATGGCACCCTACATAGTAGTCATATCTTCATGTTCGGAGAAATGGATCTCGATATACATTAAGTTCATTAACTACCGTGGCAGCGACAACAGCAAATATATATGAACAGCCTCTAAGCAAACCTTCTAGAACGAACGCCAGTGCTGCTGAAACAATAAAGGACAAGAAACAAATCTATAACCAGCATAGCTTACTTAGGTAACGTGTTTGGTGCCATCCAGAAGGGTCGCCCAAGGAGTGTGTAGAAAAGAGAGATGAATACCACCGTTGCAGCAAATGTCACGTTGCTCTGGCCGAATGCAACCATCCAGATTTGCTGGCTAGGGCTTGGCGCGGCCGAACGCGGTTAGATGATTTGATATTGAAGTACACTAATCTTTGTATCGTATGAACAACAACTACTACATAGTACATGCTTCTGCACGGTATGAGTAGCAGAGCAAACAGAGGAGAGAAGGAGTACATCTTTAAGTCATTTTTTTTCTTTTTATTATTTTGAAAAACATTGAATGTGAACTCTCGGAGTCTTCTCTACTGACAAACTTGGATTGATCGGACTGTTCGGCATTTGCGGAGTATCTTATCTGCTATCGTAGATCGTACAGACACATACAGTACGGGTATGTAATGATCAATACAGATAACGTATTGTAAGAAATGATTACCGCGTAGGCTTACTCCGTAAACAGCCAAATATGTATGCAACCAGCCTCATATTCAAGTTTGACTATCAAAGTAGTTCCATTCCGAGCGGCTTTTAGATGATTGCTGATGCTTAAAGGGGCTAAAAATAGATGCCTTGAAATTGGCCCTTCATATGTGATCGAAATGTCGAACCGACATCGTATTTTATAACATACGCCAGATTAAACGCAACATGACCATATGATGGAGCCGTTACACCAATCTTCCGGACTCAAAGCAACCGTCGCCATCCCAGCCGGAGACGGGCAATGGCGTTGTTCCTCGCGTAGTAGTGCTATGTAGATACACACCTGGAGACATCGACTAATGAATAACATGTCCATGTCGTAAGTGTGACTGATACAAGGAACGTAACTGGCTGCTCAAGTTGGCGGGCTTGCGTAAGTATGAGCTGCGAAGTATACGTTATGTGTAATTTATTCTCTCCCCATAGTCGGCGTAATCGCATAATACGTACACTGGATGTATGTATCTTACCCGATAAGTAGATTAGAAGAGTTCTATGGTTCCATCCTCCATCACCTGCCTTGGGTCCATGTAACTTACCTTCCTGCGACTTTTTATTTCTTTTATTCCATTCATCTCGAAGCTACAGCTTCTGTTCCTATATTTTATTTTCCATATACGCAAACTTGGTTCTATACAAACACGAATCCAGCAAAATCGACGAACCTGCAGCTCGGCCTTGCACTGCACAACACTTCTCTTATCGGAAGCTTAAGTGAGGTGACGTAGTTCGCCTTCATCTGCATAATGTAAGGGATACAATCGGTGAAATACAGCGAGAAAGTTACTGACTAGATCAAACAGGAGAGTTATCATCCGTGAAGACCCTCGGGGTGTCTCCGAGTACATTGCCGAATATATAGTTAGTATGTATTCCATCAATTCCACATTTGGCAATCAATCCGGGGAGCTGACTTCAAACCAGGCCGAATCAATTCGTTTAACCCTACGCCTGAGAAGCCATTTGTTCTCGGTCTTCCAACCGGTAGCAGTCCAGAGATCATCTATCGCATTCTCGTACAAAGGCACAAGGCCGGCGAGATCTCGTTTCGCAATGTCGTTACTTTCAACATGGTAAGCATTTTGCAATACATGGAATATGATCAAGAGCTAATCTTCGATAGGACGAATATGTCGGCATCCCGCGCGACCACCCCGAATCATACCACAGCTTCATGTACAAACACTTCTTCTCACATGTCGATATCCACCCCGCCAACATAAACATCTTGAATGGCAATGCGCCCGATCTCGCCGCCGAGGCAACATCCTACGAAGCCAAAATCGCGCGCATGGGCGGCATTGAGCTTTTCTTGGGCGGTGTCGGACCAGACGGCCACATCGCCTTCAACGAACCGGGCTCCTCGCTCGCAAGTCGCACACGAGTGAAGACCCTTGCTTACGACACCATCGTCGCCAACTCCCGCTTTTTCGACAATGATGTCAGCAAGGTCCCCAAGAAGGCGCTCACAGTCGGTATCCAGACGATCATGGATGCGCGCGAAGTCGTAATTGTTTGCACTGGATCTCACAAGGCGCTTGCCCTTCACCACGGCCTCGAGGGGGGCGTAAACCACATGTGGACTTTGTCCGCACTGCAATTGCATCCTCACCCTCTTATTGTCGCGGACCGAGATGCCACGATGGAACTCAAGGTCAAGACAGTGAAATACTTCGAGTCCATTGAAGAGTCGGGCACAGATGCGCGTACTCAGGGCCCACCATTGGTCTACAGACCGCGAACCTACGTGCCCGCTCCTCTACTCACCACCGGAACCGCAGCAGCACAATTACCCAACAACAGCAACAACAACAACAACATCACATCCGCCCCTCTAGTCGACGCTGGAGCGCGCGTCCTCGTCCCCAAAGATCTCAAGATCAACACTGATATGCGCCGCTCAGCAGATGAGGATGGCGAACTCACGCCGGACAGTATGTCATCACGGATATTGGATTCGGGGATTTCGGGATTGGATGCCGCGCTCAAGGGGGAGTTGTTGCCTGATCCGATGGCGGCGAGGATGACTCCCGTTTAGTCGGTTGTTGAATATTTTGTTCGTACTTGATTTTGTAAAAAGATTGCAATGAGCATGGTTTGAGCAGGTCAGGGTTTGATTTTTTGGTTGATTCCATCGGCTAGATTGAACATTGAAAAATATGTACTGGAGTTTTTTGTTCCTATCGCTCACGCTACTCAGATATCATATGATGATGTACATGCTATATACAATTCTAGCCTCAAAATAACCCACGATTTAGAGCTTCGCAAAAGCAGTAGCCACCACATTACTCATATCAACCAAAGTACTCTTATTCCGTACCCAAGCCTCTATTCCCCTCCTCCCGTTCTCAACACCCACACCACTCTGTTTCCACCCTCCAACACTCATTTCGGCGGGCGACTCGCCCCATGAATTCACCCACGTGATACCGGCCTGCAACTGATCAATTATGCGATGCGCAAGATTCAGATTCGTTGTAAACACGCCTGCTGCAAGGCCCAATTCAGTCGCGTTGGCGCGACGGACGGCTTCTTCAATTGTGTCGTAGGTGAGAATGGAAAGCACCGGACCGAAGATTTCTTCCGTCACGATCTTCATGGAATCCGTGCAGTCGGTGAAGACGGTTGGCTGGACCCAGAATCCCTTTTGGAGCTCTGCGGGCAGGTCTTTGGGTTGACCGGGCCCACCGTACAGCAAGGTTGCTTTATCCGTCTCTATGCCGTGTCGGATGTACTCTGTAACTTTTTGATGATGGACTCGCGAAACGAGCGGACCAAAATTGGTGGAAGGATGCATGACGGGACCGGCACGGATATATTGCATCTTTGCTAGTAGACGTTTTTCAAAGGCCGATTTCATGCTTCTGGGCACAAAGACTCGTGTGCCGTTTGTGCAGACTTGGCCTGTGCTATAAAAATTGGCCATCATGGCCCCATCAACGGCAATCTCGAGATCGGCGTCAGGTAGGACGAGAAGTGGCGATTTCCCGCCGAGTTCCATCGTGACGTATTTCATGTTTCCGGCTGCTGCTCCGGCTACCTTTTTGCCTGTCGCGACTTGGCCGGTGAATGATACCTTGGCGACTGAAGGATGAGCGGTCAGGTATGCGCCCACATCGCCGGCGCCGTGGACAACGTTAAAGACGCCTGGGGGGAGACCGGCTTCGGTGTAGATTTTGGCGAGAGTTTCGCCGTGGAGAGACGTGAATTCACTGGGTTTGTAGACCATTGTGTTACCGGCTGCGAGACAGGGTGCAGATTTCCAGAGAGCTCTAAAGTGCGTTAGACTGTCCATCTCCTCAACTTTCGAGAGGAATTCCTCAAATTCGAGGGAGCTTACATCTGAATAGGATAGTTCCAAGCTCCAATACCCACACATACACCCAGAGGCGCTTTCTTGGTATACACCCACGCATCCTCCCTCAATTGAGTCGTCTCCCCATTCAACCCGCCACCACCTACTAAATTCGCAAAATATTCAAGCACATCCGCGCCCGTCGCGACATCTACAACACTAGTTTCCGTGAACGCTTTCCCTGTATCGTGTGTTTCGGCCGTGGCGATCTCGTCGTTTTGTTCGCGCAACAGCTGGGCCGCTTTCTGTAGGATGCGCGCGCGCTGAATGGGCGGCGTAGCGGACCATGACGGGAAAGCGCGTTCGGCAGATTGAATGGCCTTGTCGACGTCGGCGCGTGAGGCTTCGTGGATGTCCGCGATGTGTGCGCCGGTTGCAGGATCGATTGTCTGAAACGTTTTAGAGGAGGTGGCGGGTTGGGTGTTGCCGTCGTAGTAGAGCTGCCGCGCGGAGTAGTGAACCATGTTGTCGATGAGTAAATGAGTAAATTGATTAAGCGGGAGGACGTAGAAGGAGATTCAACAAGTCAATTGTCCTGTCATGAACGTCCACAGGTACTAGTCAGAAGATAGAAGCTGAGGCAAGGAAGATTTTACCTCATTCCGCGGGCGAGTCACTAGCTTTTCCGGCACGTCATTGGCCACCACTGCACTCTACGTACAAATACTACTCCGTAGTCATCGCAAGCAGACGCCCGTATACTATATAGTTAATCTAATTACTCGCCTATTCGAACAATAAACACTGTCTCGGCGCCGTACATCGCTACTCTGTATGCGCGTACTATGCTAGCGGTTGCCCCGAATAGGAATGCCCACCCCGACTCGCCGATTAGCGGCGCTAAGCCTCTAGCGGCATCCTTAATCGCTATCTTTTCTTTTTTTTTTCTTCTTTTTTGGCGATTCTCTGTCCAGAGATTGGAGTCAGGAGAGAGAAAGCAATGCATATCAAGCTTTTCAATCATCCACGCCAGTGCATAGTTTGTATACTTTGTGCGCTTCTCTGTATATCCACACAAGTATACCACATACATCGCAGTATGTAGATAACAATTGGCCCCATTCTCTCTATCTACTACGGAGTACGTACTAGTACGTAGTTGCAAAAATTTTCCCCTCGGGATCCTCTTCGGTGGCTGCCGTTGACTGTGGGGGATCCTCACCGACGTCACTTCTCTGCGAACACGAACTCGGACATCCAACTCATCCCTAGGCACGAAAAAAAGAAAAAGAAAAATAGCATGACCAGGATAGTGGCAAGGAGTTGGAGCGAGTTAAACGATTTATATCCTCCTCAAAGGCATAAGCACTGTAGTGAGTGCATCCTGAGTGGCGCCTTATCGGAGCCAGTAGGAAAACATGGCGACCGGGATCCGACAGCCACAACACACGACACTTGCATGGCGACTTGCTAGTAGCACATAAAACTACGTACTGAAAGCAACGCTGTGAGACTCCATATAGACACTAGACAAATCCAGTTAAAATACGAGAGCAGCCGGTCTGGTGGCTAAAATAAAATGAAGGACTTGAAGCTCAGTGCAGCCCCACTTGGGATCCACTGATTGCTCGAGAAATTTAGGAAAAGAGAAGGCACCCAAGGAATTAAAACCCGTCTTTCTTCCTTTCCTCCTACTCCCTCTGTACCGCCGTTTTGCTTTCTGGTTTGATCAATCACCACCATGGCGACCACTGTCCTACTCCCCGCGAGCGAGCTCGACAGCTATGACTATGTTATTGTCGGAGGAGGTACCGCTGGTTGCGTGATCGCCTCGCGCCTCGCCGAGTATCTCCCTAACAAGCGCATCCTGTTGATCGAGGCTGGTCCGAGTGATTACATGGACGACCGAGTCTTGAATCTGAAGGAATGGCTGAGCCTGTTGGGCGGCGAGCTGGACTACGACTACCCAACGACCGAGCAACCAATGGGTCTGTACAGCCCTTTGAAGGAAAGCAAAGCTCCGAGAACACTAACACTTCCCAGGAAACAGCCATATCAGACACTCCCGAGCCAAGGTTCTCGGCGGATGCTCGTCACACAACACTCTGATCTCCTTCCGGCCCTTTGAATATGATTTGCGTCTTTGGCAGGAATCCGGATGCACAGGCTGGTCCTTTGACATGTTCACGCGTGTACTCGACAACTTGCGCAATACCGTTCAGCCAGTCCACGCTCGCCATCGTAACCAGCTCTGCAAGGACTGGGTACAGTCTTGCTCGACCGCATTGAACATTCCCGTTATTGAAGATTTCAACAAGGAGATTCGGTCCAAGGGCCAGCTAGAGCAGGGAGTTGGCTTTTTCTCCGTCTCGTATAACCCAGACGATGGTCGACGCAGCAGCGCTAGTGTGGCCTATATTCACCCTATCCTCCGTGGAGAGGAACAGAGACCCAACTTGACCATCTTGACCAATGCATGGGTGTCACGTATTAATGTGGATGGGGACACAGTCACCGGCGTGGATGTGACGGTGGAGTCCGGTAAAAAGTATTCTATACACCCCAAGATTGAGACTGTCATCTGTGCTGGTGCGGTCGATACACCACGATTGTTGTTACTGTCTGGACTCGGTCCCAAAGACCAGCTATCATCTCTTGGAATTCCGGTCGTCAAGAACATTCCCGGAGTTGGCGAGAACTTGCTCGACCATCCGGAAACCATTATAATCTGGGAACTCAACCAACCTGTGCCACCTAACCAAACAACCATGGACTCAGATGCCGGGATCTTTTTGCGACGAGAGGCACCGAACGCTGCGGGAAGTGACGGAACAGCTGCCGATTTGATGATGCATTGTTATCAGATCCCTTTCTGTCTAAACACCACCCGTCTCGGCTACGATGAACCCGTAGACGCTTTTTGCATGACACCAAACATTCCGCGTCCACGATCTCGCGGTCGACTGTATCTGACCTCATCAGACCCCAATGTCAAGCCCGCTTTGGATTTCCGATACTTTACAGATCCAGAGGGTTATGATGCCGCAACAATAGTGGCTGGTTTCAAGGCTGCTCGTGAGGTAGCGAAACAGGCACCATTCAAGGACTGGATCAAGCGAGAAGTCGCTCCTGGACCCGGCATTGATACTGATGAGGCGCTCTCTGAGTACGGCCGTCGCGTTGCGCATACTGTGTACCACCCGGCCGGCACAACAAAGATGGGCAACATTGAGCGAGATCCACTCGCCGTCGTTGACCCTCAATTGCGAGTCCGAGGACTCAAGAAGATCCGTATTGCGGACGCCGGTGTATTTCCTCACATGCCTACTATCAACCCTATGCTTACTGTGTTGGGTATCGGAGAGCGAGCAGCTGAACTTATTGCTGAGGAGGCAGGCTGGAAGAGGAACCAGCCTAGGTTGTAAGACCCCAATAAAAAGCTAAAAGAATCTTAAATGTCGCCTGCTAGTGACCGAAGATAGAGGTGGAGAGCAATGGTAGGCTCGACAGCACTACTGATTGATACCCTTGGAGCGTTACATAAAATGTTGATAAACTAAGCCAGTTGGAGTGTAGTTATAGGCACATATTTTACCATACAAAATACAAAGGAAATAAAAAAAAAAGTCAAAAGCTCTAAAAAGCATTAATCTATCACTCTATTGAATGGTATCACCGATGCTATGTAAAGTAATTCCCAAACACGACAACTAATTTAAAACTAACATGACAGCAAACATCATAAATCCGTTAATATTTACAAGAATACATCTTAAAAAGCCTCCACACAAAACAACCTTTGGAACGAGACAAACTACAACTCCTTCGAGTCAAACACCTTCATACCAAACTTCCACACCTGATCCACCGTCAAACTCGGCCCACTATACGAATCAACCGTCTCCCCCAAAACCACCAAATCGGCATCCGCGCCATGATCCAGCGTACCCTTCACCTTCTCCAAACCTAACATCTTCGCCGGCGTAAACGTAACGGCATTGAGGGCCTCGGCTGTAGTCGCATTCGTCCAGCGTCGGAAATTGTTCACGCACTCAATCAACGTCGCCGAACTACCCGCAATCTTATCCGATCCTTCGAGCGTGAGCCGAACACCCTTCTTGATGATCCGGTCCCCATTTGTCCAGTCATACACACCGTCCGGCAACCCGCACAGCCGCATCGCGTCAGTAACCAGAATGAGCCCCTCGCTATGCGCGTTGTACGCAATCTTGATAGATGTAGGATGCAAATGAATCCCATCCGCAATGACTCCGAAGTACGGCTTCGGTAAATCGCTTTGTCCCAACAGACCAAACACGCCGGGGTTGCGGTGGTAGAAGGGCCGCATGGCGTTGAATAAGTGTGTGATCATCATTGCGCCTTGGCCGACAG
Organism: Talaromyces ruber; assembly: GCA_022813215.1. NCBI lineage: Eukaryota > Fungi > Ascomycota > Eurotiomycetes > Eurotiales > Trichocomaceae > Talaromyces > Talaromyces ruber. The sequence goes on along the minus strand of JAKLMW010000064.1, from coordinate 79,801 downwards.
CGCTCATGGCTTGTTCGTAGGTTGCGTCAGAGTGGCCGATTGAGTAGATGATGCCGCGCGAGACGAGGTCGGGGATGTGCTGGATCATGGTGCCGACTTCGGGGGCAGCGGTGATCATTTTTATTGCTGGTCTGGTGGTAGTTGTGGAGACATTATGATGGCGGTGGCCGTTGACGAGGCCGTTTGCGCGGATGTCTTTTTGCAGGGATTTGGCGATAGGAGTTTCCGGTGTCGGTGTCACGGCGTCTTCGTCTGCGATCTCATCCGCTGTGTTTTGGGCAATGTCGGGAATGTTTTCAAGTCCGTAGCAGTTAATTATATCCTGAAAGCCCTGAGTCGAAGCAAGTAGAACCTCAGGCTTGTGAATCCCGTTTCGCGAGGGATTAATAAAGGGTCCCTCGACATGCGCGCCCAAAGACTCAGCGCCATCTTCCGGATTCCGTTTCCCCGTCGGCGCAAGCGATGGGAGAACCTGCTTATAGTTTTCTGCTGTCGTACTCACCGTAGTCGGCAGGAAAGACGTCACACCAGTCTTGATCAAGCCTCTATTCGACTCGATGAACCCTGCATCGTATTCCTCCTTTGTAGCTTGAGGAACGGAGTAATCGAATCCCTGGGCACCGTTGAGTTGTACATCGATGAAACCCGGTGCCAGAATGCGGCCCTTGAGATCAATGACTTGATCAGGCGAAAGTTGGAGTTCATAAAAGGCTTCTTGGTCCTTGAGGATTTTGCCAGTTAACGAATCGATCCATAGGTCTTGTTCGATGAGATGGTTGGATTTGAGGATGCGGCAGTTTGTGAATTTGGTGATGCGCGGAGGCGAGCTTGGTTGGCGCGAGGGCATGATGTCACCTCTTGACTTTCGATATATATACTCGAAAATTTCGGGATAAGTATATTTTATCGTGTAGATAATAATCGACCCAGCTGTGCGCACTGGATAGAAAAGAAAAAGAAAGGAGAAATAGAAAATTGCCGAAGGCAAGTAACGATATAGATATGAATAATTCCGGACCAGGACAGGCACCGTACCGTATCTACGTACCTATCTAGTCCGAAGTAACTATGTAAACGCAAAAACAAATAGCTACTCCGCACGATGGGACATGGAAAGACTCCGGAACACGGTTGGCTGGATCTTTAGTCATATTCTAGTAGAAATCTGTAAGGTAGTCGTTATCGTACGTAGCCGTCCATTCATATTTGCTGGGCTGAGGCTGTTACCGTGCTACGTCGACATTTGCCAGATACTACCGTCCAATTTCGACATTGTAAGTACGGGTATAGACGATACTGTAAGATTGCCACGAGGTGATGTGACCGCTGACGGCGGCGTACGGAAAGTCGGCGTCTCGCCGTTTACGCCGGATACGCCGTGAAGGATGCTTTCGGCAAGCCGTGATCACTTACCCATCAGCCATTTCTATCAGAATCAGGCTTTGTCGGACTGAGTATTTGTTAAGCATGGAATGGGAAAGTCCAATGCGGTCAGTTTGTTGTGGAACACCTGAAGGATGATGAGGAGGCTTTCGTATTGGTAATACCAATACAGAATCTGTATGCATGTGTAATACGTCTCGGTAATCAACTTCCTACATCTCTCCGTCGAAGTCACCCCATACAACAAATCCATGCCTCTCAAAACACATCAGAACATAGATTTTCTCACGTAATATCAAATTGCGATCGCCAAAAAGTTCAGCACAAAAATTCATCAAGCAAATGCACCATTACTCCATAATGTCGACAGTCAATCACACATACAAATTTCCAACATGGACGCGACCGCGGCGGGGCAGAATGCAACCGTATCTTTTATCGTGGTTTTGTGCCATGTAACGCTTCCAGGTGGCTGGTCCTGGACGGTGGTTACGTACTCAATGAAAACCAATGTCAATTATCGCTAATGAATTGGCATTTTGAATTCTTTGTGTATTCATGCATCCGATGAGTTGGACACAGATTTCTAGAAATATGATAAAAGATGATATCAGGCCTATTACATAGTACACCGAAATGTCGGGGTGCTCATTCCGCTTCTTTGTATGTACGTGATATCGGATCACCGGCGTGATGGGTCAACATCAACTGTAACCCGCTCCACCACTACCACAAACCATTAATCAAATGTGACGAATAGAATTTTGAAAAATATGGGTATCTGATGAAACTGAGAGGCAGCTTGACAGCCCTATTGACGCATTATATCAAAAAGGCTACGCTAACCCACTTGCGGATCCAGCCTAGCCGTTTGCGTGTATGATTGCCGCTTTCGGTAATTTTGTAGATTGACTTTTGACGACGAATTCCAGATCGTATGGTATCTCGCTGTAATTCAGTATTCAGAGTGCAGTTCAGCCTCAAAATTAGAACTGTGAATGCACCCGGCCAACACGTGTTGCTCAACAAGAACTTCTAGAGTTCGGACATGTCTCGCATTCCTGAGACACCAAGAATGCACGATCGAGCGCGATCACGAGGCAGATCATCTCACTGCATGCTGGGAAGACAATCATTGCTTTTTAAGAAAAACAAAACAGCTACCCAATCATTTGTTGTCATTGGCTCGTGGAACTCGACGTTTTGATCGGTTCGATAATACCCGCAATTAAAATCTATCGAACGATCTGCATTTCCACCTTCGATTTCCGTCCATTGCTTCTATCCAAGCCAATTTTCTACACAGCCTTTGTCTTACTCTAAACCCACCTCGTCATACATATCGTACCCATGCAATACGAAGTACACTTGGCAACAAGAAGCTGAAGAATGGATGCATGAGCCAAGTACCCTGGCTGTAATTACTTGTTTTACTTTCAGACCTCCTAACTAATCCGGCCTGATTTCAATTCGGATTGTTCGGATCAATTGCATTGTCGACTGGTGCTTGTGACTGGGCTATATGCAGGTCTATTGTCTCGGTCCACTGCATTTCGATCCCTTTTGTACTCTCTGCGAACCACCTGTGTCGTGCGGCGCAAAAATCTTATTTTATTTTTTTTTCCTTCGCTTGCATGTTGATATTCCTTCACGGCCGATTACCTTGAACATAACTTGTATTGTCCCATATCATCATAGAAGAACTTTACTGATAAAGCTACTCCCACGAGAATTGCTGCACAATATCCCCGACCAGCTAATCCAGTCATAATGACTTCCGAGGATGAAAAGGAGTACTCCAAGCCCATCCACGACAATGGCGACAAAAACATCACCGCCAAAGAACCGGAATCTCAACAACTAGCACAGACCCAACAACGTCAACCAGCCGGCGAAGATGTCGTGCCCTCTGTCGAAGGCAAACCATGGATGTACAAACCCCTCAAACTCGGCCCATGGACATTCCCTTGGTATGCTTCACCCGAAACCCAACTACTCATGGTCTCCTTTGTCTGCTTCCTATGCCCTGGAATGTTCAACGCCGTCAGCGGCCTCGGCGGCGGCGGACAAGTCAATTTCCGTGATGTGAACAACGCAAACACGGCTTTATACAGTACCTTTTCCGTGGTTGGCTTCTTCGCGGGGTCAATCGCAAACAAAATCGGACTCAAATTGACCCTCTCCTTTGGCGGGTTTGGGTATTTCCTGTACGTGGCGTCGTTGCTGTCGTATAATCATAATCAGAATGTTGGGTTCTTGGTCTTTGCGGGTGCGTTGTTGGGTGCTTGTGCGGGTTTGTTGTGGTGTGCCCAGGGAGCGATTATGATGAGTTATCCGTTGGAGAGCCAGAAGGGTTCATTTATTGCTTTCTTCTGGATTGTTTTTAATCTCGGTGGAGTTATCGGAAGCTTGGTATGTGCCTAGTCATTTGACATATGAGAAGCCACCGCTGACGATAGAAAGGTTCCGCTAGGCCAAAACATACACTCAACAGCCGGCGAAGTCAACGATGGCACATACATTGCCTTCATGATCCTCATGGCCATCGGCTTCGTGCTCGCCTGGGGCCTGTCAGACTCCAAATACATTAAACGCAAAGACGGCTCTAGAGTCATCGTCATCAAACAACCTACCTGGAAGACCGAGATCATGGGTCTGTTCGAGACTCTTCGCTACGACCACTACATCATTCTGCTGTTCCCCATGTTTCTGGCTAGTAACTGGTTCACCGCATATCAATTCAACGCCGTGAATGGTTCTTACTTTAATATCCGCACTCGCTCTTTGAACAGTTTGCTTTACTGGCTCAGTCAGATGATCGGTGCCTTTGTGTTTGGGCAATTGCTCGACCTCAAGTTCTTGTCGCGCACAATGCGCGCAAAGTTGAATCTGGGATTGTTGTTTGCGCTTACGATGGGTATTTGGGGTGGAGGGTATGCTTTTCAGAGAACGTATGATCGTCAGTCTGTCAAGCCAGATATGGACTGGAGTTCGCCGGGTTACGTTGGTCCTATGTTTTTGTATATGTTTTATGGATTTTATGACGCCTCGTTTCAGACGTGCACATACTGGTATGTCTCACCAGTCCTTGGATGGGGATAGCGTTAACTTTGATCAGGTTCATGGGCTCCTTAAGTAACAACAGTCGCAAACTTGCCAATTTCGCAGGGTTTTACAAGGGCATTCAATCCGTCGGACAGGCAATTACTTGGCGGTAAGTCTCAAATACCTTTGATATGTTGGCCTTCGCTGATTATTTATCAGCATGGATGCGTTGGACACGTCTTTCATGCGCGAATTCGCCGCGTGCTGGGGCATTCTCGCTGGATCTCTCGTGATCGCGTCCCCCGTGGTCTTTTTCCGAATCAAGGATCATACAGATGTTGAGGAAGATCTCAAATTCTCAGACGAGACCCTTAACGAAGTTGCTCCCGATCACGTCGGGGAAGAGAAGTAATCTCTTTCACCAGACTGGTTGGTAACCACTTTGATTGCCGCGAGAGTCTTCCGGTGTTGTTTTTGATATACATTTTTTTTTTGTCATGGCATGCTATCATTCGTTGATGCCATATCTTATGTTTGATTGTCTACAGCATTGCTCTGCATTGTGATCCGCTCGCTACCTTTGTATTTGATGGGAGATTCTTGATTTTTATGTATTTATACCCTCATAGTGTATCTAGGAACACAACAACCATCCCTTGGATATATCCAACTCAAATGCTGAACATATACGCACTAACCTTGCAGACTCTAAATTACAGCGATGCCTTGATCATTCCTTGCTCTGACTGCACCTCCTTCTGCGCACGCTCTCTCAAAAATCGTCTCAATATCTTCCCACTGGGATTCTTTGGCAACGCATCGGCAAACACCAAACCACCAGTTATCCTTTTGTGCTGGGAGAGTTTCGCATTGACTTCCCCGACTATCCGGTCCGCTGTCGGTTTGGTTGCTGCAACCCCTTCTTTGAGTACAATATACGCTCTAGGATGTTCTTGTCCATTAATTGTAACGCCCACAACAGCTGCGTCGGCGACTCCCTCACTCTCGAGACAGACACCATCTAGTTCTGCAGGGGCCACTTGCATGCCCTTCACTTTGATGAGTTCTTTCAACCGCCCACTAATGAAGAATTTGTTCTCGTCGTCGTAATAACCAATATCACCCGTTCGTAGCCATCCGTCTGGTGTCAAAGTCTCGGTAGTTGCTTTGGGGTTTCTCCAGTATCCTTTCATTACTTGCGGTCCTCGCACCCAGAGCTCACCCTCTTGGTTTGGTCCCAACTCTTTGGCCTCAGATGTATTAGAAGATGGCCCACTTGAAAATTCATCCGGTAAGGACATAATTTTCGCCTCAGAGTTGGCATTGGGCCAGCCTACGCTGTGGCTATCGCTGATTTTGCCTGGCTCCCAGGCTAGACATGCGCATGTGCATCTTCCATTGTCAGTTTTTTTTTTTTTTTTTTGCAATTCAAAGAATGCACAAAGCTACATACTCGGTCATCCCCCATCCCTGCTTAATATTGACCACACCCTTCGGCCACAGATTCTCGACTTCTTCCGATACCTCTCGACTCAACGGCGCAGCCCCGGATCCAATAAATCGCACAGAAGAAAGATCGTACTTTTTGGTCTCCGGTCGCTTAGCAAGCATGACCACAACCGGCGGTACGAGAATCAAATGCGAGATGCGGTACTTTTCAACGTTCCGCAACACCGTCTCGAAATCGAATTTCTCCATGATATAAACGGGCGTGCGACGGTATTGTGCCACCCCCAACATTAACATTTGACCCATGGCGTGATATAAGGGCAGGAAACAGAGCCATTGCTCTTTACTTCGGTGTTTTAGCTCGTAATCCACATCTTGGCTCATGTGGTTGTGGTACTGTAAGACGTTTGCGACGTAGTTGCCGTGTGTGATTTCGACACCTTTGCTAAGACCGGTGGTGCCTGAGGAGTAGTTTAATGCCATGGTAGTATCTCGAGCTTCGTTGGGGCCCATCAAGGGATCCCATACAAATTTTCCACCTTCTGCTTCTGATACGATCAATGAACTCCAATGACGACAGCCAAGGTCTCCATCTTGTGACTGAACCTTTGTGAAATCATCAAGATCGAAGTGGCGATCGTCAAGTACGAACGTCCGCTTCTCGTGACCCCTTCCCACTTTCCTCGCGGCCTCTAGACATGTCTTCATCGCATCACCGTCTTGACTTATGACAAACCTCGGATCTGAATCTCTGATTTGATGTGCCAATTCCAGCGCCGAATATGTCGGATTGCAGCCACTGAATATGCCACCAGCCATTATCACGCCCATAAAAACTACCGGGTAGAAAAGATTGTTTGTGCCGAAGACAACCACCCTATCGCCTTTGTTCAACCCGGCTCTTTGCAAACCGGCAGCGAATCGTTGGCTCCATAGTCGAAATGTGTGGCGAGTAAGATTCCGCGTTTCGGGATTGGCATGATCTAGGAGATATGGTTTGTCGTCTGGGAGAACGTCTGCTGGATCCCCGAAAATCAGGGTGGGAAAGCTGTGTTGCGGAATGTCGATTGTGTATAGCGATTTGATCACCATTTTGCTGCTGCCAACTGCAAGAATCAGTCCAAGAGAGACCTTAATCTTTATGTAGTCTAGAATGAGACGTGGTTGTAACAGAGAAGAATTCTGAGGAGAAATTGATAAAAGAAAGCCAAAGAAAGAAGTCCGATCGGTAAAGATTAGTCTAACTACTAAACACAAGGCAAAGAGCCACGAATAGAAGTCCTTTTTCCGTGCCGGTAGTCTGGCCAATATTTTCTTTTTCTCGATCATTATTGCTTAAATTCTTTGTGTTATTGCCGGGCATCCAGTAGTAACCCCGACAGGGTGATCTGCGGTGCGGAGAATGAATGCGGGGGAGCTCCCAGGGACCGCCAACTATTACTTTTGGCGTCAATAGTTACTCTTTCGTCCAATGATATCTGTATTAGAAAGGCAATTTCCATGATTCAAGGCGGGGGGAATGCAATAGTGCCGGGTATGTCGGATGGGTACCGAGGATGTCGGTTCAAGGCCATTCTGAATATTGTCCCGTCAAGGCTTTGGGCGATTTGCCCTAACCTACGTGTATGTTGCAGTCGCCAATTCTCTCAGGGCTATGGTTCTTGGATATCTGTTTGAGGATTGATATGAGACAATGAATTTTCACTCCACTACATTCGTGCATCTTACTTGGATATTACTATCCTTATTCCAGACCATCCAAAATGTGTATACGTATGCGACTCATAATAGCCCCGATTGATGTAACAGCTGTATCTGGTAGCTCGAGCTCGGAAATATGTGTAGAATATCTGATTTCCCAAATCGCCCACGCTTTAAACAATCATTCTTTGCCTGAACAGAAGGATTCCTGACCCCAGGCTCCGGGTGACCAGGTAGGCCGTCTGCTTAATCTTTATCTCTCGTTTTTTGCATGCCTATAGAACTTATCTACCATTCAGAACTGACCATAAACAGCAAATCATGTCTGACAATATAATATATCTTAATCTAATAATAATAATCACTGCAACAGAGATTCGACAACTTTACAACAATTCAGCACTGACTGCAGTTTCTCGCGTACAGTCAGTACTGACTTTGATTGGAAAGGATGACCAAGCTGGTATGGAGCTGAGGGTTTTAATTTCAATTGTACCGCATGCAGATGTCTTGAAGACATCTAGGTGACTGGATGATAAATTATCCCAGGGCAGGACTCGAGGTCCGCTTCCCAGCATCCTTTTTATTGTGAAGGTACGACATACTTGGTACATGTATTCATAGGTGACTATATACTGAAGCCATTCTATGACTCCATAGACACTCATCTAGACCTAGGCTTAGGGACTACAAAGGTCCCCGACTGCCAGATGGCTGGTCTCCAGTTGATGGATAGACGATATCAGTGTATGTTACGGGTGTAATCAGGCAAGGTGACCGGCCTGTGAGCTATTCGGTGAGCAATCCGTCACAGCACTGAAGTATTCAGTACACTCACTACTGCTGTTTCACAAGACCGCAGGAGTCTCATCTTCTGGCTCAGCAGTTTGTCTAGTGGATGGGCATTGTTCCAGCCGCCACAAGTCTTGATTCTGTGGGTGATATGGCACGTTCGCTGCAAGACCTTGCATTGGTGCCGAGATTATCACAAAGTCTTCTGATCTTCCACCTTCTGGATATTTAGATTTCATACCCGGAAAAATGGGGCGACATCCGCCTTGAATTTTCGGATGAGGATCTCTGCAGATTACCAAACTCTCTATGTGAGCCCAAAAATGAAGCCTGGCAGTCAGATGGTAAATTGAGTCGAAGCCCGCCGTTCCCCTTCCATGTTGCTGATAATTAAATTTATCTAGACCGCAGAGTAACATGACACCATGAGAACATTTCGAGGATCTGGTGCTCATATCGAATGCCAGATGAAGATTTCTCGGGGTGAAAGTTTTTGGCCAACTGTAACTAAGGTCAAGCGTGTGAGTGTTCTGCATTTCAGATTGATGGGAGTGGAAGCATGGCTGACTACTAAAAGAACAAGAATCCCAGCCCGTCATTAACGAATATTTCCTAACAAAGTTCGCAGCCTCGAGGCGTTAGTGCAATGGAATGGAGAACATGCGAGCCTTGAAGTCCCCGAAGGTAAGACATCTCCCTTCTTTCTCTTCCTCCCCCATTCATCTCAATTTGCATAACGGAGGCATACCTAAAAACCAGTATATAACTTTCATCACAAAGTAATCTAGAGAACTCCTTGAGTGGCACTTCTACGTATGCGGAACACGAACAGACTATAAGGGACTGACGGCATCGACAGAGTGCTTGACCGGTACGTTCTTGAGGCCATTGGAATCCTGACTGACAGCCCATTATCCAGTCTGGCGTCTGCTGCTGGTAAACCCTGTTCTATGTTCTATTCACCAAGCATTGTGTAGCTTCTAATCGCTTGAAATGTAAGGTACCCAATAGGCACGATGCCTTTAGGGATCTTGAGACTCAACAGACGGCCGTTCGGCATGAGCTTCGTTGCCAAACCTCATCAAGAAGCTAAGCTCTTCCGTGTCATGAGCGCATAACATGGCACTTTTCAGCATCAGGCGCCATCGGTGCTAAGCGAAGATGCAAAGCTGTCAATTTCGGCCGTAGACGTACGGCATGAACTATGTAGAGATTGCTCTGCTCAAGAAACTACCAATTTTAGGAGATCTCGTACATTGAAATTTTCCAGGCAGTTGTTGGGGGGTCTTTTCTAATATCATGATGACCAAAATCCAATTTCAGGAACTCTCAAGATATCAAGAACAATGTGTCACTTATGCCCCAATAAGGATTGTATATAACATGAGAAGAAAACCAACTGAGTACTGTATCATATACTGCAAATATAGATCACAGAAACAAAACATGACAATCGTCAGCCTAGTAATTTGCACACCTAATCTACAAACACCTTCCTCCGATGATCGCTGCTATCCACTATACTGAGATTCACTCAAACGACAATTGATCCTAGTCCACATAGCACCAAGCTAACCATGCTCGTTGTACGAACACGGGGAGAAACTTGATAATGAGAATAGTATACTAAAGTATGTATTCACATGTGAAGATTGACGTCATACGTAAAACGGGCGCGTAGCTTAATGTTGGTCGCTATAACTATCCCAAAGTAGTAAGTAAGAGAGAGGGGGGTATGACATGTGAAAGTGACAACTATCGTCGAATGTCACAAGTCATCTCCATATGCGTACTTACTTACGTACATGTATGTAGTTACATAAGTAGCTCAGATGATGTTTCAGTCCTTAACCCCACAGAATCAAAAAGAAAGGGGAAAAGAAAAAAAGGGCCTTCTACTTGTATCGTACGTGCTTCGTACCAAGACATGATCAGCATGTGAAAAAGTCTACCTTTCTTCTTCCAAAAGCCTCATATGAACCCCGAGCTCCGACCCACCAACATCTGGAATCGTGGATCCAGATTACAACTAGGAATGCATACAGCATTCAATGTTACTTGGTATCAGCTAACAAGACTGCGTACGTACGTAACGTAGATAGTATCATATCGGCATGCCGATCTACCTAGGTATCCATGCCGAGGTTTCTGGCTTTCTCCTTAAGACTATGGACTTGATGCATGCCAGGGGACCCATAAATGAAAATCAAGCGTAGCGGCTGAGTTTCTGATGTTGTAAGCAATTATGCTTACAAAGGCCGTACCGGTACGTCTGCACTCTTGTATGGCTGGGATGTTCATAATCCGGGTCTCGACTCTCGGATCCAAACAGAACCAAGTACGAAATCCGTTTCGGCAGTCCCTGATCCCCCGTTCACGACATACATACCTCCCGCACATTCCTCATCTCGGTCGTCGGGCTTCGGTCTTCACGGGATGGATGACCGACCCCTTTTGAACTCGCCGGATCGCACCAGTACGTAGTAAGATCATGGAGACGGACTTGGTCTTACGTGCGTATGAAAAAGGTACGCTCTCCACAAATTAACTCCTTACGTGGTAGGTTTTGATTGTTTGTGGGGGTTGGGTTTCATGCTTCTAGACTTAGTTGATCAGGTGAAGGTGAAGAAGCATGTGATTCCTCCGACTTTGTGGGGATGCTACGCCCGTACGTAGGATGTATACGGATCAAGTTAGTCTGCTCCGGACACACAGATCAGGAAGATCAACAATCCAAAATTCATTAGATTGTGGGGGGTTTGAAAAATCGGATCATCACAATGGTAGGAAGCAATATGTACAATGAAAGAAAATAGCATGTCCATCATATCCGTTGCGCCAAAACTTGCCGGACTTTTGTAATGTGCCTGTCCCATATCCTGTATCAACCCAAACAAAATCGAACAAGGTTTAATACATTCTCGGAATAGAATGAGAAAGTAGGGGGGAAAAAAAAATGCATATTCAAATAAGCACGTATGTAATTCATAACTCATGCATATAGTCATTTCAAGATCCGTCTTATAGTTTCAAGGATAGACCCATGTCAGGATCTACATCCCCGGAGAAGCCGTCGTTCCGCTTGGTATAATCGTAATTAAACAGATTATTAATGTTGCCATCATGAGTGAAATCAGGGAGGTAGTCAAATTGGGGCTTGGCTTGAGGCTGTTTCTCGAGCTGGGTATGGTTGTTGGTGTTGACGTTACTGTTGAAGGTGAAAGCCATTATGCCGTCTTCGGCACCGAATAGGTCGGCGCCGCCATCTTCAAAGTTGAGGAGAGCGTCGAAGTCGTTTTGAGTGACTTCGGCGTCGTTGGCCAGGTCAATGAAGTCGTTGAGACTCATGTCGGGCTGAGCTTTGAACAGGTTCGGGTTGAGGTTTTGGGTACTTCCGTTTTCGCTGCTGTTGGAGTGTGGCGGCGTCGCGACATCGAACGGATTCAAGGTTGTGCTGTGGACCGTTTCAGCTGGGATAAAGCCAGCGGACGGTGCGTTGAAGCTCGAAGGATAAGCAAGACCGGGCACTTTCTGGGCCGCCAAAGTCTCTGGGGGTGGCGTCAACGCTGCTGGACGGATAGTCTCGGTAGGAGCAGCTGGTTCATGCTCATCTAGATCGGAAAGATTAAGCGAGATGCCAGCCTTTCGGATCGCGGCCTCCAAGAATGAAGTGGCAAAGTCGGCAGATGCGTAAATCTCACGCAGTCGCTGCAAAATTCGCATACATCGGTAGAACCGCTGTAGACTGACCATACGCACGTTGGCATCGTTGGATTTGACGTCCAGTAGATGAATAATGACCGCAGGCAAAAGCACAGTAACCCCGGCAGTGGGAAGGTAACGCGTAAGATCGAGCTGGTGGAGGCGTTGTGCGGTGTTGGTAATCTCGATTGCTGCATAACGCACTTTGCTGCGGGAAACTTCTTGTAAAGCAGCCTCGACAGCCGGTGAAGGCATGGCGGGAAGCACTTGTGGTCGGTGCAGAGCACTAGATGTCGTGAGGTAAATCATCCGGAGTAAAGAGCGATGCACTTGCAACGATGATTCGGCAGGTGAAAGAGAGCTAACGCCTTCAAGCGGTGTGTATTGAATCTCAGAAGGCAGATTTGCTTGCCATTGTTCCAGCTCCTCATCGCACTTTTGGACTTGAATGGTGCCGGCCTCCGACTTCTTCGGCACAAGCATCATCGTGGTTTCAGTCGTACCTCCGAACCGGTGGCTGAGAACGGAGTACTGGGCCGATAGAACGTGGCTCACGCAAAGACAAAGCTTGGCCTTTTCAACGAACATCATGGCCAAATGTCGTTGATGTTCGGTATTCGTGAGGAGTTCGCACTCGCCAAGCATATTCAAGACCTCAGGAGGAAACTTCTTGAACTCAAAGTCGTCCAGCGTCAACATGGGCACGTCGCAGTCGTCGTCCTTGACCCTCATCGGCCGGCGCATACCCAACGCAATAAGTCGATCTCGCGTATACGTGCTCCACCAAATTCGTTTCCATAGCTGTTTTCGTCGTGGTCCCATGCCCGAGTTGCTGGGGTCCCGGTGAAGACCTATCGTATGGGCAAGAGACAAACTCACACCCATCCAGTGCCAGGTGTCCTTTTGATCGTCTGGTGTTTCGTACCAATAGGTCATGAGCAGGAGGGATTGAACTAATGAGATGCGATCCACTTCATAGTCAAAATCATACAATAACTAACCCAGTCAGTATCTGAATTACAATCTCGGCATACGATCAACCTACTCTTGCTCTTTGAAAGAATACTTTCCGGGCTGACTTTCGATTATTATACCCAGCATTGTGTAGGGCTCCCATGTCCACAAAAGCGGTACCAGCAAACATCACGGCCTGGAACAAAAGCAAGCTTATGTGATGGGTTCCGTCGTTGCGGGCGAGAATTTGAAGAAATTCTTCCAAATCGAGCAGAGGCATGTATGGGTGAACATAGTGGATATAAGCTTTGAGTAATTCATCTCGCAGAGCTCTGTCCGGAATGGTCAAGGCACCCTTTGCCTGCAAGTAATTAAGATCCTCAGCCTGTAAACGCTGTGGAAGGCGTCTAATGTAGTTTGGCAGTTGATTTGTTTGTCCTGAAGGAGTGAGTAAATTTTGTATGGCATCGGCAACATTCGGCCCTATATTAGCTGCCATCGACATTGACTGAGAATAGCTCGAATGCCTTTCTGGGATTTCGTTTTCAAGGTGCGAACCTTGTGATTGATCTGTAAGCGTGTTAGTGGACTACCACAGAAGATTGGAGGAAAGTACTGACAAATGAAATGTGGCATGTGCCGCCCTTGATCCAACTCAATGGATTCTTGGAATGGCGATAAGGAGTCGTCCTGCGTTGTAAGACCATCTAGACCTAGCTGGTCGAACGCATCTGTGCCATGACTTGAAGTTCGTCGTTTCGCCACATCTTCAGACACCTCAGTGGGGGAGTCTGGTGTTGTCTTAGTGACTTCGGCATCGACACGGAATTTCCTGATTTTGATCAGTAAAGGCATGATCTGGACATTTCAAAAGGCGACCCACTTTCTCCTGCGACTTTCCGTGACAACGCATTCCACTTGATCCAAACGGCAGTTGGTACAAGGCGAGCCGTTTTCAACGACATCACAACGGACTTTGCGTGCACGACAGCAACAGCAAGCACGGGACGCTCTTCGCTTAATCGGTCGATTGGCTGCAGCCAGACCGGCGGCTGAGGCCTTTCGCTTGTTCTGCGACGGCGCCGTCTCCGGAGGCGGAGAGGAAGTGGTAGAAGCCATATTGAACGAGCACCGGGAAGGTGTGACGACAGAGCGGAGAGTAATTAGAGGGTTTCAAAAGCGTTCACATCAATGCAAACCAATTCCACTCGCACAATGACTGACACAAGCTGGGGTAAGGAAGGGGCTTCAGAGGAAGAAGAAGAAGAACAAGAAGAGAAGAGTGGAAAAGAAATGAAAACCGGGGGCGGGGCCAGCGACTTTTTAGTACTTTGATCCCGAGTCTCATCCAGAAACGAAGAGGATCCCTCCCCCCATGCGCCTTCTCCAGCATGAGCCATAAGCTGACTAGCGCGATGCTATGTCAAAACGTCCCACCCCAGGCCACAGGGAATGACCCAAAGCAAATTGGCAAGGGCTCGCGCATGATTGCACGAATCTGGTGGTGTTTTTGCCTCCCCCGGACCACAAGTGGGCTCTGACACGACGGACGGATGGGTAGTTGGGACAAGTTGCCAATTCGGTCGAGGTGTCTCGGGGGTGGGGAGGAAGCGATTACGTCGTGCGTTTGGTACTTGGAATATATTACCTGCGCTGACTACGGACAAGATCCGCCGACCCTATCCGGGCTAGTCGCCTACCGCATTCAAATACAGAGCGTTAGGTTCCGCACTTCGCGCTTGGCCTGCTGTTTGTGTACTAGTGGGTATGCCTGTATTACTGGTATCCTAGTACCTATCTATCCTATGCAGTGGTAAATATTCGAGGTGTGGTTTCAACTGGTCTATGCCAGTTGCATTTTCGGATTGCGTTGGGGAGACGTTCACATGCGGCATATGTACGCCCCTCAATCATTGCCATACTACGTATATGCTCCGGTCTGGGTATGATTGGTCCATGTATTCTCATCGGCTCGTACGTAACTCCAACGGAGAACGGAGTGCGCACACACTGACAACTCCAGCAGAATTGGGATGCGAGGTCTAGAGGAATCTGATCTCCGATCGTTTCTTTCTTCGAACACCGGCCAATTTGCGAACCCCAGTGGGAGCCACTTGGACAGACAAAGCCGACCACTTGATTCGATGTTCATTGTCTTTGCGCTCCACAGCTGCAGTTCAACACAATACTATGTCGGGCCCAGGGTCACAGATCCTATCGCTGCCCGGTCGCTGTCGTGTGCTGCAGATGCAACGCCGAGAATTAGAAGCCTTGTAGAACGGTTCTAGAGGAAGGCGTTCAGTCGCATCGATCGATCCTTCGAACATCGCTGTACCGTGATAGTAATACTTTCCCGCGGCTTGTGACGGTATTACTCACAGTACGTATTGCTACCCCGGGCACGGATGGCTCAAGTCGGCACGAAAGCCGGGCGAGCCCCACTCTGGCCACGCCGATAAAGGTCAAGGCAAAACGGGACGATTTACCTGATTAGGATTGGTCTACGCTTTTTGCACTTCGACAATCCTGCTCCGCACGACTCCTATGCAGATGACTGTCTACGTATCTGGACAAGGAGTTCGACGTCTTTGTTCTTCTTGCTCTTGCTCACCCATCGACGGAGTAGCAGACGTCCAGAGGAAGTGAAACTGGCGAGCGCTGCTGTATGTACATACAGTCTTGTCTTCTCGCAAAATACTCGCACCAGCGCATCTTCCCCACCAAGACCTGATCGCCATGTCCAATCACGACGGCATATTTGCAATCAATTACTATGAAATGCCCCCCAAAGCTATACGTAATTGAGTTACGGACTACGTACGTATAATTATGGGGTAACCCGCCCAAAAAAAAAAAAAAAATTGAAGCATGAACCCCCTTCAAATTTCAAGTACATACTGCGTAGTAATACCAACCAATTAAGATTCAAGTGTGATCATCCGAATATCGGATATATGTCGAAACAGGGATAGTGGGGATAGCCCAAAAAACATGAACAACGTTCTGGGTCCAAGGGGAAAAGCCCTCGTGACCGATTAAGACTTTCTCTAACTCAAGCGGTGTCTTTGATCTCGTCATTTGCGTAATTGTCTGGGGAAAGCAAGATTGACTCATATCACGCGCGCATCTCAACACCCTCAGATCTCTGGACGTACATGTGTAACGGCGTTTTAAGCTTGATATGTAGTAGATTTGCATCTCAATCTTGTGTATTGAAACACGTGGGGAATAGTGTGCATTTTCATAGCGGGGAGAGTCATACGGCTTGTAATTTGTACTATCGGATGGCTGTAATTTGACACGTGTCCATTGGTCAATACCGCTTCCGGTAATGCAAATACCTTGCAAGCATCGGATCCGAGGGATCTCGGACCGAGTCGCGGTCTGTATTTTTCAGTCTACTCCAAGCTTGATGCAACGAACAGGCAATGTTTTCTTTGTACTCTAGCTTTGCCATAAATTCCGGGGAAACAACACACGTATGGAGGAAATGCTTCCTCACAAATTCTTTTTTGAACTCGGTAATTGGCTCCTGTAGCCCTCCCAAGCAGTGTACGGAAAATAAAAGCTTGGTCAAAAATCCCCCCGGTTTTTCCCTTAACCCTGTCCGCAAACCTTGTACCTACCTCTGTATCACTGTAGAGTCTAGACACTCGGAAACATATCCGTGCATAATGTTAGTACATTTAATCAATAGAGCTGGGCATCTAGATGTAGTTAAATGGCTCACTCATTGTCAATCACATTGTTAATGCATCTAGAAGATCATATACTTCCACCGGAATCGGCATCAATATAAGCCTCGTTCTCGAAAACGAAAAGTGAATCGTCGAATCGATGATCACCAATCCACGGAGCAGACCATTGCTATAAACCAGTCTTTCTTCCGAGTCCCGGCCTTCGTTTCGTACGTACGTACCATGAACTACCTTCAAGCCATGCAATGTTCGAGCCACAGCTTAGTGCAAAACTGATCACTAACATCTCTCCACAGTGGGATCCTCCAGACTCCGGATTGTTGGGTATGCAGTGCCGTCCATAGTGTGTATACGGAAAATCCCGGCTTGGATGCTCACAGCTTTCGACGCTATAAAATTCTAGCATCCAACATCATGGCTTTTATTTTAGAGTTTGCGTGATACGAGTTTTTTTTTTTTTTTTTTTTTTTCTGCAGTTCTTTCATAATGGCCACGATTGATGGCGTGCAAGGCTGAGCGGGACGGTTCAGCTTCTAGATAAGAATAGATCCATGAATGAATGTACCATACAGTTGAAAAAAAATTTCCTCTGGTGAATAATTGGGTTATTTAATTGGCAGAACGGACCGACTAGTCGACCATATCGATCGTCAAAAGTATACTCATGTAAGGCTTAATTGTCAAAGACGTTTGTCATCAAATGAACAAACATCACGGATCGATGTATATACTGGGCATATCCAGGCTATTCTAAACCATTTTCGATTTCAAAACAGTACTTGTTCTCGACCTTTAATTGGAAGTTCTACTTACCCGAATCTCTATTTGATGTTAATCACTCACTTGAAGCACTAGAGGGCGTTATGCGTCTACACTGCCCGAACTTCGGGAACATACGGGACAATGTTTATTGAATCAGAGTCAATCTTGACAGAGATGAAGAGAATAGACCGTGATCGACATAAAGCAAAACTTGATTTTTGATTGTGCGTTCGACAGGTCAGTCTACGAAGACCTGATTGAACAATTCTGTTGAGAGCCACGGGTCAAGGTGATTAGGTAGCGGATTAGGGCTTCGACCCATCACGCGCACTGCAATTGACGGTTTGATCGATCATATACAAGCTCATACTTTAGTATATCGCTCATTATTAAGACAGGTCAAGATTGAAATATATTTAATGAATGTCATGACTCTTCAATATATACTCTCGTATCTGCTATGAAAGGAAAACAACATTCAATGCGAGGCAGTTATTTGGATGCCTAGGAGGAAATTTCCGTTCTTGGAGATCATGGTCTTGACCACGTGCCGCGAACCAGTAGAAGAAAAGCACCCCGCATCATTCTTCGTATTCAGGCAATAATAATTTTCAATCCATCGCGCGAAGACAATGGTGGCTTTTGATATAATGCAAAGTTTGGGGTCAGTTCATCTAGTCCAGGGTATCGATTTACAGCTACAGCGGACAACAGTGAGAAGCCCCTCGACCACAAATACCTCTAAGGTCAATTACATACAAATGGGGAAAAAGAAGCTACAATGAAGATAGTCATAATAGGCGCAGGTATATCAGGCCTGACATCTTACCTCTTCCTAAAAAAACATCTACCTCGACCGTCCGCCCCAGCCTCAGACCACATCTACATCATATACGAAGCCTATGACACAGACAAGGACAGCACGTTTGAGCAGCGCTTATCATCTTCCGAAACTGGAGAAGACAGTCTTCACTCTTCAACTCTGATCGTTGGCGGCGGCCTAGGCATTGGTCCCAATGGCGTGAATGTGCTTCGGCGGCTTGATTCCAAGTTGCTCAAAGAAATTGTTGCGGGTGGTTATGTGGTGTCCAAATATAACATGAAGTCCAAACATGGAATACTTCTTATGAGTATGGACTCTCAGGTCCCTGTTTCTGAGAATGGTCACGACGTCAATGATCATAGGAGTGGGAAAAAGATGATCAATTCAGTGGCTATCAGCCGTCATTCATTATGGCGTTGTCTGCGCACCCGAGTTCCTGATGGAATCATCATCAACAAGCGAATCTCGCAAGTAGTAGCAGGCTCATATGATGAACCGGTTATTGTCAGGTTTGAAGACCACAGTAAGCCAATTGAAGCCGATCTGGTAATTGGAGCAGATGGGCTTCGGAGTATCACCAAAAACGCATTATTCCCGGACATCAAAGGGGAGATCTATCCGCCTCAATACGAGTGAGTTTATTCATGTGATTAACACAAGATTTTCACTAATAATCTGGGTAGAGGCCTTGTAGGTATTGGCGGCTTCATAACTCTGACGCCAGACCTTCGCCAAATTGTTGGCAAAGGGACAATGACTTTTGTATCTGGCGGCAACGGGTTTTTTGGCTATTTTCCAGCTACCAGTTCTCCTTCTTCTCCTCATAGTGATTCGATTAGCCACATTTCTGAACCAAGTGACAAGCTAGGATGGTGGTCAACCTACGCAATGAAGAAGTGTCCCACAGATCTGCGCAACGTCAATAGCGGAGAAATTATCAAAGGGTTGCGTATCAGGCACAAATACTGGGGCGATCCAGTCGTACAAAGAATAATTAGCGATGAAGCGTTAGAGATCAAACACATTTATCCAACCTGGACTGCTCCCGAGATTCCAACTTGGCAACGAAATGGTGTGGTATTGATCGGTGACGCAGCGCATGCATTACCCTCGACTTCAGGACAAGGATCATCACAGGCTCTCGAGGATGTGGAAGCTTTCAGCTTGTTTCTCGCCGACGAACTACGCAATGCCTACACAAACCCACTCGCGTCACAAGATGCGACTGAGAGGGTAGCAATCACAACAGCAGCCAAACGATATGTCGAACTGCGGAAGCCGCATGTAAAGAAAATTCTCGAACATGCCAAACAGATGCAGGACAACAAGCGAGACAAGTCTTTCTTTGAAGAGTATCTTATGTACTGTGTCATGTGGATTATGGGTTGGTTTCCTTCTGTTGTGTCGAAACCATTGATGGAGGTGGCTACGTATAATGTCAATGATGAAGTTGATAGGGTGCTCGGACAAAGTCGGTCCATGTGATCTGGTACATTCTTATTTCTTTGATCAAGTGAGATAATCAGTACTGATTCAACAGTAATACTAAGCTCATGATGTTTTGGAGTAAAAAGAGTTCATCACCTTATTCCTTCAGTGGAAAGGGTATAATCGAAACAGAAATCCGGTCATCCTTCCTAGATAACTTAATCTTTTTCTCAAATTTTGCTTTCCAGGTCAATGGGAACCCACAATCTGTAAATATTCCAGTCAATAATATTCTGTTACATAGAAATGAATTTCATTGGGCGTGTGATGGCTATTTGTGCTTCAATCTATGTCTCTAGATTAGGTTACGATATCACTTCTCCAAACGAATCATCGAAGTCCCTTTCAGCTCATATTCAAATGGTACCAATCCACTCGTATCAACCTTTTTGGCGCTTTCCACTATCCGTGAATTTATGGTATAGCGACAGTGATCGTCAGTATGTCCTCGACAAGGCTGCATTCTACCCAGATAGCCCTATCAATCTGAAAAGGATTGAAGACGTCTCTCTGAGATTGAAGTATCTAGTGCCCGGTGTGAACTCGTTCAGCGAACTTGGGCCTTCGTTGTTTTCCTTGAAGCGTTTAGTTAAGAAGCTACAACGTGGTTTGAAGAGATCCAGATTGAGAGGGCGAAGATGTTAGCGAGAAAAAAAAAAGAAGAGAAACTACTGTTAGCATACAAGATCAATACCATCATGCCATCTCTTTTTGAACACGATCCCCTATGATGACGAGGGTGGCACGCTGGTCATTGAACCGAAGGGAAAAAGTCTAGGTTGGATCGTGATTGAGAATAAATTCGTAGAAGAATCCATAGCATAGTGCAAAATCACGTTCGTAGATGCTGTATATTCCAGATACAGACTAATCTCAAACACTACGCACTATACCTGATTTAACCTAGCGCCGTCTACCCGGCAACCGCAACGGACCCAAACAACATCATCACGTCAACACTCCACGCAAAATCCGCCAGAGTTTTATGTACAAACACCTCCTTCCTCTTCTTCCCCTCCATCACATAGCACAGACAAGAGACATGGCGCAGCCTTTGTCCCCCTTATCGCCATCTTTTGGCAACTCTCGCGCACAATCACCTGCATATGCTCCGCCGTCCGCCGTCCGCCGTCGACGAGGAATTGACGAGATAATGTCGGCGACCGATCAATACGATAAGGAAAATGCCTCGCCAAAACCTGCAAAACGTGCTTTCTACTCATATGACGGCAGTGCTGACGATGAATTAATTGACGGTAACAATGAAGATTACAACAATCTGAAAATTTCTACTACACCTGCTCGAAGCAATCAAATCAACAATATGGACGAGATTGGCGATGATATGAGCGCTGATTTCAATGGTCCCCCGAGTTCACCATTTCAGTACGAAGCGCGTGATGATACTGTGGATATGCAAAGATTACAAGCCATGACCAGGTCGACGGCGCGAAGCACGACCACGTCGCCGCAGAAGAAGCAGGGTCCAGAAATCTATATTGATGAGGATGATCGCGATGACGAGATCGATACTACTGAGCAATATGATTCTGGCCACCAATCTACTGAGTATGATTATACAACGACGATGAGTGACAACGATAACAAGAATGATCAGAACGACGGTAGCGTGCTTCGCGTGGGGCCAAAACAAGTCGAGCACTCGACCATCGGAAACAGCTATATTGAAGAGAGACATAACGAAGAAATGAGCACAGTTGCTCACCACCATGAAGAGAGTGCTCATCCTGATGCAGCGCAAGACAATGACACAATGGATGATACATGCTTCAGCACCTTTTCGGCCGTACCAAACGTTGATATGACCATGTTCGCCAAGCTTGGACAATCTCCCACCAAAATTATTGGCGATACCATGGAATCACCTGCTGTGAACCGAACTCCAGGATACTATCGACGGTCAAAAGCAACAACGCCAGCTCATAGGCCGGGGCTTATGGACGAAACTGATATCTCTCCAACCCCAAGAAGGAGAAACCGTCCTGGTAGCGACGAAAGTGTAAATCTGCTTGACTTTAACGACTCATTCAACTACTTCCATAGAGTTTCTCAGCGATTTTCGATGTCGAGCAATCGTGCGTCTATGTCTCCTCGACGTCGATCACCGTTGAAACCTCGAGACCCAATGCGATCACCAGCAAAGTACAACTTGATAGACTTTGACATGCCACCACCTGCTACGCCGATGTCAATTCCATCCATCACTCCGCGAGAACTAGAATCTCTGAAGTCCGGCTTTCTGTCTGAAATCTCTTCCCTCAAGGCCACCCTCAGTGGCAAAGAAGCCGAAGTGGCAAGTCTTAAACAGGCTGTTGCTGACGCCGAGCGTCGCGTAGGAGAAGCACTTGAAGAGGTCCGCAATGAGGCGATTCGCAAGGAAGCCCTCGAAGTTGAACAGGCCGAGTGGGAGCGACGAGGCAAGGAAATGGAGACAGTGCTACGTGAAGTTCGAGCTGAGATCATTGACGGCGAACGAGAGCGTGAACGCTTGACTAAGAAGAACGATGAAGCGGAGCGGCTCAAAGAGCAGCTCGAAGGAAGAATCGTCGAGCTTGAAAGTCAACTGGACTCTGCAAAGAAAGCCGCTGCTGCCAACCCCGGTGCGACCATGACGAACGAAGACGGTGACAAGTCAGGCATGCTTACGCCAGAACAATCTGCGAAGGAGGTTCAGGAAGCTGTGGAACGGGTTGCACGAGAATTACACACACTTTATAAGGGCAAGCATGAGACCAAGGTCGCCGCTTTGAAGAAGAGCTACGAATCGAGATGGGAGAAACGTGTTCGCGAAGCCGAAAATAGACTCCGCGAAGCCAACGAGGAAGTTGAACGTCTCAAGACGGAGCGCGACACAACCATGTCCGGACCCTTGAACCCGAGTATGAGCATGATGAGCGTTGTGGGCCGGGACAACGAAGAACTCGAGACTGAAAACAAGGTCCTTGGAGCTCAAATCAAGGGTCTTGAGGAGCAATTATCCACCATCAAGCGAGATAATGAGCAGCTACACGCCGAGCTGAAAATGGAGCGTACCGAAAAGGGCGAACTGGTCGCCGCTGTCGATGAATGGCTCAATATGCAACAAGCTAATACCAGCCAACAACCCGCACCTCCATCTTCCCGCGAAGTCTCAAATTCATCAGCCTACTACTCCGCCAGCGAACAAGAGGCGCCCCTAACGTCCTCCGCCTCATCATCCTTCGAAACCAGCCCATGCAAGATATCAATCGATGAAGGAGCCGCTGAACCCCCTCACCAGCCAGTTTTCAAACGCAGCATAAGCCGCACCGGACCTTCCTCAAACACTCTAAGTAGCGGTCTCCGCCCCCCATCATCCGGCACAACAGCAACAGCAGCAGGAAGCGGCGGCATCGAGAAACGAAGCCGTCTAGGCATGTATGCCGGTGGCGGACACATCACTGGTGGAGGCCATCATTCGCGACACAACAGCGGCGGACATGGAGGTCGTTCAATTGCCATGCCGGCTACAACGCCGGGACGAAGTGGGATTATGAATTCGATTGAGCGTATGGGCGCTGGTGGACGATAAGACACTTATTGTTTCTCTTTCTTTCTTTCTCTCTTCTTGATTATTTCTTATTGCTGATTGATGATGAGTGGAGTTGCGAGATTCGGATCGGAAAAGGAGTCATTGAGTTGATACCGATTATATCTTATTCTTCAAATCTTTCTAGTCGCAGTTTCAGTTTTTGAGTTTGTTTGTGATACCATACTGATTACTATTAGTGCAATGAGTTAATGAGTTATGGATTTCTTGACTGTCTTTCATTCTTTGTATATTTTGGTTTAATAATACAAGCGATAAAGAATATGTATATTGAACATTAGATGGAACGATCGAAAACAATGTCTTTTACGTATCTCCAAAACTCGCTGAGGGAATCTCGAAATTGGGAAGCAACGACGCAAACGCTTGGTACGCAGGGACTCTAATTGCATCGACAAAACTGGATGATACTAGGGAAAGAACGAGATGTATGTGCAATTGAGACGGAATAGGTTGCAATCACAAGGGATCGCCTTCTAGCTCAAGCCTGATAATCTTCCTCACTAACTATTACATGAATCACTTCGCGTGGATGACTATCAGAAGCAGGAGGCCCGGCAGCAGCCAAACACGGCGCTACAGATCGCACTGTGACTGTGTCCTTGCGACGCTTGATGAACCACAGCTGAGAAGTACCAATCAACGCGATGAGGGTGCTACTCCACCACGCTATAGGAGTACAGCCACTGGCTGTCCCGGCGCTATACAGATAGCCGGCTACCGGAGGAGCGATTGTACGGCATGCCGCTCCGGCTGAAGCGGCTAGGCCGTTGACCTTACCCATGACGGAACAAGAAGGGCTGGATTGTTTGATCAAGATGAGAAGGACCGGGTACGCGACTATCGAGAGAATGTTGCGGATCGCTAGGCAGGTATATATACCAGCGTAGATGAGGTTGGATGGAAGCAAGACGAGGAATGGAATGATAAAGTATGTGATAGGGTGTAGAGCTGTGACAAGTACGAACAGTCTCCAAACACCTAGCCAATCCGTCAAAGGGGCAAATATAACGACTTGAATGAAGAGCGCCATTAGTCCGTCAACGGACATGATAAACCCGACAGTTCGTGTAGATAGTCCCAGGCCACCGGAAATGCGTGGGAATGAATGAGAAATGAAATCAACCGGGCGTTTATCTTGAAGGAAGATAGGGAGGAGATGATCGAAGGTCATCGAGTGGTATGTGAAAATGCCAAGCGCAATGATGAACATCAGAACTTGGGATGTGAATGCCACCTCGTATCGCGGCGAAGATGATCGTTCTTTGGAGGTCTCGCCATCGATGCGCCAGCTTTCCGTTGAATGCCTATTGACTTCGTTGAACGTGCCGTACGATTCAGCGCGAAGGTCAACACCAGAGTTAGCCGTAGCACCGGCGGTAGCCAGGAATGGTGTTTCAACATTCACTTTATAATCCGACTCTGATGATCGTGGCTGAAACTCGGGATGAGTCTCCTGTAGAAGTATGGCGCCTCCAACGATACTAATCAAGAGAAGACCGGCACAAAAGAGGTTAGGCAAGAGGAATGGGTACCTCGCGAATATACCATATGGGGAGAAGACCGACGGGAACCCTTCAACGGGTTTAGCAAGTAGTCCTCCAACGGCTAGATGCTGTTAGTATGAAACAGTAGAAGAATTGGAAGAAAGATGCTTACCAGGTCCAATAATAGTACCGATCGACCAGACAAATGGCATTACAGCATAAGCTCGAGCTAGAAAGACGTTAGCACAGTATATCATATCAAAGTTCAGTATGACTTACGCTCATGTTCCGGACGCTTCACAAGCTCACCAACCATGGTCTGAATCACGCCGATGTTCCCATTAAGCACACCACCAATGATTCTGCCAAGGAGAGCTACCCAGAAAGTCGACGCAAACCCGACAATCAATAGCGAAAGCATCGTGCCAGCGCAACCGAGTAACAAAACGGGTTTGCGACCAATGCGATCCGAAAGGGCGCCCCAGAACAGTCCGGTCAGGGCTTCTGCGAGCGAAAAGGCGGCGACTAGGACTCCGGCGTAGAAGGAGGCGTCATTGGGGTTGCCGACGTGGAAGTCTTGGACCATTACCCATGAGTATGGGAAGATCGAGGTGAGGGCGATGGGTTCCGCCACACGGCAGATGCCTACATTGTTATTCATCAAGTTGTGAAAAGAAAGTGCAAAAGGGAAGACCCACCCAAAAGAAAGAGCTGTAGCGAAGGAAATTCATCGTCCTTCGAAATCGGTCTTGTCTGTGGCGTTGATACCATGATTCTTTTGACTCGTGAACAGTTCTTACCACTTCCTCGCAACCATGCAACCACGCAACCACGCAAGTAGTCCTCGTTGATCTTGTTCTCTTCCTTGACGACTGAAAATACGAGGTTAAGTAAGATTTGGTTTATTCTGCGTAGATTGCCTTCCTTGATTGCTTGTGTTAATCGATTGAGTTTGCAAATTCTTGTATTATTTTTTTGCCCTTTTCCTCACAGGATATTGTCGGGCAATTCGCTAGTGAGGTGTGTTTGCTGAGCTGGTTTGAATGGCAGTGATGAATTGACTGTGGAAGGTATCACAAGGCAAAAGAAAATACCCAGGGAAGATCGAAACAGGAAGAAGAGGGGAAGATGTAGAAAGTAAAAACCGTTCTGTGGTACAGCCGTTCCTATGGTCTCGCCTGGAACTACGGGCAGCCAAGGCCGGCAGCTCATAAGGAAGGTGGCAACCAGAAAACAAAGCCCTGGACTCGGCTATCGTTACGGTAATACAATACTTTACGCTTATTCTGTTCTGCTTTTGGTTGGTTGAATGTAATTACATGTAATGTAACGTACTGGTAGTGAAAAAAGGAATGCATTTTGATAACATTAGCGCCCGTTTAGCTTTGCATTGGCGCCATTCCCCGCCGGAGGGCAACGCTGATTGGTGTTGCTTGTGTTGTATGAACAGTAAATCAACCCCATGTGTCGAACATCTAATCGATTTCTCTCCTACGGTGATATACAAGAAATCAATGGATTATTCGAGTGTCATTACGATACCTGCGTTGAATGTGTGAAGGCTCTGTGATGGTGGGAGTATGAGGATATCGAAGTTCTAGCCATCATGAACTTGCGGCCCGGTGACCGCTCTTTTCGAAATATGCTAGATCAAAGGATCCCTCGTGTCAAGGCCTCGAACGTAATCGCAACCTTGAATGTTGGCTTTGTGTTGGTCTTGGTCGCGCAGAGCACGCTCCTCAGCGTACGGAATGTATGTGGTCCATTTTCATCCTGGGATAGAGTTTTCTTTGCTGCTGGGAAGCTTTGCTACGATATATCATGCACGTAACATCAACACAAGAAGGTCGTGATTGTACTATACAAGGACAAAGAATTTATGTTACTGCTGATCAGTCCCCCCACCACCATGCGAAACCGGAATATAGCTTCTTCGCTCTCTCGCAGCCTGTAAAATGAAGCGTCAACCGACAAGTTCCCACTTTCCTGATTCCCTTTCTAGAGTCAAACTCACCTCCACCCACCCTTGAACCCAAGGCCTCAGAACTGCCCACGTAAGCAGACCACTGGTCGCAAGTATAAACATTATGACCACGGCCTCATCTTTCCTCGAATCTCGCTCTATCATCCATCCTAATAGTCAGTATACATACCACCTCCAAAACTATCCACATATACAAGTCGAAGGAGAAGACGCACGAAAACAAGTCGCAATAACATCCTCCTCCTTCGCACCCTTACACTTCGGCAAATTATAATCTAAGCAAAATGCACGATTGCAATCATTACAAGTCAACGCTCTATTGCGGCTCGGTGTCTGTTTTTGTTGTTTATTATCGTCTCCGTTGTCCTTCGAGTCCTCGCGCACGTCAATTTCGGGTACAGCGTAGTCGTCGTCGAGATTTCGTCCCCATGGTTCCGGTGATGCGGTCGTTCGCTTCAGTAGTCCATCTGACAGGTCCTTGTCTGTGTCTATAGGTCGGAGTTCGATAATTGTGCTATTTGAGAAGCAGGTGCACTTGCAGAATGATGAGGGCTCTATGATTGCCAATTATCAGTATAAATCTGACGTGTGCTGAGGACGGGGGCGGCTGACTTACTCGCAGCTAATACCCCTGTTATGTTTGAGAAGATACTCAACCAGAGTATATAATGTAGAATTTGTGATAGGCTCTTCATTTTGATATGTGGGCTTGGAGTAACGTCATCAAAGTGCACCCCGATCATTTCAGATGACGAACGAAGCTGCGACCGAAGCCGGGCGAATCATCGAAGCTACTCCGATAAGATATGGTCACGTGATGGTAAATGAACATACGAGACAACGTAATGCATCAAAAGTTTTGTTTCTTCTACTAGACGTAAATTCCTAGTTTTGAAAACTAGCTAACCCCGACCCTTCAACCCCTTGCGCCGATTCTCGCGTTGTCTCTTTTCCTTTGCAGCCTCACGTCTCCTTCGTTTCCAAGCTCTATTGTTGTCTCCACGGTTCTCCCAGAACCATTTCACAAAGTCACTTTCCTCTGGTTGTCTTTGGGGAGTTGCCTCTGTCCTTTGTTTCGAAGGAGTTTCTTGTGCTAATGACTGAGTGTGGTCATAATCATCATCCGTGTCCATGTCCTCATCTTCATCGTCATCGATATCACCTTCTGCTAGTGGAAGCTTGCGTCGATTGAATACTGCAGTATCCGGTGTGGGCGCACCACTTCTCAGATTTCTGATTTGGCGGTCTTGCTTGGAAAAGGGAGTCAATGGCTCCAGAGGGACAGGTGCGGCTCCTTCCTCTTCCTCCTCTTCTTCTTCTCCTTCAATATCGTCGTCGTTTTCGGTAAAGAAAGAAAATGTCGGTTTCGGTGATTCCGGAACATTCTTCTCTGTTTGTGTGCGTTTGAAAAGGGCTTCTAGAGGATGGACCTCCTTGTTCTCTGTTGTCGTCTCAATGTCTGACGATTTGGTCCCGTTGCCAACCTGAGAGTTGTCTTCCTGGTCACTGTTGCTTTCGCTAGTAGAGTCGTCTTCATCTTGTTTAAAGGTTTGATTGGCTTGGTCTTTAATGATCACTTGTGTAGCACTTGTAGCCTCCTCCATTTTATCACTAATTGAGGAGGCGTCGCTGCTTGGTGAGTCTTCGAACTTGCTATCAGACTCATTGTCAGACACGCTATTCTCACTCTCTGATGACCCACTAGACGAGGTCCAGTCCAGTTCCTCGTCTTCCTTTTCAGACGAAGTCATTAAACTAGAAGAAGATTTCTTTCTCTCTTTGACGGTTACTTTTTGCAACTTTTCCTTCAAAAGAGGACGTTCCTTAGCGCCATCCTTCTTGCCTGGGAAATAGTCGGCAGTCTTCGACTTTTTGCTACCTGTCTCCTCAAGCAAATTGCCTTCTTCATCCATCCAACCTT
Source organism: Talaromyces ruber (assembly GCA_022813215.1). NCBI lineage: Eukaryota > Fungi > Ascomycota > Eurotiomycetes > Eurotiales > Trichocomaceae > Talaromyces > Talaromyces ruber. Next base: position 51,023 of record JAKLMW010000064.1, on the reverse strand, counting down.
TTCCTTCTTCGAATTTCGCAGTGATCGTCTTCCCACTGACACTGGATTTCAGGAAAGTAGGATGCGTGTGCGTCTTCGCAAATTCATGGACTACCACTTCGTTTGGCGCATTGGACTTTTTAGACTTGGCCTTCTTCAAAGCTGCCTCAGACATCTTGTTCGGCGGCACCTTCGTCTTGAACAAACATTCTGCTTTCTCTGTGTATTTGGACTTGGGTTGTAACTTGGTCTCAGAGGCTTCCTTGTCGGCCTTTTTCTGTTTCTTCAACTTCTTGGCGCTCGCGGGCTCGGTCCATCCACGTTTCACATTTCGGTCGGCTGGTAGCTCATATCCATCGAGTACACTGTTATCTGCGTCCTCCGCCTTTCTTTTTGACGATGTCTTTGTTGGCTTGGAAGACGCATCCTTCTCGATTTTCGTCGCCTTTTTCTTTTTGGGGTCTTCTCGAGCCGCTTCAACTTTGAATTTTTTGCCTTTTAGAATAGACCCATTGAGCTTTCTCTTGAGCTTATCTGCTTCCATAGTAGGTAGGGTGACGAAGCCGTAATCGTTTTCGGGGAAGGTAGCTATATTGTGGAAGGAAATCTCGGTCGCTAGAGAGCGGATTGAAGGATTGAGAACAGAAGCCAGCAAGGCTGGCGTGAGAGGCGAGATATGAAGACGAGTCTGAGATCCTGTCATTGCAGCATACTGAGGTTAATAAATCTTTTCTTTCGTGTCGTCTGCCGATTGATTGTCCTTGAAAACAAAGGAACTAAGTTTGAGGCTCAACGAATCGACAGAAAAGCGCTCTTTGAAATTCAATAGCAGTATTCCAGGCCAAGGAATCTTGAGAAGAATTGTGCAAAAGATCGTCGAATAAATTAGACATCAAGTCGACCTTGAGTGAGCACGAGGCAGGTGCATGCAAAACCTATAATTTGGAGACAGAAATTATTTGGGCACTAGCCACAGCTCCGCTCAAGGCGGTGAGGCTGTTATCAGCCACATCCAGCCGATATCTACAAGACGTGTGCCTGAATGCTAAGGCGACACCGGTGTCGGTCGGCAGTTTATCGGGGGTTTCTCCTCCAGCCGGATTCTCTCCTGCACAGCGCCCGCCTGACGTCAATCACTCCACACCTACGAAATGTCCAGGCAGATCGCGTCTAGGCCTTTTACTGTCGCCCGAGGTTGTCTGGAGGTATTCTTCATATGGGCCATTTGAAAGTCCTCTACTGGCTAATCATAACTCTCATGCCTCAATTGTCTCACATGCTGGTAGGGTGTTGGTGATGGACCGAGTCAGATAACGCTATCCGAATCCATCCAACATGATATTTCAGCATGGAGATCGTTTTGTGACCTCTCGCCATCGTCATATCGAGCACTAAATCAATAGATAGATGAATTCGCCGATCAAATTGACCATATCATCACGAGCCTCTACCCATGTTCGTTGACTATTCAAGTGCAATGTTGTTATGGTCACCGGCCACTTTATCAGTCTCCCACTCGCAATCTCGCAATCGCAATCGGCGTTGGGCTCAGCACCCCAGCCTCAGCTGATAGCAACAGCCCTACCTGAGATGATAAGCGGGACAACAGTAAAACTCTCCTGCCCAAACCAGGCATTGGGAGTTGCTCTCTTCTCAAGATTATTATTCATGTTCATTATTCTAGAGTCGCGTAGCAGGTATTTTCGACTTAATTAGATCCCGACCATTAATTGCAGCTGCTGGGAGTGGCCGCATCCGGCCATTCCGCCCACGCCACCGTTCCCGCTCAGCCTGAATTACGTTGTCTCTAGCGCTGCAGTGGAGGCCACCTTAGTGCCCCTAGTCACCCTCCCGCTTGCCTTCCCCGGCCATCACTTCGACACTCACGCTCTCCTCTGTTTGTTTCTCGCTCACATGGCCACACTTGCTGAATGAAGCCGCTCGTGCTGCTTGACTGTCCCACCTTACCATTCTTATCAACTTCGTTACGACCTCCTTCCTCTGTCTGGAACCATCGAACGCTCGTTTCGGCAAGGACCTCCACTCTCAATGTGACCAGACCTGTGTGAACCGGTCTGTCTCGCATTAGAGCTGTGTTTTGAGAAGAATTCTATCATCTCCCAACTCGATCCCCGTCCAACCACCTTCGAATGCACACAGGCAAATAGAAGTCGCGATGGGAAACTCTCAGACAAAGGAGGCGCGCTCTCCTCTGTCGGCGTCGAACAGAAATCGCTCACTATCCGACCAGAGCCGCTCCCCGTATCACACTTCTCGATCACACCGCTCTAGTCGACATGATCTTTCATTTCTCGGCATTGGAAGTGGATCAGGCGATCGAGAGATTATTGTTCAAGAAACACGACGAGAAACAAAACAAGATCGAGAGGCACGGCGCCAGGAAAAGGAACGAGCGGTGCGGCTGAAGGAAAGAGAGCGGAGTATGAAGGAGGAGCATGTGGATGGCGGGTATTTGGTCACTCAAGGTGTCTACGTTGGGACGGAAGACTTCAATAAGGATGTCGTTCGTCAGCTTATGGTATGTTGTCGCGACATGAATTTCATAAAGGCGTAAGGCCGCTAACCCTATATAGATCGAGAGACGTCTAGCACCATTCTGGCGTGGGCTGAATGATTTCTCAGAGTCATGGACTGAACATCAATTGATGGCTGCAGCCCGAGGTCTTCCTATTCCTCCACCCGATGAGATACCGCCCGAGTTGCAACTCACACCACCCGCGGAAAACACAGATGGTGGCCCATCTACAGGCAGGGGCGCACAGTTTCTGGCAGTTCCATCATCAGCTGGACGACCACTATCTTCACATTCAGAGACTTCAAGCCTTCCAACACTGAGTCCTGCACAGTCTCTCCCATCATCTACATCACCAATCGCATCTGGCACATCCACTTCGCCACTTTTTCGAAGTCGCGCAAAGACTTTGGCTGCTTTGACAGGCAGCAAGAATAACCAACCTGTAGAGGTCGGTCCACGTGAGATTATGCTGACCCATGACCCATTTGTGAACGGTCAGCCTCTGGAAGCTCATCTCTACAAAGATGCTAGCGAATGCCCGATTTGCTTCCTTTACTATCCGCCATATCTCAATCGTACCAGATGCTGCGATCAACCAATCTGCTCAGAATGTTTTGTACAGATCAAACGACCAGACCCGCATCCTCCGGAACATGGTGAGCCACAAAATCAGAACGTCAGCGCCGAAAACGGGTCGAGCGAAGAGCGCAGCGGTTCGGATCAAGAGAGTCAGCTTGTGTCTGAACCCTCCGCATGCCCCTTTTGTGTACAGCCTGAATTCGGAGTCACCTACGCTCCTCCCCCATTTCGTCGTGGTTTAGCTTATGCGGGCTCGAATGGTCTCGCAGTGACTTCAGCCATTTCTCCTTTATCATCAAGCTCTTCCCTTGGTTCGATGGCCACACCGCCACTCACAGGACGTCGCAGAGCAACATCCCTCTCTGCCAGCGACCCGACTGTCATTACAACTGACAAAGTCCGACCCGATTGGGCGACAAAATTAGCCAATGCAAGAGCACATGCAGCTCGTCGATCGGCAGCTGCTACTGCTCTCCACACTGCTGCATATCTGATGAATGCGCCGGGCTCAGAGTCACGAAACTTTGGACGCCGTGGGGTTTTAGGACGAGCCCGAGGCACTAGCTCCGGCACTCAGACCCCGTCAACTCGACCTACCGGATCGCCAGCTCTTCATGCACTCGCATTCCTTACAGAACGGCGAGCCGTTACCGGTGAACAGCCGTCAAATTCAACAGTCACTACCGGAAATACTGAAGGCGGTGCATTGGCACCCCCAAGGGATAGCTCCAGACGCAGTCGGATCGACGACTTGGAAGAGATGATGATGATGGAAGCAATTAGAATGAGTTTGGCGAGTGAAGAGGAACGGAGGCGAAAGGAAGAGAAGGAGATACGCAAGGAAGCCAAGAAGAGAGAAAAAGAAGCAAAGAAAGCGGAGAAGAGCATGCGGAAAAATGCTGCTTATAGCAACAGCCAGGCAAGCCTAGCACTTCGAAGCAGTGGGACCTCGAGTCGCGTGGACAGTAGCTCTTCATCGATAATGGGGGAGGATGGGCCAAACTCGGATAAGGGAAAGAAAGCTGACCGGTCAGCTTCAGCCCCCGCAGTGACTGCATCGAATGATATAGAGTCAGGAGATGCTAGTGCGACGACGACATCTACCAGACAGCTTCTCAGTCGCAATGACTCAGACTCCTTCACGCAACCCTCGCCTACTGAACCATCACGGCCGTCGCATTTACGCCATATGTCTACCGCTTCATCGACATCATCCTCGTTTGAAACGGGAACAGCCGAAAATCCGGATACAGGTGCAGGTTCATCCAACCCGGCCCTTGAACCATTATTCAACTTTCGAAGTCTCGCAGCTGTGATTGGTGATGAGGAAAAGTCCAATGGCGTCGCAGAGCATGCGGAACACGTCGAAGACGCTGCCCAACAGCAGTCGTCTACCATGAGTATTCCGACAATCTCGAAAACACCTCCAATTGAGGATGCTACTCATCAGAATAATGCACCGCCGGCCGATATCCAGTCATCTCTCCCTTCGCAAGATTCTGTTCATAGCATCGCCCCCAAGGAACTCAATGCTCACTCAGTGGAAGTCTCGCGAGAGACGACCGTCTGATGGAGTCTCCAATTCCATATTTGTTTACTCGATCATTTCAGCTGGCCTGTACCATTCTCATCTTCGTGAGCATCAGATTGATCCAATTTTTTTGCCTTCAATTCATCTCTAATCCTTATCTTTTCCTTTCTCATCATCTGGCCATGATACATACATACATTGAACCTACCCAACAGCATTTCCACATACATATCCATGTACTTTTCCTATATTCCCTCTTTTTTTCTACATTTCTTTTTCACATCTTCTTGGGCGGCCCTACCTCGATCGATCCCTTCAATTCTTTCCATTGAGAATGAATGAACGAACGAACGAACCGATACGAAGATCCATATTGCATTTTGTAGCCGGTTTTCTTGTCTTTCTTTCCATATTTCTCTATGTTGTGCGTCTTTTCTCATGTTTGGGTATTTATGTGTTTCATTGGTGAAGGATCGGTCTAACTAGGTGACTAGTTATTATTGATCGGGTTTAGAGGTTATTTGCATTTGCATTTGAATGAATGGAAAAGATACTTGAAAGTAAAAACAAAACGGGCTATAAACGCTCCAAGTATATGTAGCCCTATACCACAATGTCCCAAAAATATCTAAAATGTTAAGGGTATATGGTATTCTAAATAGATCCGAGCAAAGGACCCTGTCCCTCACTGGCTGATTGTACCAATTTCTGCACTTCGCATCACATCCCTTGGTCAGTCCCGCTAATCATGATATAATAAGTCGTGGGAAAGAGGCGGAGGAAGAAACTTACTCGATAGCCACGTCTGCACAAATTCATGCTCATACTTCTGCGTATCCGCTACTGGCTCCGGGGGCAGAGAAGATGTCGTCTCGTTCGGGAATAGGCCATTCTCATCCCCTACACATAATCAGCAACCCAAAATAGCAATCTTGAGGAATACTGGGTAAGAGGGTGGGTAGTTTACAGTGATGGACACCGCCCTCGATCTCCACAAATGGTCGATTTAATGTATTCCGTCTCCTCGGGCCAGGCGCATCATCCGCGAAGGGCGTCGCTTCTCTCCATGGATCCGCTTTCCCGCCTATATATGCAAGCCTTGAATATGAGAGGTTGAAGCCGCCGTATCGCTGGTTTATGCGTGCATCTACGTCGGGAAGAGTGCTGATGTTGAAGGCGTATTTGCAAGGAAGACTCAGGTAGTCGACTGTGATGGAGCGGGATATCATTGCTGGTTTGGAAGGGGGTGTGCCGCTGCCGGTTTGGAAGTAGCCCCATCTAATATTGGTTCCCGGAGTGGTTAGATCGAGATATGGAAAGTGATACATAGGATGATGGCTTACTCGGTGCAGACTTGGTATTCCCAAAGTCTCCAATTTTGGGTTAGGTCATCCTGTTTGTAGAAGGTTACGTTGTGGGATGAGAAGCATGAATCCGCACTTTGGCCTTTGCCGATACAGGGCCAGACTACAGTCTGGTTCAGCCAGCCAGCAAAGTTCAGTAGTTGAGTCGTCAGTTGGCTACCCCCTTGACTAGCATCCCACCCTGCGGCAGCGACGAGCTCGGTTGCTTTTTCGATCTTATCGCTTGAGGTAGTGTCGTCGTAGAGCAGAGCGTCTGAAACAGATATATTGCCGCAATATTCAAAGAAAGTTGGGTCGTTAACTGCAGGATCCCAATTTCTTCCCTGCCAAGTTGACAACGGATAGCTTAGAACGTTTGCAAAGTCGTCAATGTAGCTAAGATCTTCAAGACCGAATAGTGTTTCCAGATCTTTGATCGCAGTGGTATTGGACGCAAGACTGTCAAGAACACCGGTTAGGTTTTCGACGGTGCGAACACAATCTTGAGGTGCATTTCGCCGTATGGGCTCCCAGTACTGCCAATAGTCCACGATAGCCTCTGTGACTGCTGAAGATGCAAGAGCGCCAAAGAAGACATCTGGATAAATCAGGCGCAGAAAAGCAACCATTGCACCGGCATAAGAACCTCCATAAGCAATATAAGGGACATATTCTGAGGTAAGACTTTTATCTTCAAGGCCAGGATATACGATATTTTGCGCAAAATATGCCACATCGGCGAGGGCTTGTTCTGTTGTCAAGAAGCGCAAGCTCTCTGTTGAAAAGTCCTCTGTGGGGATACTTGCGCCGTAGTAACGATGCTCAAGAACGACAGCAATACCATTCGTCAACTGTGCCAGTTGAGCGATTAGTCCTTTTTCTAGGTAGGGCAATCGATCTTCGAGTGTCAGTACCTAGCGATGTAGAGAAAGGTATTCGGGGATTACCTTCGCCGGAGGTTTCTCCGCTTTCTAGCAGAAACACAGGCCCTCCTTCTTTGTAATGGCTAGCGTCAAACCAGTAGCGAATGGGGAAGGTGTCACTGCTATGAGGTTCGTATCTCGATTCATTGTGGAAGTGGTCTACAGGAACAGACAAGTTGTAGGAATGAAAAACGATTGTCGAGCTGTCGGCCTCTGCGCTTAAATATTGCCCGCCAACCCCGAGAGTACTTATATATCCCTGTATAATTGCATTATGTGTGAGCCATGTTCACGATACCAGTGGTTGTTATCTACCTTTTGCCCGAATCCACGATGCACAGTGGCGAGACTCGCGCTTGCTACTTGCACCAGAGCAAGAAGAAACAGCATCCTGACTGTCCTACGTATTCTTACTCGAGGATATCAGCAATCTCGGCCGGACAGGTATCGCGGTAATTCGTGGGATTAGAGGCTCCGTTGTATGTAAGTAGCAGCAGAGATAGCGAGAGATACAGAGCTAGTAAACAAGCACCGGCGATCACGGCTGATGCCAAGCCTGCACCCAGTCCTTAGTCACATTTTGTAGCGCGGGGTGTTTGGCACTGTTTGCTGGTGAGAAGAGTCAATCGGCATATTGGATCTGATAAAAGGCAGGACTAGATGTGTCTCCTGTGCAAAATAAGAGTCAGGGAGAAATGAAACATAGGGGATATTCAGTCGAGTGCTCAGCCAGCGAACAGACATAGTTAACTATGATTGAAGGAGCCTAAGCAGCCCAAAACAGAAGAAAAAGACAAGTGGGCCCCTCCTGCATCATACGCTCGCAGCAGCCAATCGAAATCCCCGCAAGCCACAACCAGGGTTGTTGTCGTTGTCCAACGCGACAACCTCCCTTCTTTCATCTCTCTTCGTCCTACTTCTTCCCTCATTGTGTCGTCTCGTTAGTACTTCCGCCTCTCTAATCCATGTCCAGGACAACAAACGCACCAGAACCAGGGTGTGTTCGTTTAATGACGTTTCCCCCGCCTGGCATTTGAACGCCAGCAAACCAGAGAATCTTCCAGGTCCACCTGCCAATCCAGAGCGTTTCATGATCATTTTCCAGTCCAATAATATTGGCTACAATGCTACATGCAGTGGTCTGAATTTGCTACAACTCGGTCTGAGCACATCGATCAACCAGCAATCTATTCGTTTGTTTACATGATCTTCTCAAAAAAAAAATAGCCCTTGCTTATCTCTAATCATCGGCATTTTCTTGATATCATCGTGGCTCAATTGTCAACACATCGAATCATTGATCTTTTCCTGTTCCTGGAATTTCGAAGAAAAAGAGTTTATCAGCCGAGACCCAGCCATGGCTCCTCCTGATTTAAACTCGGTTCCTCCGTCTCCCCTTCTTCGTCATACTTCCCAACCGCCAGACCCTGAGCTCAATTCAACTTCTTCCACCACACATCGAGCATCTCATGTTATGGGACCTCCACCCATGCCAGCGAACGCCCTGTCATCTGCTATTGCTAGCGATCCTGCAAGCGCAGGTTTTGGACCAGGTGAGTTTGTATATAATAAGGTTTGCGTATAGCGAAAGTATATACTTACAGTGATAGGCCCTCTGCGTCACCCCCGTCCTATGACCGCCGCCGATTTGCATCTGGTGTTGGAAAAAGAACAAGAGGCAGTGGTTTGTGTCTCCTACGATATCTCTCTGGAAAAATGCTAATACAAACCCCACATCAGGTCAACCGCCTTACCAGGGAGTTAAGCCAACTCAGACAACAAACGGCATCCGTTGCATCGACGGCATCTTCTACATCAACAGGATTGACTGATACTGTGGAGGCATCGATATATCCTACGTCATCCCGTCAACATCGTTCGTCCTCCAACCTCAGTTCCCACATTCCTCCCGGATCGGCAGCATTAGCAGCAAGCGTTTCGAGCATTGCCCCTTCTCGCGACACTGCCCGACCTCCGTCACGTCCTTCAGGAGAGTTTACTCGTGCTGGACGCAGTCGGGAGCCATCTGTCACCTCACCGCGTCAGCCCGTGTCGCCATACGGTGACGTTGGCTTTCAACTCCAATCTCAGGGCCAGCAGAGCCATCGCAGCTCCGTATCACATTCCCACTCTGCCCATCCGCCAGAGGCCCGACGTTCGACCTCGATCTCGTCGACAGCGGGTACTCGATTTGAAGAGACAGCACAACACCGAGCAGAGCTTGAATCTGTCAGAAGAGAGAATGAGATGCTTCGGCGGCGGGTACGTGAATTAGAGCAGAACCTCAGAGCTTATCGCGACTCGCATCCACAGTCTCCGGGTGAGTCATCTACCCATGGCATAGTGACTGGCATGCGGGATACCTCATTGTCAGAGTCGTGATACGTTATGAACATTGGAATTTCTTTTTTGTCTGCTTGGGTAGAAGATTGCAAAACTGAATGGCGTTTACAAGGATGGACGCAATCATTTCTTCTCTTTCTTTACTTTTTTCTTCTCCTCTTTTCCTTTCTTGATTTCAAGTCTAATAAAAGCTACAATTAATAGCTGCCTAGACTTGAAGCATAAATTAAACAGGCTGGCCTAGTTGATCCCAACAATTTCTGTTTTCCTATGTATACCGTGTATTTTCACATGTCAAAAGTGTGGCTGGAGCGTAGGCAACTGCGAAAAATGACAACATCGAGCAAGCCCCTCTTCCTACGTCATGCATTTGTGGCGCATGCAGCTCCCCGCCGACAAGAACAGCGACCACCATGTCGATGACATCGTACGTTCTTCCCCTTACATAACTCCAGAACCTCTGCTCGCTACATTCTTACCATCAATTCAAATAAAAATCTCACAAAGCCACATCAACATTACCCGATATTTACCAACCAAACGAATAACATGTCTGGAAGCAACGTTGTTTACGTCAAGGGCATCGCCCCTGCGACTACTGAGAAGGAAGTCCGCGATTTCTTCAGTTTCTGGTATGTTGATCCCGATCATCGACGATTATATTCTTACCATTCATCATCAAAGACTAACGAGTGAATAGCGGGAAAATCTCCAACTTGAGCCTTACAGCCGAGTCTGGTGCAGCTGATGCTCCCAAGTCTGCTACTGTAACCTTTGAGAAAGAGACGTACGTAGTACCTTAGAGACGAGAGATTTCAATACTAATTATTCGACAGAGCCGCCAAGACTGCTCTCCTCCTTGACAACACTCAACTTGGCCCTGCCGCAGTGCACGTCGAGGCCGCTCACACCATTGACGAAATCGCCGGTAGCCACGCAGCCAGCGCCCATGAGGCCAAGGACGAGAACCAACACGACATTGAACAAGAAGACAAGCCCCGCTCTCGCATTATCGCAGAGTACCTTGCACACGGCTACACCATCAGCGACCAAGCCATCCAAAAGGCCATTGCCCTCGACCAAAAGCATGGCTTCTCTAACAGATTCACCGCCGCGCTTTCCACCTTTGACGACAAGACCAAGGCCACCGATCGAGCCAAGGGTCTTGACGAGAAGTACAAAATCACCGACCAGGCTCAGAGCTCTTGGCGCGGATTGACCTCGTACTTTGAAAAGGCACTCGGTACGCCCACGGGCCAGAAGGTGCGCGATTTTTATGTGCAGACTGACAAGCAGGTCCGCGACATTCACAACGAGGCTCGCCGTCTTGCCGATCTCAAGTCTGGAAAGACTAGCGAGCAGCCTGCTTCTGAGGCTGTGACTGCTCCGGATGTTGCCCCTAGTGCTACCAATACCAGCATTCCTGCGACTGAGGGCAAGCCTCTTTAAATCAGCTAGAAACTGGTTTCTGATGAGTAATGGTTGCTTCTTTCTTCTGAACTGCAAGCCTGTTTGTATTCTTTTGACAAGGCGTGTTCTTATTATTAGTCAGTAAATAGTTAAAGCACTAAGTGAAATACTTTTTCAAGAACGACGAATTCAACTACTTACATTTAATTGCCGAAAAGTGTCTGTATGATTAAGCATTCTTACTAATCACCCTTATACCCAGATAGGAAACGGCTCTATGCCAAGACTTGATATCATACTCGTGCAAACGTCATCATGATGAAGCATGACAACCTGTAATGGATCGAGTAGTTGACAGTTATATAAATAGGCTCACTTCTAGATACCACTCAGACACACTGACAACAAACCCCTATTAAATCTACCCAAGAACATCTACATATCTCCAGCACTCCAAACAGTCTACGAAGGTATCCATCATATCTCTTAACAACACCGAATTGCACAGACATGCTAACAGCAATCAGAATCCTCTTAACAAACCTTCAAAACTTCAAAAAATAGAAGAAGAAAACAGACAAAAAATGTCCGCCCCAAACCCAGGCCGCCAATCGCCCGACGAAGAACGCCAACCCGGAGCTCAACAACAAGAAGCCACGGGCAGCGGAAAAGCGGAGCCCAACGCCGCGCCTAGCGATGAATACTCAAAGGCGAAATCGGATGAGAATAAGGAGTCGTTGGGAAGTAATCCGGTGCATCCACTTGACAAGTATGCGAAGGAGAAGGTTACTTAGTCCTCCCTCTTTCCCTTTCATAATTCATGATATGGAGAGATGATAGACGGAAAGGGTGAAAGGGTGAAAGTATTGTCTTGGAATGTATTTAACTCATGATTATGGTAGACCTTGATGGACTCCATTACCTAGCTATGCATGTCAACTTCTAAAAGGTATAATTGCACACTTAGAAAATGTAGGCAATTTGCTGAGTAGCATTCGATCTAATCATGACAAAACATTTTGGCACTAATTTAGTACGCGGACGTGACTTGAAGTAGAGCAGAATAGTATTGGGGAATCTGTAAGTTGGTAGGGGGATGGGCTCACAACTATCGAAAGATGGGATACCCCATGTCCTATGACGCGGGGCAAGTATATATTTAGATGCGGAGGGGAAGGTTGTGATGGATGGGGAATAGGGGAATAAGTGGCATAAGGGGGCATTTTGACCTTGATCTCAATTCTCTGCTCTCCCTAGCAAGAGATCAGAAAATAAATCCAAGATTGAAGACAAACTTTCCGACAATCGACATACAGAAACGCCAGAAACGAAGGGGTAAATTGAAATAATCGTATCTCATTCAAGGCCGTCTATTCAATTACCGCCATTCGCTATACTCGCAGCGATAGCAGCGTCGGCTTTATCGGCTTCCTGGAATACGGATTGGATGATTTGCTGTTCTTCTGGGGTCAAGATCTTGGTTAAGTTTTCGTATAGTTGTGGTTGTCCTTGTTGTAGGCCTGTTAAAGTCAGTAATCGATCTCTCTTTTGAGACGGGCAACGTACCAAGCAACACACTCTTGAACAGACCATATGGTTCGACTTTATCGAGAGGGGTCTCGAGAAGGCTTTCTTCATCCAGGTCATCGTCATCATCGTCTGCGAAAGAGCCGAACTTCTGAGCCTGTCATAGAGTTAGTAATAAGTACGTGACGAATGAATAAGAAAACTCACCTCCTGACTCAAGAAATCCAAGTATGCCGCATTCTCATCAGCGACATCATCGTCACCACCACCCTCAGCCTCATCCTGATCATTCCATTCAACCTCGCCATCCCACTCGGTATCCTCATCAACGAGGTCATCCTCCTCGTCGTCATAGGTATAATCCGACTCTCGGGTAGCAGCCTCACGGTGCTGAAGAGCTGCAGGCAACGTCTGGAAAAGCCTCGTCACTCCCTGCAACAATCTGGGCCAGCCTTGCTGAACGCTAGCGGGCACATCTTCTGGCTTCAATGTCAAAAGAGCGCTGATGGCTGCAATGGACAATTTCTTATCGTGAACGCGTCGGAAGCTGTCAATATTCGAGAACCAGGCACTGAAGAATTTGTTCGTCCATCCCTTGGCTTCGAGTATCTGCAGAGCCAATGCTGGGTTGTAGTAGATGGCGTTGATGACCATTTCCATCAAATGAATCCTGTATGACATGGTCTTGGCGTCCCCGTTGTTGAGCACATTGATTGCAAGCTCGACAAAGATAGGGACATATTGGTCGACGTATCCGCGAAGGTTCAGCATCAATGCCTCGGCGAGTTTGCAGCCGCATATCCTGTCGACACCTCCGACTTTTTCATCGTGGAAAATATCCTCTACCATACTGACAAGAGCGCCGAGGTAAGCGGGGTTCTGTACGAGCATTTCCGATCCGTATGAGACAAAGTTATCCAAAGCAGGTAGCATATCTATTTACGTTAGCATTTTAGAGAATAACGAAGAATCATGAATATACGGACCCTCTAAATAAAGCTCTGCACCTGCTTTGAATGTCTTGTGAATCAGCTCAAATGCCTGCCACATGGTTGGTGAGATGCTCTTAGCTGAGAATGTGCAGCTGTCGATAATTTCAAAAATCTCATTGTACAAGTCTACAAGCAAGTCAGCATTTCGCGTTCGTGACAGCAAGAGGAAACGAACCGTAGAGTTTGTTCTCTAGGGTAATAGTGATGACAGGCATCAAGATAGTTTCCAAATGCAAGAGAACATCTGGAGTGCTTTCCAAAGTAAGAATCAGGGTTCCAATAGTCTGCAAAACACCCAAAGCGGTAATGCTCTTGTCATCAAGGAAGTCTCCGTATGAGTCTTCATCGCTCTTGGAAGCTTGACGTTCAAGGAGTTCGCCGACAATTCGCATATACGTGTCACGTAGCTGTTCACTCAAAGCGACTGCGAAAGGAGTAAGCTCCGCAGAGAATACCTCGACAAAGTCTTCCATGACATTAGACAAGGCATCAACGTCGACTTCGTTGGCAAGTTTGAGAAGCTGCTGCATGATCTGAGGAATATTGTGTTGCATCGATGTACGAATGGCGTCATGGCGAATAAGAGGTTGCAATGCAAGAGCAGCCTCGACCCGCACAGGCAATTCGGGGTCAGCCATGGATTCCAAAATATTGCGGTAGATGGTCATCAGATTTGCCGGGTCCTTGAAGTCCAGCTGCTCAAACTTCTCCAATGTATCGCAAGCACGAGCTCTGAGGAAACCGTGCGGGCTACGGAACTCAGGGAAAACGTGGCGGACGAAGAAATATTCGACCTGGTCAGCAATGGGGCTCTTCTTGCCCAAGATAACTGAAGATAACGATCCAATCATACGCAAAGCTCCTTCTTTCTCTCTGGGAATCTTCTCTGCGTCCGGTGCGTTTTCGTACTTGCTGACCACACCGTTGACAAACTGCAGAATGTTAAAGGTCTGCTTCTTTCGGCTCTTTGTAAGTGAAATCAAAAAGTTCGTGGCGGCGACATCGGGAGCGGAGATTTCCTCATAGTAGTTGAGCTTCCTGTGGAGATACTCGGGAGGATCCGTCTGGAAAAGCTCGAGATCTTCATCGGTCTGGCAAAGCAGAGGGAAAACGAGGTGTGCAATCAGAGTATCCATGTGCGGTTTCAAATGATCCCATGTTGTTTTCGGCTTCACGCATTCCTCGAGGAAAATCAGGGTATATGAAAGGACGGGTTTGCTGAGCCATTGACCTTTGATCCATTTCTCCACCTCTTGCAAGTATCCTTTCAGAATCTCGGGGGCGAACGTGGTAATGAACGACTTGGCGTAGGTAGTAACATCGGACGATGTGCTTTTGGTGATTGACGTGGGGTTTCCATATCTGAAAACATCCCCGAGTTAGTAAATCATTTCTACAAACAAAATAGATTTACAAACCGAACAAATAGGCGATTCAAGTTCCCGTATGCCCACTTTTTGCACTTCCACCAGTGATTTTGCTCTCGGTCCTCGGGGTCCTCGAGCATCGAGTTGGCTGGAGGCGTCTTGGCCGCTATTCTCAAGAACAAAGTACACCAGTCAACAGTGGCCTGGTGAGTTTTGAGGTGCGGCGGAAGTTCAAACTGTGCGCGAGTCAGTCGACCATTACCATAAATCACAAAAGAGGCAAAGAACCCACATAAATAGCATGTTTATAAGCCTTGACAACCGTATGCAACATCTCCGCCGCTTCCAAACTCTCCTCATCCACCAATTTATTACCAATATTCAAAAGCTGAGGAAAACAATGTTCCACAATCTTATCAAAATCACCCCGCTTCTCATTCGCCTTGAACCTGTACACCTTGCAAATCGCCAACAGACACTGCAGTCCCGAAAACACGGAATTCACATCGTGGGCATTCAACAGCTGCAGCGTAATGTCCATGTAACCAGGCCATTTCTCCGGGAAGTCGTATGAGAGGATCTTGGTAATGAGCGGTATGAACTGCGCACGAACGTTGGGCGGGGATGCGGCGAGGATAGGGATCAATCGATCTCGGAGCGCTGGACGCTCTTCTTCGGGGATCTTTTTGTAGTTGCTGGTGTCTTGGGAGGGGGCCCATCCTCGGTTGATGCGGTTTTTCAGGTACACAACGGCTATGAAAGCAATCAGCACACACATGTAAAAATTGCGACTAGCAGCGCAACGCAAACATCGTCTCTCGATTCATCCTAATTGTTGCAAATGTATCGAATGTGATGGTGTAGACAAACGATTCGAGCATAATAATGGCGGGGTTTCTCCATACCAGAAAGTTGAACAGCATTGTTTTGTTCGCCCTGCAGAATATCTAGCAAAGCGCCTGTGAAACCAGGTTGCGTCTCGGCCTATACCAGGAAATATAGTTAGTCAAAGATATATACGCATAAACATGACCAAACACAAACACACATATTTGAGATCCAACTCAGCCTGTCGTCGGGTGTCCGCATTCGCGTCGAGCGTCGACTGTATTCGGTCCCGAAGAGCGTTTACATCCATTTTGCTCCGTGTGCCCTCGAGCACCAACACGAATATCGCGAGCGAGAGATAAATAGATAGGAGATATCAAATTGAAATTAATGTGAGGCTGCGGGGTGATTAAAACGAAAGTCCCACACTCGCAAAGCCTCAAAGGGAAGAAAATATGTACGTTCCCAGCAGGCCCAAAGGTGGAGGAAAATGAAGGTATCGTAAGTAGTACGGCGGTACTATGCAAGAGCCACAGAAAAGAGGGGTGGGTGTGTGGAATTTAGCCTCTTTTGGAGGTTTTTTTTTTTTTTTTTCCTTTTGCTCTGTTTGACCGTTTTGATAAACGATAAAAAGAAAAAAAAAAAAGAACTGTTTGGTAGGAGCGTAGTACTTGAGTGGCTGAGTGGATTCGTTTCGCGGAGAGTGGGTTGCTTGCACAGAATTGAGTTGGGAAATTTTTCTGCCGAGAAGGAGAGAGAGAGCTTAGGGTGACTCCCCGCCAAGACTACCCTCGATGTTTGTCGACTGTAAGACAAGGGTCACAGGATGACCATCTGAATATTTTTTCTATGCTATTACTCCGTTTAAAGATTTTATCTGGTCGAGCAATGATGTACAAAGAATAGTCAAATCTAGAGTATATTGGCTGTAATTGAAAGGTACAGTAGCTAGCTATAAAATACAGAGACAGCTCATGCTAAGCGCCATCTCCATGTGGCTGCTTAGACCCCGACACCAGCTGTCTTGCACTTAAGCCTCCCCAGCGAGTGGTAATAACCTCATTGGCCAATCTATGTAACAAGATGGCCACCTCGTATGCACTCTGACAGCTGTACAACTAGTACATACACAGCCCATTCGCCGATCACATATACAAAGAGGCTGCAAAGATGACATCGCGCTTGATCAACTCTTGCGCTTGCTGCATCTTGAGATAAAGCGTCGGATCGCCCACCAGTTTTGCCGCATTCTTGACTTCTCTGCACGTCTCATCCAGTCGCGTGATGCATCGCACAATTGTGCCTTCCATGACGTCTGTGAGGTCTGTGATTCGGTTGAATGACATGCCCCTTGCCCATTCGTATACGACCTCCGTGAGACCGAATCGGGGTTTGCTGGTGAAGTCGTTGGAGTCTTCGCTCGAAAGAATGACTTGATGCAGGATCTGGAAATCATTCACTTTGTCGGCGATACGGATGATGGCTTCTTTGCCTTTCTCCAGACGGGGCGTCAGTGTCGGTTCGTTCTCCGTTTTCTCTTGGAACACGAATGCCGAGAGAAGAGCCACGATTTCCTCTGGCTCGTACTCGGCCAGCACATTTTCAAGAACAAGCTCAGTTAGAACCAGCTCATCAGCAGAATGTATCTGGAATGAGTCAATACAAGCTAGCTTTGAATTTGGATTGTTCGTCTAACTCACCTCACAAGCAACTTTGCCCTTTAGCATTACCCTTGACTCCGCATCCACGAATCCAAGCTCCTTGAGGACTTCAACCCTCTGTTCATAGTCTGGCAGCAACTGCAGATTCTGATCTGACATGAGTTGACGAAGTTGTGAAATGTTCTCTTTGACCTGCCACTCGTCATGCTGCATTTCAAACTGAAATGGAAAGTCAGTCAATGAACATATAGGTAATAAATGGATGAGGAGGCAAACATGTTTGAGAAAATCCGGGCACGAGAGACAATGGCAGCTCTGTGCAATGGCGGCCTGCTCTTGTCGCTTGATCAATATCTCCCGAATTTGAAGCTCCTTTACGCGATCCCAGTCGAGTTCATCCCAGCAAGGACTTTCCCATGATGCGCAGTACTTTGACAACTCTTTGTCACCAAACTTGAGCGATTCTGCGCAGCAAAAATATCAATAAGTGTGTCCAAGCCTGTTCGAAATGGTTGTTACTTACCTTTCTTAATATTGAGGT
The DNA here is from genome assembly GCA_022813215.1 of Talaromyces ruber. Taxonomy (NCBI): domain Eukaryota; kingdom Fungi; phylum Ascomycota; class Eurotiomycetes; order Eurotiales; family Trichocomaceae; genus Talaromyces; species Talaromyces ruber. Next base: position 33,463 of record JAKLMW010000064.1, on the reverse strand, counting down.
ACCATATCGGCCCCGTCACTTTGACGAAAGTGTTGGTCACGCATTCTACATCAGCCAACGCAACCCGGGTAACTTTCAGATTCATATCGGCGGAGCTTGTAGGCAAATTCCTGAAGAATCGACGGAAGCTTGGTAGGAACGGCAAAATGTCGCTTGGATGTCGCTTGTCGCTCACGGCGCCAATCTCCAATACTTGAACACTTGGCTCGCCCCCACTGATACCTTCGCGAACAATGAGACCGGCGGTACGGATTCCGTCCTGGATAATCTGTGAGTATGAAGCACAATCCGCCGAATCTCCAGTTCCCAGCTTACCTTCCTATATACCACAAGTCTTTTGATCATGAATAGTCTCTTGCCAACTGGGGACGCCATCAAGCCCAAATGAAGCTCCTGTGTAAGTTTTTCGTATTCGACAGATGCTTGATGGCAGGCTTCAAGATCAATATCGCAGTAGGTACAAGGCTCACGTTTGATCTTCGAAAGACTGGCTTCAGACAATTGCACCTGCTTCTCATGTTCCGGCAAAAGAGCTTGAGTTGCATTCTCACTGAAACTTCGCTTAATCATTTCTTCAATCTTAAGAGCTTCGACACGAAGAAGATTAAGAATCATATTGTATGTTAGACGGAATTGTGACCTTAATTTGGTAGGATCACCCAGCATCATGCGACGCAAGGCACCAGCAGGCGGTGCTTCATCCCTACCGCTGGTGACGATTATCACATATCCTACAGTATCCAGACCTCTTCGACCAGCTCGTCCCGCCATTTGAGTATACTCGCCTGGCAGAAGATCTCTGAAGCTCTTGCCGTCGTGTTTGCGGAAACCCGAAAATACCACTGTTCGAGTGGGCAAATTCAAGCCCATGGCAAATGTTTCTGTAGCAAAGAGCACCTTGACGAGAGTCTTTGCAAAGAGAATCTCAACAATTTCTTTCATAATAGGCAGAAGACCTCCGTGATGCACAGCGACGCCTCGACCTAGTAACTCTCGAAGGCGCAAGATCTGTGGCAAGACTCTATCTTCTGGCTTTAATCGAGCCAAGGACTTCTCAATTATCATATGAATAGCGCTCTTCTCCGTTGCTGTACAGAAGTCCTGGTTTGAGAGAGAGTTTGCGTTTTCTTCACATCGCTTCTTAGAGAAGACAAAAACACAAGCAGGCAATAGATTCTCCTTGCGCAGATGTTGCACTAGATGAACCCACACGTTTCGGTCCTGTGCAGCTGTAGTCCTTCCTCCTCCTCGTCCTGTTCGAGCAATGTTTCCGGTTCCCCGGTTAGCAGGCTGGCCTCTTCCTCGTCCTCCGGGTCCACCTTGAGGACCTCCTCGTCCTTGGCCACCACCGCGCGGGCCTCCTCGAGCATTGGCCTGACCCCGACCTCCGCCTTGCTGACCACCTCGTGCAGCTTGAGATTGAGCTTGTGCCTCGGCAGCCTTTTGTGCTTTCTGCTTGTCGCGTCCAGAAAGAATATCGTCGGCTTCCTTCCAGCCTTTTTCAATGAAACGCTTATTGGAGTCAACGATCTTGTGCATGCTCTTGCCGGACCATAAATAGTGCTCTAGCGGCACTGGACGCTTTGGAGTAGAAATCACATATATATCCTTCTTCTTTGTGCGTCCAACCCACGAGGCAAATTCATACGTGTTCGGTACAGTAGCCGACAGTAAAATCAAAGTAACATGTTCCGGAAGCATAATGATAACCTCCTCCCATACAACACCCCTTTCCATGTCGTTGACATAATGAACCTCGTCGAAAATGACAAACTCAACGTCGCGAATCAGATCTGCTCCTCGGTAAAGCATGCTTCGCAGAATTTCTGTAGTCATGATGAGACAACTCGACTCCGGCGATATTTGAACGTCACCTGTCAATATACCGACGTCATCGAATGTATTTCGAAAGTCTCGGAATTTTTGATTACTGAGAGCTTTGATTGGTGACGTGTAAATCGCTTTGGTCATATGTTTGGCAGCAAGGGCTATAGCATATTCTGCTACAACAGTTTTACCGGCAGAGGTGTGCGCGGCGACGAAAACCGAGTCCCCATTCTCCAAATGATAGACTGCTTCCTTTTGGAAAGTGTCGAGCTCAAAGGGCCACTCTCTTGCCATATCGGGTACCAGGTCATGGAAGTTTGAGATTTCCTTGTTGACATCCACAACATGTGCCCATTCACGACCACCTTTTTGTGCTGTAGCTGCTAGCAAGTGGCTTCTAGGCTCGAAAGCAGGAAATTCGACCGGTAATAAAGAATCGATATCTTCTTCTTCCTCTTCTTCCTCGCTCACCACTTCCTCTTCACCTTCTTTGTATTCCTGTGCGTTTCCATCGATTTCAGGACGCTCAACCTTTATGGCCTCTTCCTGGTCCAGAGTCTTTTCTACTTCTTCATCATCTTCTTTTGCAGTCTTTGATTCCGCCTGTTTCAAATTAAGACCTCGCGTGAACCCCGGTGGGATTTCTAGTAATCCACCTTCAGTCCCAAAATTGATAATACGGTCAAGATCTTGCTTTCCCATCCCTCGCTGTTGTTCATTAGCTTGCATTTCAGATTCCATCTCAGCAATAGCCTCTACTCCATCTAGACCTCCTGGTGCAAAAGGAAAGAACCCAGCGGCACCGCGGACGAAATCTGCTCGGGCTGCTGGCCGTCTCAGTAGTGATGTCGAGTTCTTTGCTGTGGCGCTACTGGCGGGTATCGTCACTTCATGGTATCCTGTCACTCGGCCCTCAAGGCCTTCGCGATTGAAGCGAATGATAGTGCGGGTCTGAGTGGGTGCTACTTCGAAAATGTCTTGATAGTCGATAGACACGTCCCATCTCCTAATTGAATGATCAGTCTCGTACACGTATTACACGGTATACTAAATATTAAAGACCTACTTTTGTAACCGGTTCAACCAGTCCGGACTAAACCGCGGCGAAGGAGTGAGAAACTCATCCTCCAATTCCTTTTTCAGATCTTCCTCATTGTGGCGACGAATTTTCTTTCGAGACCGAGAGCTGTCTATGATCCCATCTTCTTCTTCAATGAGCCGCGCATCAAAGGTTGCTGCATCCAGTTTATCGGAGCTCAGACGAAGCTGGCTCAGTTGTGAGGACAGATAATCCACCATGGCGGAATAGCGGACTTGGGATGATACTGATCAATGATGAAGAATATGCGCACCGTCTTTGGGAGAAATCTGAATAACTGTAATGCTCGATATAATATTGTGATAATTCAACAAAAAGTATTCTTTGAAGCCCTTGGTGTCGAGTGAAGCTTGATGGTGTAAAATAAACGGCCTCGTCCACGCCGCCGATGAAAGGTGCCTTGAGCGATTTAGCTTTTCAGTTTCTGCTCATTCGCTTATCATATGCTGCAATAAGCTCAGTATTCCTGACTAAGGAGCATACAATTATGGCTGAGAAGGTAAGCATTCGAGGCTGTCTCTGTGCACACACAAGTTGAAGCTGACAGTGACATAACCAACATTGAAGTGCTAGCTTGATATTTGTGGAGCGACCAAAAACAACCCCACGACAGTTGGGGAGGTCCCCACCGGATGAAGCCTTCTTTCCCATTTATACTCTTACATTTATTCATGTTTGTTTTCTTTGTTGATATAATTATATTTATCAAAGGATTGGATGAAACAATGCACTCTTTGTAGTAAGAAGAGTATTATTCACTAAGTGCATTATGGACTGAATATTTTGTCTCAAGAAGAATATACCGCCAACAAATACGAGGAAACGTAAATAGAAATGCATATCATGTAGAAAGATCCAAGGTCATTGCATATTCATCAGTCCAGGCACTTGAAAAAGGCAGCAGGATCATAAGGATAAAACATGTGTGGAACGCCAGCTCAATAATACAAATTGGAGACCAAAAACCCTTGTCTTGATGAAACACTTTCACTCTTATCGACAAGTAAAGACTGGAAAACTTTTGCGATCCTGCACGTTGATTTGAAATTCGAATATTCCTTCTACCGTTCCAATATACCTAAGTCCAGGATATTAGTTGTCCATAGTGGAACGGTGTAGTCAGAACACTTACAGGCTTCTGCCATCCGCGCCCCAGCCGACTCCTGCAGTGTCTGCTGGATCTTGGTCCTGGGGCATGTAACCAAAATGTCTCTCTGTCTGATCGTTGCTCAGAATGTGCCTAATCCATCTCGGGGAACGAATCTAAGAGCCAACTGTCAGTCGATCCCAACAAGCCCAGTGACAGAATACGAATGACAAAAAAAGGGGAAAAAACATACCTCGTTAGCCGCAAGCCGTTGCCGTCGCAGTCGTTCTGCTGCTACACTGGCCCGCATTTCTGCTGCTGAGGCGCGCTGTGCATCATACCGGCTTTCTGTTGTAGTACCAGGACGCGGAGTCCGACGAGGAATGGATCTTGACCGTTGCGAAGTTTGCCACGCTTCCGTTGGTAGTTCTTCATCAGGATAAGCTATATTCCAAGCCTCTGCTCCAGCACTCGAAATCGTCTGACCGTTGTCAGTGCTTGATCCATTGTTCTCCAACTCATGTTCAAGATTAGCACCGTTGTTATGTGAAGTGCCTTCTGATGACTGCAATCTCGTGGGCGATGTCGTCCATCTGAGTCGCAACTGAAAGTCAGATGTGGCATTGTTATTGCCCTCGTCGCCGCTTTGAGCGTGGGGCGCCGGGCCTGTACCTTGACTGGGTTGTGAGATCACAATGGACGCACGACGTCTTTGGCCAAAGCCTCGCTCTGTGGCACCAACCCGTCCAGGGTAATGCTCGCGAAAGAGCTCCTGAAGCGCGGCATCCGTAGAGCGAAACGGCGAAGTACTACGAGAAGGCTGATCAGCGTTGTCAGTAGCACCACCTAGGGATGATGCGGTGGCGTGTTGCCGTGAATGACTGTCGGTACTTGGTGCCTGATCATCTGCATCACTTTCTTGTCTAGATGACGATCGGGCCGTATTGAGAAACTCAATAATCTGTCGTTCCCTTTCAGTGAGCGATTGAACACTTTCGCGCAAGGAGGTGGCTCTATCTGAAGTGCTGGTATTCAATCCTGTTAACGACGTTCCGTTTAGCAAATCTAAAACCGCTTGGTGGACATTGCCCATCTCGTCTCTCGTACCGAGTTCATTTTCTTCACTTTCTGAGCGTATCAGGTATGGTGAATTATATATAGGTCGCACTTTCTGCGTCCCGGGATCATCTCTATCCAAAATCACGATCTGCCGACGAAAGAAGCCTGAGCGAATATCAACTATTCCAAACTTTCCTGTATCTTCGACCCACACTAGAAGATCCCACGGCTCTGGTGAAAATGCCATACTGCGTACTGCGCCAGCGGAGTCAGTTCGGGATGACCGAAACAAAGCTACACGAGCGTCGCAGCCCTGTGCCCCCGAGACACATTCAATAAGCACATTTACGTCGTAAATGCTGATAATACCAGACTGTGAACCAATGGCACATAAGCGGCTCGAGGGCGAAAAGGCTATGGTAAAGCAGCTACCGTCATCGAAATTCGGGCTCATATTCAAGTCGGTGCTCAGAGGTAACTCTATCCGACAGCAGAGATCCCACGCCCAACCCGATAATCGCTCACCTCCCCAGCCGTAATCGATACTGTTTGTGTCTCGAACGATTCGATAGAAGTAGGCAAAGTTCACATCTCCCACGGCCGCCAGGAGACTGGAGTCTGGAGATATCACGGCATAGTTCATGCATTTGGGATGATGTTTTGTTTCCAGGAGTTGGCGCCGCGTCAAAGAGAAGATCTTGATCGTCTTGTCATTATTACTACTCAAGTTTGTTAGATCAAGTGCTTAACATGCAGCAACGCATGCATACCTGAACACAGCAATGTCCTCATGGGCAAACCCGAGTCTTTCGTCGGCTGGAAGGCGATGAACTGTGACAGAGTTCACGATACTGCCGGTCAACGTTTTGATGAAAATTTCCGGCAATTCAGTGCCATTCTCTAGAGCCCCAGTATATGCTCGTTGTTCTGCCGAAGTATTTGCCGCCGCTGCCGACAGCCTTGTGTCTGCGTCCAGCTCGATTGGCAGTGCGGTATCTACGTCTGCTGTTCTGGGTCCGGGTCTTGTTTCACTTGCGGGGCGCGGATCCCGGCCAGGAAGACTGATGAAAGCACATTCTCCATTATCGGAACCTCCGACGACAATCCATCCATACGCAGCAGCAAGGCATTTTGGTTCAAAGGGGATTCGTTCAATTGTATCCCATCTCTGCGACTTGACGTGGATCGAGTGGACCACCTTGTGGGCGACGAAATAGACACGATCGGGATCTGCGGTGCTTATGTAGTGGCGGAGCTGATGATGGCTAAGACCAAACCCTCGGCATCAGTAGAGTGGCTGGGTTGGAAACGAGGGATCACTGACAAGTTTGGGATTTTGAAAGGAAAGTAACGGCGTTTCGTGGGCAGGATGAGCGAATCGGTGGGGAAGCTTCCGAAAGACATGAGTTAGTCTTTAGTCAAGTGAAAAGCTCATGATGTCTTGACTCAAAGTGAGCACCAACAGTAGAGAATAATCTAGTGTCATGATTGACCGGGGGAGGGAGGCATCAGTGACGCCGCATGATCGGATGGAATGGTAGCGTCTAGTCACTAGTGACTCATTGATAGAGCTCCAGACAGTGGCCGAGTGAAAAGCTTATGTACAAGGCAACTTAGGCGAGTAGCGCGATCAACGTCTCCGAAATCCAAAAGGGGCACTGTCCGGGGTTCTTCAAGGCCGTTGTATCGACAAGTTCGATCCGATCACACTGGGTGCTGATGCTCTATCATACTAGGTAGTAGAGGTGGAGTCAGCTGTGGGCGAAGCCGAGCAGGAAGGTATGACGGCACAACACGGTAGTTTCTGGGTTAGCGCCGTTAGCAGCGGTTAGCTCTTTCCGACCGCATTCAGGGTTAGGGTCACAGCTCGGCTGTCCGGCTTTCGGAGAGCTCTTTGCTCAGAGTGCCGGAGTGGGTGGCTTCTACGGTTCTACCGACTTCGATCAGTGCTCCGGCACGTGACCTGACCCTAGCTTTTCGCCGGGCGCTAAGCATCAATTAGGAAAAGCCAAGGGATTATTAGGGACTGGAAATTTTGGCTTCATCAATTTCTCCCTTTCTCTTCCTTCCTTCCATCCATCTCAATTCCTATCACAAAACCCCTTCTTTCTATTTTCATACATCCCTTTCCATCTCCTGCTGGTGCTTCTTCAGCTTGCATCTCAGTGATTCAGGGCCTCTTTGTACTTTTATACTTTTAGTTTAATTCCTGGTCTGTACTTCTAGCACAATGCTCTCTTCCCGTCTCTCTCGCGCGGTAAGTTATCATCATCTCTTGATCTGCTCTCCCCGGAACAGAAACTGATTTTCATGTGTATTAAAGCTCCCGCGCACTCCCTACATCGCCCGCGCCTCTGCGATCAGAACTCCTGGTGCACCATTCCGGAGATGGAACTCGACAGAAGGTGGTGAGGAGAAGGTTAAAGGCTCAGTCATCGGTATTGATTTGGGTATGTCTCTGGCAATTCATTGCATTTCAAGTCATAAAACTAACAATATTGTCCAGGCACAACCAACTCTGCTGTTGCTGTGATGGAGGGCAAGACCCCTAAGATCATTGAGAACTCAGAAGGTAAGCAAAAAATTTTCTCCTTTCGCAATTAAGGTGGTCATAGCTTCCGAGTCCCCTTCGAAGTCTCTCTGCCTTGCATTTCCAAAAATTCGGAGCTCGATAAATGCTAACGTGTTAATTGACAGGTGCTCGCACAACTCCTTCCGTCGTTGCTTTCGCACAGGATGGTGAACGATTGGTCGGTATCGCCGCTAAGCGTCAGGCCGTCGTTAACCCCGAAAACACCCTTTTTGCCACCAAGCGTCTCATCGGACGTAAGTTCACTGATGGTGAGGTGCAGCGCGATATCAAGGAGGTTCCCTACAAGATCGTCCAGCACACCAACGGTGACGCTTGGGTTGAGGCCCGTGGCCAGAAGTACTCTCCCTCTCAGATTGGTGGTTTCGTCCTCCAAAAGATGAAGGAAACTGCCGAGGCTTACCTTAGCAAGCCTGTTAAGAACGGTGTCGTCACTGTCCCTGCTTACTTCAACGACTCTCAACGTCAGGCCACCAAGGATGCTGGTCAGATTGCCGGTTTGAACGTCTTGCGTGTTGTTAACGAGCCCACTGCTGCTGCTCTTGCCTACGGTTTGGAGAAGGAAAGCGACCGCGTTATTGCCGTCTACGATCTTGGTGGTGGTACCTTCGATATCTCTGTCCTCGAGATCCAGAAGGGTGTCTTCGAGGTCAAGTCTACCAACGGTGACACTCACTTGGGTGGTGAGGATTTCGATATCTCCCTCGTCCGTCACATTGTCCAGCAATTCAAGAAGGAGTCTGGTCTTGACCTTACCGGTGACCGTATGGCCATCCAGCGTATCCGTGAAGCTGCTGAGAAGGCCAAGATTGAGTTGTCCTCGTCCCTCCAGACTGAGATCAACCTTCCTTTCATTACTGCCGATGCTTCCGGTGCTAAGCACATCAATCTCAAGATGACCCGTTCTCAGCTTGAGAGCCTTGTCGACCCTTTGATTAACCGCACATACGAGCCCGTCAAGAAGGCCTTGAAGGATGCCAACTTGCAGGCCAAGGACATCAACGATGTTATTCTCGTCGGTGGTATGACCCGTATGCCCAAGGTTACCGAATCTGTCAAGAGCATTTTCGGCCGTGACCCTGCCAAGTCTGTTAACCCCGATGAGGCTGTCGCTATTGGTGCTGCCATTCAAGGTGCCGTGCTTGCTGGTGAGGTCACTGACGTGCTCTTGCTCGATGTTACCCCCTTGTCTCTCGGTATTGAGACCCTCGGCGGTGTCTTCACCCGCTTGATCAACCGCAACACCACCATTCCTACCAAGAAGTCCCAGACCTTCTCCACTGCCGCTGACTTCCAGACTGCTGTCGAGATCAAGGTCTACCAGGGTGAGCGTGAGCTCGTTCGCGACAACAAGATGCTCGGAAACTTCCAGCTCGTTGGCATTCCTCCTGCTCATCGTGGTGTTCCTCAAATCGAAGTTACCTTCGATATTGACGCCGATTCCATTGTCCACGTTCACGCCAAGGATAAATCTACCAACAAGGACCAGTCCATCACCATTGCCTCTGGCTCCGGTCTCAGTGACGCTGAGATCCAGAACATGGTTGAGGATGCTGAGAAGTACGGTGCTCAGGACAAGGAGCGCAAGGCCGCTATCGAGGCTGCTAACCGCGCCGACTCTGTCCTGAACGACACCGACAAGGCTCTCAAGGAGTTCGAGGATCGCCTTGACAAGGCTGAGGCTGATCAGATCCGTGAGAAGATTGCCAGCCTCCGTGAATTCGTCGCCAAGACCCAGTCTGGCGAGGAGGCCACCACTGCCGAGGAGCTCAAGCAGAAGACCGATGAGCTCCAGACTGCCAGCTTGACCTTGTTCGACAAGATGCACAAGGCTCGCCAGGAGGAGTCCAACAACCAGCAGCAACAACAGTCTGGTGAGCAAGGTGGTGAGCCTAAGCAGTAAAGCTGCGGTCCATCCTGCATAAAACCTCTTCTCTTCTCTCCCACATTGTTTGATTTAGATCCCTTCTCCTCTTGATCTAGTCCCTCCTCCACCTCCTTGATTTCATGTTCGCATATAACTGTACAGATATTGATGGCTGTCATGTTTCTTTCTCAATTGTTTTCTACTATATTTCCTCATCCGGGTACTCTGTGCTTTTGGTGCGACGGTGTTTCTCTTCATTACTGCTTTCTTCACAACATGTTTTTATATCTTGACTTGCACCGGTTGTCGATTTCTGATTCCCTGGACTGCAAAAACAATGCACGGCGGGCGGGCGGAACGGAAAGGTTTACTTTTTTTTTTTCGATTTACAAAAAGTGTATCTACTAATGACCCTCACACGGCCTCATCCATACGCTTGATTGTTGGGATGGTGGGTGCATGGAGCATATGATTATAAAATCCAAATCTCCTCTCATAATACATTTCTTTTGCAAGAATTCAAATTCTTCTATCAATACCTTTATATTTCAAACAGAGATATCGCCATTTGGCGGCTGTTACAGGTGTGCATAAATAGCTGACCATGGTAATATTCATCTGCAATGTGGATGAATGGTCTATGCTAGGCTATCACCACCAGCTATATGAGGAGGCCGCTACAATGAACTACCTCCTACTATCTCGCCTCCCGGCGGCTCATAAGAATAGTGCTACACGAGCTCGTATCCGACTTTCCAGCCATTATTGCTTCTCGCCTCGAGGTCAGGGGCCTTGTCAAGCAGCATTTTTATTATGGGGTCTCTGCCTAGCTCAGCTGCCCAGGCAAGCGGAGTCTGTCCGAGAGCATTTCGCTCATTAATGTTGAAAGTCCTATCGAGTAATGATTGCAGTGCCTCAGTTTGACCGGACTTGTCCGCACATCGCGGCCCATGACAGTGGGGTTTGACCAATTTTACTAGGTCTTTCGATGTAAGATCCTCGAGCAAGCAACAGCCTCACTGTGGAATCCCTTCCGTGACCAGCGGCCCACGACAATGGCGTTTGCCCGTCGTAACTCGGAAGCTCGCAGTCTATTCCGCGATCGAGAAGCAATTCCACTATGGCATTGCTTCCATGCTCAGCTGTCCAGCACAATGCGGTCTGACCCACCGTGTTCAGCGCTTGGATATTTGGGCATTCGTCTAGTATACCATTTGCTATACCATTTGCTGTCAGGCTGTCTCCAAGTGCAATGGCTCTCCATAGTACAGAAAGTTTATCGTAGTCCTCTTTCCTTCCTCTCATTACCATGACTTGCACGTATCCTTGCCCAATACTCAATGGGGTTCCAGATATGACATGTCTCATTGGGACTGCATTGACACCTCGGACCGATAGGCCAACATTATCCTTCCCATACAGTTTCTGTATCTTGCTCATCCCGTGTGGGCTAATCTCAGTATTTGACGTTACTAATGTTTCTCCAGAAGTATCTGCATCTGCAGTGGTTTCATTCGCAGCGTGTTGAAGTAAAAGCTCCACTACAGCCTGATGACCCCTTTTAAAGGCCCACGAGGGTGCCGTACGTGCCGTGTCATCCAGCTACAGTCTACGAAGCAAGAAAGCCAGCAGGAGATTACATTTGTGCAGCCAAAGTTTTTTTCTTGCCCATCAATGAGACGGACCAAAAACTCCAAAAGGACAGGATCAAACATGAAGTGCACATCATATCCAAAGCGCTGCATCAACACGTCGTATCGCTGATTGGGACATGCGTCTTCAATCACAAAATCTACATAATCATGAAGCCTCTGGCTGATCAGAATCTTGAAAAGTATCTTTATGAGACTATTGGCGAACCGAGGGCTGAAGAGCGCCAGGGCCGTCAGCTTCAACTTCTGTCTTGGTATGGGTGTCTGACCAGCGGCCTGGCCTATCTCCACAGCCAATTCATCCGACATCGAGATATCAAGCCGCAGGATATATTGATATGTCTACTCCTTGGGGGCTGTATTTCTGAATATGTTGCTCGTTCATGCTGGACAGGACTTGGCGGTCGTCTGCGACCAGAAGGGAAGACATTTAACCATATCGAGATTGTGCGAATGAATGGGTAGCCCGGCTACAAAGTAGCCAAGAGCTACACGAGTATTTCTGCTGGTTTTCGTGACGATAATTTTTCTTTGTCGAAGAATGTTATGAGAGGATCCTGAAAAACGTCCCCATATCAATGAAGTGAAGCTATGTTGGTCTTATGGGCCTTTTGAGGTTGTCCCAGCTGCACGGTGCGATTGCCATACCTTGACTCAGATTTGCAGATCATGGAGGCAAGTGAGGTACTAGAGCAAGCGGATAAAATTGGGCATAACCTTGTACTGGAACTTATGACTCAGAAGATCCATGATGGGTTAGGTATTCACTGCGAAGGATTGTCATAGGAAGCCGGTCAATATGAAAGTATATGATATGCAACGCCAGGAATTCAACTTGGTCGAAACAATTTCATTCATCATCCAGAGTGCCCCGCATGTACAACTGATCAAGGAAGGCTATGGTGAGGCGTTGGTGGCTTTGTGATCTGTTTATTAGGAACGGTTTACTCGAGATCCCTCGGGGGTTCTTCGACTCTGTTTTTTGAGAGAATCACTTCCCCAACCGAAGAGCCTAGGAACGCGCAAAGCAGCAAGTGATAAATCAGACAAAACCACCAAACTTAAACCGTTGTTTCTGCGTGTAGTTGGGATTGCTACGGCCAAGGCCAATCGGCATGCTTTCTTGCATATAACTCCAAGGCCGATTAAGGAGTATGTATCAAGACTAGCTGGGTTTATGTTACCCAGTGCTACGTAAGAGATGGTGAGTAAACGGTTACTTAGGTAGTAACTTAGAGATGAGGCACGGATAGATCAGCTCAAAGCCCTATGTACCCGGCTGATTGGACGCTTCATTTCTGACCTGTTGCCATGGGCGCCTATACGAGCTCTCAGGCCTGGAGCTGTCGATCGACACACCCATGAGCAACATCATGTATTCAATGTTGAGTCAGTTCATATCCACGATCTTAACATATCAAGTTGCAGTCTGACCGACCACGGTACATGTGACAACGAGGCGATATATACACACCTGCAGATGATACAGCCCACCACACAGAGAAGCGACCGTCTTCTTTCAGCATGTCGCATATGCAGCCACCGTGATCCGGCAACAGACGGCGATCGACGAATGAAAAACATCGCGGACAGTCCAGTTTGCGAGAGCGAAACGATGCAATCCGACCGGTTGGGTAGGTGGGCCCAGCACACTAACGCCGTCGGGCTAGTCAGCAGCCGATTCATTTTATGTTAAGTTAGTTAATTATTTGATTGATTTGATTTACTATGTATCTTGTTTATCAGATGTATCTCAGATTATGATGTATCAACTGTCAAGCCCACTCCCGACGAGGACCCTGCGAAGTAACTACAGACATCATTGCCGTACGGTCTCCTCGCAGTCCAGCAAAAACCGTGTGCTCTTCGCGAGTGGGCACTGGACGAATTTTTGATTCTGTGTGTACAGCCCCTGATTGGCCCGTGCAATAAAAACTATTGACAGCAAAGACAAAAAGGATAGTCGGCTATTGGCTGTTCGCCCGCCAATAAGACAAAACAGTTGAAACGTGAGATCTAGGCCTGTACTAGAAGACAAGAAAATACTCGTATATACACCGTACGTACGTACGTATATATCGTACCATCTTGTTCAATCATTCAGCGTCTTCAGCTTGGTGATCGGCCAATAGTGAAGATTCAAGAGAAAAAGTACGTCAAAGTCTAGACTTCCCCTGTCCGCTAGTTACCTTTAAGTTAGTCAGTTACTAGTCGCCTTTGACTCAGCTGTCTCTCCTCGCATGCACAGCCAATAGTCGGCCCTGACATCGCCTGCGATGACTCGATCTGTCCTGTGCTGATCCAGATGGAAAATAGTAGAAGTTAGTGAAATGAGCCAAAGTTAGTCTGTCCTGCTAAGTAAGCCTCCAGGCACCCGAAGCGGCTAGGGGCATCTATTTCAAGAAAAAAATAGAAAAAAAGCTGGGCTCCACTTCCTGCCAGCCAATGTCAGGCCGCTGGCCTATGATTCTTTTCTGCAACGCTTCACTTTTCTTCTTTTCTTCTCTCTCGCTCTCTGTTCTTTAGATTTCCGCTTCTCTAGCATTCGTATCCTTGGTTGCAATCTTCACAGCGATTGGATGGGTTGGGAAATCAGCCCTGACTGTTCCTGACTGCTTTGATTGGATCCATCCTCACGTAATCCTATTGTGGATTTGTTTGTTTGTTCCTTTCCTGGGTTGAAATCGTCGTCGTCCTCCTCCTTGTGTCCCCCTACGCCAGGATCATAGGGGTTCTCTTGAATGCTTCCTTCATTCATAGGAGTAGTATCCCGTGACAGCATTCTCCTCGACGAGGACAGACGGGGAAGTGGTGAATTCTTGAGACTTGTATTGACTTAATCCATTTGACTGCACATACGGGTTGAAGGTAATAGATTAATTCGAAGATATACTCTACGTCCGATTTTTACTGACCAAACAGTCACCATGTCTGCTGCTCCTCCAGCAGCTCCTCCGCCTGCTGGAGACCCAAGTCTTAATGGCCATGCTCCCGGTCACAACTTGAATCTACCTCGATTCCACCCCATAGCAATCAATCCAAACGGACCTGGCTCGACACCAGGACCACCACCACCATACCACCGTCCATATGGATCTCCGTATCAAGATCATTTACCTCATCAACATTCTACCGGCCCTCTTCCACCTCCTCTACCGCCGGCTCCTGCGCCACATCAATACCAACATCTTCAGCCGCAGTCAGCACCGCCATCGCAGCAACACCAGCAACAATCTTCACAACAACATCCACAATCAGGACCACCTTCTCGCCCGCCGTCTCATCCACCTATTCTCCCTGTACCAATGACATCTCAGCTAGACCAGATCGAGGCCCGGTTACGGCAAATTGAACAAGAAGAGGCTAGCCGTGCGGCAGCTCGTGCACATATGCTTGCGTTAAGGAGACGGGAAGACGAAGAATTCCGCATGGTGACTGAGAGGGCGGAGGCCGAAGAAGAGGTTTGTTAGTCGTTTCTTTTGTGGGTGACAATTTGTTAATGGTAGACAGGACTTACGACGACGGAGGAAAAGACTAAAGAGAGAGTCTATGGGTTTGCTGGACGGCCAGATGGAATCACCTCCTGCACCAGCACCACGACGTTTGTCGGAAACAAGTGCTGCCACAACATTAGCATTTTTCAAACAACAGACCCCCCCCGAGCCACGACCATCGGAGCTGAGAGCTCCACCACAACATCAACACCAACAACAACAACAACAACCTCATATTCCATCACCGCCTACAACCCTGCAACAGCCCACGCCAATGGCACCAGCTCCAAGCACCTCAATAATGTCAGCCCCTCACGGCAATACATTCCGAAAGAAGCAAAAATACACCATAAAAAACGCAGAGGCTTGGGGTGAGCGACACGGTCGACCGGCAACATACGATGCGGAAGGTCGGGCATTATGGAAACGTTCCTCGGACGGCCGACTTGTATATCTCGACTGTCCGGCCCCCGACTGCGGAAAATCGGATTTCGTCACCTTGCATGGATTCATGTGTCATTTGACCAAAAAGCACAAGGATCGCACACTGGGTAGTCAGTCTCGCGCATTGGAGGTCTGCGGGACTGTCTTCGACCCCAATGCGCCACGGCCACAGCGACCTAGTCTGAAGAGGGATTCGTCGGGAAATAGTCGTGGAGGCTCGGTGCATACGGAACCAGACATGGACGAAGAGGAGGATGCATACTCGACGTCTGCGTCTGATATTCACGACGATCATAATACTAATCATCTTAATAACGGCCCCTCGCCGCAGCAGGAGGATATTGTGAAAAAGGAAGGAACGACTAGTCCGGTCACATCTGCGTCTGCTGTTGCTGAACAACCGCCTTTAAACAAGGCCAGCATTGCGTCCATGATTGACAGCGCTGCCACAAACGACCAATGGCCGAAAAAGTCTCTTTCACCTGGGCACCATGCCGATACAACGGCGCCGGCATTAGCAGAGAATGAATTGACAAGAGCAACCACCACCGCCGAAGACGCTGCAGCAGCGGCAGTTTTGGCCGGACAGACGATCCAAGTCTAATCTTCGAAGCACACATAGAGCTTTTGAGAAAGAATCTGCATTGATCATACACGTTTTTCTTGTTAGATTCCCCATATGTTTCATAACATATTGTCTGTCTAATTATCAACCAATAAAAAGTAATAACTCTATTCATCCATTTTGACTTCGTAATTAAGTACAAGAAGTGAACGGTAAATCATCCCTGAGCACAAGGACATGAACCACATACCCACTCCCTTCGCCCAATCCACTACTTCCCTCTGCCTCATCAGAACCCGTCCTCGGGCCGGATTCAAATTTCTCAACTCTCCAAACGCGGAAATAGAGCAACGACTCTTTGAGCCATGCTTCGAATACATCCGGCGACCGCTGTTGCTGCGCTATCATCGCTATCGTCGGGTTTCTTTCCCCTTCTTCTTCTTCTTCTTCTTCTTTTGCGTTGTGATTGGAGGCGTTGGCAGCTGACCGTAATAGACAGACATCGGCGCAAGTGCGCACAAAAGAGGGGATGAGGGCTTCGTTGTATATGCAGTCGCAGGAAATCACCAGATCGAATCCTGCTTCGGTGGTCGTGTCGTCAGCATGAAGAGTCTCGTTACGCGGGACATCCAGTTCCCAATCCAGCGGAATGAATTCTATATTGCTGTTGCTGTCGCTATTGGCGTTGGTGCTATCCTTTCCCCGTTTCGTTCCCCCTCCTGCTGCTCGCCCCTTTTTCGACGACCCCTTTTTGGTAGAGATAAGCCGATTCTCATCAACATTCTGCCGAAAGAAGCGCCTCACATACTCCTGGTCCGTAGCGACATACTTCCTCACCAACGGCGCAAGTGTGAGCGCCACCAGCCCCGAGATTCCGCACCCAAGTTCAAGCACCGCCGCATCCTTCCCCAAAGCCTGCGACTGTGATGACCAAAACGGGTTTGTGGAGGTTGACGAAATCCAGGATGCGAATAAAGGCGTGATTTTCCACAGTACGGCGCCCGTGGTGCCCCCGCCTCGAGTTGAGGAGAGTAGAGTGGGCGATTGGTGGATTGTGTAATCGTGGGAGTGTATGGTGAGGTCTATCGTTGTCGCGCGCGAGTTGAGGAAGCCTAGGTTGTTGGAGGGGATTGTGCGGGAGAAGAGAAGAAATGATTCTGGATTCTATTAGCCTTTCGTATTTAACTTGGCGGATGCGCGTGTGTCCGTTGTGGTGGGTGCAGATAGTGAAGATGGGAGATGGGAGATAGGGCTAGAAAGTCACATGTTTGTCTTCGTGCTTCTTCCGAAAAGGGGTAATGTACATGCAACTGCCTCCATACTCCGTGCAACGACAACATGCATATAATTACATGCAGACCCCAGATGGCAGGAAGCCAACATCATCTGCATTATTATACCTCGGCGCAATAATGATACCTGTTACCTAGGCAAAACGCGCCTAGATTGATAACTACTTTTGTGGGACTAGTCGACTGACTACGCATGTAGCCCTGGCAGAAAAATCACGTACCTTCCTCGGCATCAACGACTTCCTCGCCAATGGACGAGAGAAAGTCCAAAAGAGCGTCCGACATTGGTCATCGGCTGACTAGTAACTATCGGGACTGTTGGGTCAGTAGCGTAGCCTTATGGATTCACGCGTGATAGATCGTAGAATAATGGTGGTCGCTGGATGAACCGGTGGATGAAGCGAATCGTATGAAGGGGAGGATGTTACCCCGCATCATTTTCCTGGATGGGTAATTGTGCGGGTAATTGTTTTACGCGCTGCATACACCTCATGCTGAACGCTTCAAAGAACGTGTCGTACCATCATGCACTCATATGGCTAGGCGATATGCTACACTAGCAATCTTGGATGAGAATTTGTAGTTAGTCAAGAACCAGATATGCAAGAGCCCGTTGATGAAACTCAGGCATCGACCTGGTCACTCCTACGTATACAATACTATCTACGTATGATATGATACCTACATATCATATTAGCCCGTAATTTAAAGAGCTGTTGGGACGCTAACCCCAACAAACAGACCGGCCAATCCGCGCCTTGTCGCCGGGGCTGGAAGCTACTGGCCCCAGCAACCAATCAGAGCGCTGTGTTTCATTCTGGCCTGGGGCAACAACAGAAGGACGTCATTGTACACACTACACACGGTACTCAGTCACACACTTGCCTGTCCAGTGCCCACACCAACGAAAGAGAGAGAAGGGCCCAATATCCAAGGAAATGGCTGGCTATGCGCGATATGCTAAAGATATGCTATCGATGGTAAGGCCTCCATGTTTACTTTTATGTGGAAACCTATAATTCCAGGGACGCACAGACGGCAGACGTCAAATAGGTGCGTAGTACGGCACTCGCTTGCTCAGGCATAATCGCTTCAAACTCTAGTCGCGTAGAACCAGTAACAGCTTGTGATGAAAGGCAGTGCTGGACTCGGTGCTTAAAAGCCACGGAATAGAGGCAAAAGTTACATACTATTGTAGTAAAAGAAAGAAAACGCCAAGCCATATTAATAAACCAGCTATTAAGTATTGTTAGCGCGGAAAAGAAGAGGAGCAGAGCTCTAAGCAAGCCACCCGAATTAAGTCATCCTACGTCGCTGTTAAACTTAGTTAACTTAGCTAGCCCAAGTCAAGTCTGCTCCTCCCTTCCCTCTCCGCAAAACGCCGCGTGAGGCTTCTTTGGTTCTCCCATTCTGTTGCAAGAAACTTTTCTCTGATTTTCCATTATTCATTTTGTTTCAAGCATTTATTGTCGTCGGGCAAGCCAAGAGTCCAAGAAATAGACGTAAGTAAACTCTAGCGGCGCAGCGCGACTTTTACCCCTACCGAGAAGGCTCTGACGTATCGCATCACTAGTCAAATCACCGACCTGCTCCTTCCGAAGCGGCTTGAAGGCTAAACGACACTTTCTCATATATTTCTCTCTTCTCTCCCGACTCGAATTCGATCATATTCCTTTCGACTTTCATCCCCCCATCACTCAAAATGGCGAGCCGCGATATCATCCAGCCTCGTATGTCCAAACGAGCGCCCTTCACAGTCGAAGCATCCGGCTACGAACCCGTCGAAGGCGAAACCATCCCCCGCCGAAACCCAGCCGCAAAGGACAAACTCATCTCTCGTCCCGCCGAGGATGTTGCCACTATCCACGACATCCTCCGAAGGGGCGCCAAAACTTTTGGCAACGCCAAATGCGTCGGATCCCGGCGTATCGTCAAGACGCACGTAGAGAACAAGAAGGTGAAGAAGCTTGTTGATGGCGTTGAGCAGGAAGTTGAAAAGAAATGGACTTATTTCGAGCTCACTGGCTATGAATATCTGTCGTTTGTGGAGTTTGAGAAGCTGGTCTTGAAGCTTGGCTCGGGGTTGCGCTCGTTGGGTCTCGAAAAGGGTAACAGAGTGCATATTTATGCTGCTACTAGGTGAGCTCGACAGCGACTCCTGCAAGACATCTGCTGACGTTCATAGTGCGCACTGGTTAGCTATGGCTCATGGTAAGTATTTATCCTGTTCCATCAGTCCTATTTCATCAGGATAAAAGACTCACAAATCAGGGGCTGCATCCCAATCCATAACCTTCGTCACCGCATACGACACCCTGGGAGAAGAAGGTCTAAGCCATTCTCTCAAACAAACAAAGACCGACGCCATCTTCCTCGACCCTGGACTCATTCCCTCTCTCATCAACGTCCTCAAGGACATCCCCAACATCAGACATGTCATCTACAACACCGGAGGCGCTGAAGTGAAGCAAGCAGATCTCGATAAACTTAAGTCGGAGTTCAGCCATCTCAACGTTATCAGTATTGATGATTTGGCCAAGGCAGGCGAGGAAACTCCGGTTGACCCTGTCCCCCCTAAGCCTGAGGACCTTTGCTGTATCATGTACACCTCCGGATCGACTGGCGCACCAAAGGGTGTGTCGTTGTCGCATGGAAATGTAGTTTCTGCCGGTATGTATCGTCCTCTCCTATGAATGTCAAAAGTTAATAGAAATAGTTGCCGGTGTCACCGTCATTGTCGGCCCATACATCGGACCCGGCGATTCTTTGTTGACCTATCTTCCTCTTGCCCACATTCTTGAGTTTGTCTTTGAAAATGCCTGCATGTTCTGGGGCGGCACCATGGGTTACGGAAACCCCAGAACACTATCCGATAGCTCCGTGCGAAACTGCAAAGGCGACATTCGTGAATTCAAGCCGACTATCCTAGTTGGAGTGCCCGCCGTTTTCGAGACCGTCAAGAAGGGTATTTTGGCCCAACTGAACAAGGCCAGCTTTGTGGTCAAGAACATGTTCTGGGGTGCCTTGTCCGCCAAGCAGTTTTTGTTGCAAAGCGGCTTGCCCGGTTCTGGTGTGTTGGACGCTGTCGTTTTCAAAAAGTTGCGTGAGGCCACGGGAGGTCGTCTTCGTATCTTGATGAATGGTGGTGGTCCCATTGCAAAGGATACATTGAAGTTCATCTCGTATGCCATTGCGCCAATGATCAGTGGCTACGGCTTGACTGAAACCACCGCCATGGGTGCGCTCCAGGACCCATTGGCCTGGAACCCGGAAGCACTCGGTGACATTCCTGCATCTATTGAGATCAAACTGGTCGATTACGTGGATGCAGGCTACTCTGTCAAGAACAATCCCCCACAGGGCGAGGTTCTCATCCGCGGTCCTAGTGTTACGTCGGGCTACTACGAGAACGAAGAAGAGACCAAAAACTCAATCACTGAAGATGGGTGGTTCCGCACCGGTGATATTGGTGAATTCGATCAGTACGGCCACCTGCGCATCATTGACCGGAAGAAGAACTTGGTCAAGACCTTGAACGGAGAGTACATTGCGTTGGAGAAGTTGGAGTCTGTGTACCGTGCACACGCGGTCGTTGCAAACATCTGCATCTATGCTGCAGAAAGCCAAAGCACGCCCGTTGCCATCATCGTACCGGTTGAGGCCGAGCTGCAGAAGATTGCAAAGGCGCAGGGTATTGAGGGACAGACGTTAGAGACTTTGATACACAACGAGAAGCTCAAGTCGGCTGTCCTGAAGGAATTACAGAACGCTGGCAAGTCTGGTAATCTTCGGGGTATTGAGATTATCAGTGGAGTCGTCTTGTCCGACGAGGAATGGAACCCACAAAACGTTAGTCACCTACCGAATCTTGCTGGGGTATATGCTAATTGAAATAGGGATACACAACTGCAGCTCAAAAGCTCCAGCGCAAGAAGATTGTTGATCACTTCAAAGCCGATATCAACAAAGCGTACGGGTCATAGACACGAGAGGGCTGGCGACGTAAACACAAAGGGTGAAAACAGGTTTTGACATGTCAGGATCATGTCTTAGTGTGTACCTCACCGGTCTACCTGCAGAATGGGTATAAGTTATCTCTTCATCTTGCAATCTACTTATACATCTATTAGCGACTGCATCAGAGAAGATGAATCCTGGGGATGAGAAAGGAAACAAAACAGGACAGAGCTATCCATCTGTATTATGAAAGTGATTACGACTGTTGTTGTTTGATTAAAGCTGTGACTGGACAGCTTTTGTGTTTCTTGGTGCTTTTTATCTAGTTTAAATAGCTTGTTTAGTTTAATTCATCTATTCCCGGTCTGATATGATTTACTATATGCTTAACTACCTCGGTGCAGCTTCTAGCAGATGCAAGCCTGGTCTTCATGATTCGAGTCTAGAGAAGACAGCGGAGTCTGATGAAATTATCGACTGTATATTCTCTGACCTTAATATTGCTAATTTCAATTTCTCCCTGTTTGGAAGCAATTGAAATAGAATGCTTACGTAATAGGATATTTTGCGGAGTCGGATGCTTATAGCCGCGGACGAATTAGCGTCTTGTTCCGTCATACGTGCTGTTGATTTCTCCGCGTCTACCCTCACATTTCACTTCCACTCAATCTCAATCGCAGAAACTTCGACCATTTTGAAAATCGGTACTCATAAACCCAATCAAACCCAAGTTAACAACAATGTCGTTCTGGAGGTATAATCCTTCCCGCCTCCCCAATCGAACACCTCACCTCCTTGGCACAAACTAACAACCTCCCTTTCCAATAGTTCATACAAAAGCCTCTCCCCGCGAACCCGCCTCCTCTTCGGCGTCGGTCTCATGGCCTGGGCAGGAATCGGAATGACAGCTTCGCCACAGATTGAGTCTGCGCTGGGCCTTGTGCCGACGGAGCAGCAAAAAGAAGAGTTGGAGAGGAAGATGAACGTGAATATTGTTAGTGTTGAGAGGGAGAAATGAGACTCGGAAATCAATGGGGGATTCTCCAGAGATAAAAAATTGGATTTGAGGCTCGTGGCCCAAAGGGGAGCATGTTGTCCAGATATATCAGGTCGCTGGTCGCCGAGTGACTCCCCTTCGAGAGCAACGAGAATATGTGAAATACCGGGGTTATACCAGCGGCAACTCGTCAGATCGATTGGGTTGCACTCGAGGGATAGAAACACAGCCCAAGCAGTGCAGCGACACGCTACCGATCTAGGCAGGGATACATATTATCGAGACAGAATCCCACGATATGTTGCAGTTGGTGGAATGCAACTCATCAAGGTCATTGATTCGTTAGTGTCTAAGCACAAACTACACACAGACGCAGAAGATAGTTACAACCCTAAGATCGGAATTTGCAGTCTGTCCTTGCGCCGTATGGAATCTCCATCATCTGGCCTTCCTCGCCATCACACCTCGTAAATGACGACTCAGCCGTCCTGATTTCACCACAGCCACGGCTGAAGCATCAGGCTCAAATACTCTTCAAGAATGTGTACCGATTATCTAACGCACGCCTCGTCTTCTGCCCATCTCTAGATACCTTGTCAAAAGTATGACAGCATCCCGGGTAAACATGCAACTCAACGTTCACGCCTCCCTTGGACAGATTGCGCGCATAGTCGATGGTGTCGTACAGAAACACATCGAGTTGTCCGACTTCGAGGTATGTATCTGGCAGACCTGAGAGGTCGGTTGCTCTTGCCGGAGAGCCGTAGTAATCCACATCGTCGGTGCTGGCTCTGTCGCCTAGGAGGGCTCCCCAGCCGGTTTTGTTGTCTTCAGCAGCGTTAGCTCGATCCTTTCACTACACACAGTGCTCACGATGTAGTGCATCAACGTACCGTCATAAGTCCAGAATGCGAATGGCGCAATATGCTCATCCACAGTGGTATTGCGATCATCAAACATCGGCTGCCAGAGCATCGGCCTCGCGATTGGAGGACTGAGCTTCTTATCTCTTGCCATCAACACCGCACCAGCCGCGAATCCGCCACCAGACGACTCGCCCAAAACACCGATTCTCACGGGATCAATAGACAGCTCGGCGGCATGTTCTTGCAGCCATACCAATCCTGCATAGACGTTGTTTACTGGGATTGGATGAGGGTTTTCCGGTGCCAATCGATAGTCGACCGTGAGAACAGGTACAGCATTGACCTGCGCAATCATCGAAGGCGTTGAAAGCGCGACGCTGCCCAGAATTATTCCGCCGCTATGGACATGATACACCACTGGTCCTGGCTTTTGCTCCTCGCCCTTGGTTTTCTTCAAAGAGATCCATCGCAAAGGAACCTCAAACCCGTCCGGCGCCGTTGCAGTGAAATCCTTGACTTCAATATTCTCTGGCACAGACAACCCAGACGCCGGCATCATGGACATCATCATCTTCTTGAACTGCGCTCGTCGATCCTCGACACCACCGACTGGAATTCCTTCGAAAGTCAAGGGCACGCCCATTTTGGTCGAGAAAGCTTTCATTATCTCCAGTGTACCACCGACATCTTTGTCGTACGAAAAGGGCATTTTCTGTGTTACGCTGGCTTTTCGAGGTCGTATACACGTGGTAATTGGCAGTAGACAGCTTCAATAAATGTTACTGTACGAAGGTCAACGTAATTTCCCTCTCAGTTTTAGCAGTTGTAGTCTCAAAAAAAGTGACCTAGGGGCCATGTCGATTTTATAAGCTACTACCTCAAACAAAGAGATCGATGTACTCCCTCACTAGTACTTGCCCAGCTACTAGTTACTTGACAAACAATCTGATAGTTAAGTATCAAAGCTACATCTTCTCAACTTCTAATTGGCCACAGAGCTATAGGTACACGTGATTTAGCAGGCTGTCGGAGTCCGATATGTACAGTCGTTGATTTATTCAGCGTGGAGCGACTAAGTTAGAGTTACTTTCGGTTTGGGGTCTCATGGCTTGCCGTGTTTGGACTAGTGACCCTAACTTTGTGCATGAATATGCATGAATTGGGTTAAATTGGAATAGGTTGGAATTTATGCAGAGGGTTTCTCGTGATTCATCTGCCCTAAGCGATTAGCCCTAGCCCTACTTGTTTTCGTAGAAACTTCTTGTTTTGTCCAAATGTTATTTATGAAGATTACGTCCTGCTATATAAGAAAAGAAATGTCTACAGGTTGATATTATGTGGAAGTTTCTAGGACCATTAGTGATGTGACCGCTTAGCTCATAGTAATCATCAAGGATAAGCCATTAAGCAGTCATGAAGAGGGCTGTCTAAAGGGTCACAGTCAATGACAAGTAAGAGTTACTGTCTGGTGAATATGCTTGTTCAAACATCCATGAGTAGCAGATTACTGAACAGCTGTCTGCGGGAGGTTGTAGGTTACATAGTGTTTCAACATAAATCTAGAACTTCCTCATATGGCTTTAGATCCTTACACGAGCAGAAAAACATATCAAGTTCTTCTAGACATATGATGCACTCCAAAATGCTAAAGACGAGGTACTTTATGCTTATGGTGAGCTCAAAACTTCTTATACTACATCATATGAGGGTGCTGCCGGAGAAGATATGCCCATCGAGAGGGACATGGACGATTAGAGCTAACCCCAAGACTGAGCTACTTATAACGCGGCCTCCTGGTTCCTTCATTTAGTACAGAACTACATATGAGAGACTACCTATACACGTCACAGATACGGTAGTGGCGTAGATAGCTTTCCCACATAGGTGACTTTCTCCAGATAAACCGATACCCGGGCTGACTTTCATGGTTTACCTAAGTCGAATGACCAAGGTGAGAATGAGGATCAAGCTGGTTGTAAGAAGCTCCAACACGGTGACAGAGCAACGGCTATCCTAGACTTTTCAAAAGTATTCCCCCCCCCCCCATTGCAGCAACACCAACTCTCTCAACTCAGTACATCTAGGTGAAGTTACAACCTTCCACCCAATCTATCTATCTTAGGAAAGAACAAAAGACGAAACTCTGTCGGCTCAATCCGCACGTTTGAATACGACACAAGGCTTTTCCCAATCCAGATTACTGGGTTTTGGTGAATGTAGTATTCTGTTGCCGCTGCTGTGCTTCATACCGAAATTGGAGATGACGGTCCACGGTAGATAGGTCTATACCGCTCGGACTATTACCTAGACTGGATACGAATGGGCCCATACCATGGAGCAATCGTGCCAAGAAATGAACATGCATTCGTGATGATTAATCGAACCATGGGTGAGCTCAGAGTCCATTAGACCTAAACATAGGATACAAAGGATCTGTCATGCATCTATGAATGTCATTGACAACCAAACCAGGAAATGGGTCGAGCAAATAGAATTTGAGCTTGAGGAACAGGCTGTGGCTCAGTCCTTCACGTTGCACCCCCAACAGGGTGATCAGAGCCCATATACTTGAATCAGGCAGGTGGAGACGCTCGGACATGTACAGGACAACAGTGGCGTATAACATGGTAAGGTATACACAATCATCACACATGTTTCTTCCACACTACTTCCTCAATGTGTCAGGATCTCCGTATCGAACCCCCCCCCCCCCCTCTCCCCCCGGGCTCCAGGGCAAGGCATCGTGGCGTTTCGAGAATACGAATCCGGAATTGCTATGGGTTGCACAAGAAACGTACAGCCTTCTAAATCCTCTTACTCCTCGTCTGACCCCCTCCCTTCCGCAGCTTTGAGCACTGCTGTGTGACCTTGAGCAGATACCAGTTGACGAATCTGGATGTGATACGCTTCGTGCATGGAAGGTTCTTGGGTCGTGGCAACTAGAACTAGTCGATTTGTGGATTACTCCCTACTTTAGAAAGATTATAAATGATTTTATTACTGGGAGTCATTGCTGACAATACAGTTTCTGAAACGGGAAAGAGGCGGCGGACCATCATAAATCTTTACAAGTACTGCCTAGGAACAACTTGATTATATCCAGATTCATATCTCTAGGCTCCATTAGGCAGGTAAATACCATCTACTCAGAATTCGCACCTTCCTAAACGGGACCAACTTTCTATTGTTATACAACATCTGAGACACTGGACAGAATCAGAACGTCTGTTTGCTGGCCATGATTAAGTACGTACCTATAAAGCTCGTACCACCATAGCAGTCAGTCATAACCATGAATTATGGTACCCTGTTTTTCAGAATGTTCATAGTGGAAGCTCAGTAAGCAAGAATCATACAACAAGCATCAAGGCATTTGAGCCATGATTTTCGTAGTTCGCCAAAGTAGATGGAAGTAAACAAATTCCGAGTAGCCATTATCTACCTCGGCAGGTACTAGTACTACCATCAATGGTAAAAGTTCTAGATCTATACATTGTTTACCGAAGTATATACTAGTAGAAGATCTCTAATGCTACTCGCTAATTGACCCGCTCCATATGCATTCCATGCACTTCAATTTCCGTCACGCACAAAATGTTTGATATAGGTACCAAGAAGAAGTTTCAACACCTAAGTATGAATTACTAAGCAGGACATCCGTCATCCTCGTCGTCATCAGGCGCAGGAATGTCAGTCGTGGTGGGCGCAGTTTCGGAGCTGATTATTGTGCTGCTGGGTTGTTGGGGTTGTGGATGGTGAGGCCTTGGGAGCTGGCTACTGATGTGACGGCAGCACTTGATGAAACGGTGGCGCTGGACGAGGCCAGACTTGGAGTAGGTGTGCTGACAGCTGCAGTAGACACAACCGCAGGACTCGACGAAGTAATAGCGACAGCCTGCGAAGAAGAGGAAGAAGAAGAAGAAGAAGAAGAAGAAGAAGAAGAAGGCGAAGGAGTCGGAGTCGAAGCAGCCACTGTAGAATACGAAGTCGAGCAAGCCGTCGTCGCGGGTGCCAGGAACTGGATATTATCAAAGCCAACCTAATATTCTGTCGAACGACACTCTAGCGCGAATTTAAAAATGAGATGACTACCTAGTGGCCGTAGGCGTAAAATCCAGTGAATATTCCCGTCCGCACCCATAGGAATTATATTCTCGGATAATCGCGCTAGTCCGCTTTGGGCTCATTTTAGGGCTTGTTTTTTCCCATTTTGACATCTCGACTAAGCAGAACAATAGCAGAATCTCACGATAATATTTTGCAATAGATGAAGGGTAAAGAGGAAGGATCATAATTCATAATAAAGTCTGGTATACGCTACGTGAAAACGTACCTATACTTATCACTTTCGAATCCATCGACTGAAAGGGAGTAGGTACAATCTGGCTAAACTCCGCAATCACGTACACAGACACGAACACAAACACAGACACAGGCAAGGATCAAAAACCATCATTGAGCTGGAAAGTCCATCAATAACCATGCTTCGTTCGCGTTTCGCTCTCGACAAATTCCCCTCGCTCGCTTGAAAGAGGATGGAATAGCAATCAAACAAATAAATCAATGATAATAGCTAAAGGTGGAAAAAGAAAAAAAGATAAGAACTACAAGAATCGAAGTAGAGGAAAGTGAAAAGAAAAAAGAAGAAAAAAAAACAGACAAGACAGCCACCTTTCCCGCTCTTTAATCCAACAACAATCTCGTTTATAGTCGTACCCGTCCAGTCCGTCCTAGTATCGACTTTGTATCTCTCGTTGCTGTCGAGATTGGATTGCAACATCCCCCTCGATGAATATCGTCTGCCGTAAGTAATCACTTTTCCCATTGCCTTTGATAACTCCCATTCACCGAATCGCCCAGCAATAAATGACAAGAAAACAGGAGCATCCTTCTAAATGCACATTCGTACGCTCAGCAATCTTCGCAATTTTTGAATTCGATAATCCGAAGAAGTGAATCAAGCACAGATACTTTCTTGAATAGGATCAATAAATCTCGAGAACGAGGTCCCGCCGCTACTACCCCGGCTGCATTGACTGCTATCATTCACAATCGATGAGAGCGGCAGTGTTTCCGAGATTGATTGTTTCGAGTAATGATTGGAGCCATCCTCTTGCTCGTCGCTGTGATAGCTCGCTATCATCGGGTCGAATGCGTCGTCTAGCGTGCCGGAGTTTGAGCTCAGATCGAGACTGGGGACTTGACTCTGACTGCTGCTAGAGCTGCCAGAGTCCCTTCGGAAGGGCGAGTGGTCGTCATCATTTTGGTGACTATGGTGGTATCGGTTACTGAGCGATAAACCACCATCCGTAGACTCATGGCCACCGAGTGAATTGGGAAAGATGAACTCCAAGGAGCCATCCGAAGTCGAAACGAGAGGGCTGATTGCTTCTGCAGAATGATTAATCTGCCCAAACTGCGGCTGATAACTATGGCGCGGCATATCGCGGCCTTGGCTATAGTGAGAGTCACCTCGCTGCGAGCCATCATACAGGAACTGCACCTGAGAGTATTGCTGATGATCAATCGACGAAGGTAGCATCCCACGACTAGTGGTCTCTCCAGGATTGCCTCGTCCTCCGTCACCCATGCTGGCAGAACTGTGTCGTCTCTCATCCTTGTAGTGTCCTGGAGACCGTCCACGTACCACCATGGGGTCCGAGATTCTTCTGGCTATCTTCTCCCAATGTTGCCCATTTTGTCGATTGACCATGGCATGCAGCTCCACGACCAGATTGTAGTACTGTTGTTGTGCTCGTCGTTTCCCGTTGTTTGCAGTCGCCTTTTGAAACTGGATCCGTTCGAATGTGTGTTGAGTCGGTGGCTGTGCCGGTGCCATGCCGTATGGGGGGAATTCCATCTGCTGCGGCATACCATACATCGGCGAGTGCGGTCCGGAACCAGTCATGTTCGAAGCCAAAAAGTATGGCGGCTGGGGTCGGAGACGGATCTTATCTGGCTTTCGCTCAGATTGTTTGTCTCGCTTGGGAGTGTGTTGAACAAGTTCTCGAGTCTCATTATCCGATGCATTCACAACCGCCGAAATGGACATGGCCCAGTCGATGACGGGTTCCATACGTTGATCCTGCGTTTGCAAGTAAAAGTTGCTAGTGGTCAAAAATGGCTGCAAAGTAAACGAACATGAAACAGAAAAGTAGTTTCGACGGTAACATGTCCACTTGTCGTCTGCTTGGAAAAAGCCCTTGTGGATCTTGGCATGGATGACCGGAAGAAGTTTCTGGTTGTTGCTCCCGAGGATGTTGCCAATGATTTCGGTTTCGCAGAACGGTGGCGCTTCTAGCAGCGACTGTGCTGGTCGTTGAGACTGCACGTAGGAATAAGTGTCTAGTTGGTTGGAGACTCCTTGTGGCAGACTCGAGCTGTAAGAGTATCGCGGGAAGTCGTTCAAAGATGCAGATGGAGACGGAAATGCATTTCTGCTCAATGCGTATCCGCTGGGATAGGCGTCTCTGGCCATGATGGGGTTGTTTGAAAGCGAAGATCCACTTCCCTGTAACGAGTTCGTTGGGTTTACCGCTGGATGTCTGTAGACAGAAACGAGTTAGTACAGACAAGTCGGTTTAATATAATGCGAGAAACGCAAGTTTGACATACAGAACTGGAATTCTGACTGCGGGTGAAGCAAAACCGGTCATTCTCTGTGACCAGGAACTCTGTTGTGGGTAGAGTGATGTATGGTTGGCAGCAAGACTATCCGCTGTTGTCCCATCAGTTGGACTTATAAGAAGTCCCCCTGGGCCTGACGCAAATCTGATTCAAGCAAGAATAGTTAGCATTTTTTTTTTTTTTTTCTTAAATAAAATGGAGAGCAAGAGAAAAGAAACAACCGTGGCGACAGCCTCGTTGCGGATTCTCGCCGGTACATCCACGAGCCTTCTGTGTAGATGTCCATCCAACCACACTGCAAAGATGGGTTATATGCGTCTCAACCCGATCAACGCTGCAGCGCAGAGTCGGTTACACAACAGGCCAAACGTCATGACATGAATCGACGGGAACGGAAGCAAGGGAATCAAAAACAACGACAAATGACTCAATCGGGCCGTTGCAAGAAACGAAAAGGAAGGATGAGGCTTAAATGTTTCATCAGCGCTTGTAGATCAATACTTACTGAGCATCCTGTCGCGGACTATAAGGCAAGCCGTGCGTGGAAGTTGTCAGCGTGCTCGACTCCGTCAGCGTATGTCCGATGGACCCGATACGCCGACTGTGATTTTCCTCGTCGCCGGTCGTAAAGGCGGCTGACGGTGAGAAGAATCGCTGTGTTTGGGACCCAATACAGTCGCTGGCCGAGGACGAGGGTGGGTAGCCTAATGAGAAAGGCTGGCTGTGTAATACAGCTGTTTAGTAGTGTTAGTCTAGGCAAGTCACATTCAATCTGCGGTCTGAAAAGAGGGACAATAAAAATGAAAAAAAAGATTAATGAAGAAAAAATAATAATAATAAGTAATTGAATGTCCAGGGAGCAGGATATTCCCTTTTTTGAAATCAGCAAGAGCTTCGGCCGGCGGTGATTGAAAACAGAAAATGGAAAACATGTCGGTCATGACGGGCATTAGTAGACAGATAAAGAGAGTCGAGGCTAGAAAAGGCGGCAAAAAAGACAAAGACAAGCATGGCGACAGGAGGGTCAGTCCAGATTGGAGTCGGAGCTCTTTGTGTGTGTGACAAGGATGTACGCCGGGCCACTGAGGGACAGACAGGGGTCCAGCTATGCAAGTGTGTATGTACTTGCATACATAGTACCTGCTAGCCCAGTGCAATGCTGCCAGCTAGTAACGACCAGAATGACCTTCCAATTAAAGCTGTGCGATTCGCTTGGCAACTATTTGCTGGACTCTAGGCGCTTGACAGATAATTCGAAGAAGAAATAAGCTTACCAGTAGAATGCATGTGGGCGAGTCGGGTGTGTTATGCTTGGAATTGATTGAAGAATTGTTTCCGACTATGAACTGACAATGTGATCTGTAGCGTCTGAGCAGGAGACAAGCGGCCCGTATTGAATAAGTGAGCTGATGATGTCAAGAGGAGCTTTTTCCCAGGGCAAAAACCAGCGATTGTAACTATTTGATGAACTCTCAATTCCTTGCTGTCCCGTGACTTGGTTAGTCCTTCATCCAGTCTCTGAAAGGTCTTTGAAGCGGTCGACTTTGTCTATGCTGTTCAGGAAAAAGCCGCCTGTAAACAAATTAGTCTTGCACGCCCCTCGAAACGGTATTCAGCAAAGATGTAAATCAAGTGAGCAGACAGCAGGGGTGGTAGAAGTATAAACAAGGGTAGGTACTCGAGACAAGAAAGCACCATTCCTGTGACTTTGAACGCAACATGCTTCCTCCACGCCTGGTAGGTAAAACATATAGCAGAATACACTGGAGAGCTCATGGCAGAGACTGAGATGACCTTTCGAAGGGACAAGTCGGAGGTAGGCAACGGCAGTAGGGTTTTAAAAGAAAATGCGGGTAACGTGAGCGAGAACGTGCGTAGATATACTGCCTTTCACGCCGGGAATATTGAATGAAGAGTATCGTCAACATTCCAGATAGCAGAGGAGTAGTAGAGAGAAAGACATGAGTTAAGTCCATAGGGGGGGGGGGGGGAAGGCTAGTATGAGCTTCAATATCCTGATGGTCATAAACAGAAGGCATTGCTGAAGATTCAAATGAACACGTAGGTCGAGTAAAGCATATAGCAAGCAAACAGACAAGTAATAGACAAAAACGACAACCAGGGAAATGGGAAAAGACTCGACGGTAACAATCTTACTTAGCGAAATATCTGTAGATGAGGTTGAGCAAATGTAACAACCTGTCTACCGCCGGAGATTTTTCGAACAAATAGTCGTACCCCGTCGAACCCAACAGCTGATGTTTATAGGACCTCACGATGTTACCTATGTTGATCTTGTTTCACAAAACGAAACAGAAGGTCGAGGGAGACGAGAAATCAGAATCAGGTTATTTGTGTGAGGAGTTGTCAGCAAAAGCTGAAATGGTCCGTAACGTTGGCGGATAATTAAGAGAGAGGGAAGGGTATCACCAAAGATACAAAAGCTCACAATCGGAGATTTTGAGGAGGGAAAAGTAAATTGGACTGAAGGATCGAGTCGAAAAGATTTTAAATCCCGACAGAGGAGTGTCAGGGCACGGAGTGAAGAAGAGAAAGGAGAAGGAGGGATTGTGAGGCTTTGATATCTGTTTCACTCGATTCTTGTGGTGGTAGATGAAAGCCTAGCTAGCTAGCCCTCTCTCGATCTCTCTCTTTTTGTCTCTGTTTTCCGTCAAGCCCATATCCTGGAGAGGAGCATGCTGATGGACTGTGACCTTCTCGACCGATCGTCCAACCCTACGGAGCTAGCCTTGGGCGCAGAGCATTGCCAGAAATTTATCCTGCACGTCAGAAGAGCTAATCCCAAGGCGCTACTTTGGATGCACGCGCCACCATGCTCAGATCATTTACATCAAACGGGCAGGTTATACGTATAGAAAAGGGAGGTCCAATCATATTGTTTGATGACCTTACCCATCACGAACTGAGGGACGACCTTTTCCGCCTAGTACTATTTTGATCGCACACTATTATCCTCAAGTAGGGCCCGCGTAATCATCTGCCGGGAGGAAAAGAGTAAGGCACCCTCCCAGTCCACATCTGTGAAGACCCGCTAGCGTTAACTCAAGAAGGAAATGTCGTGGACATTCGAGAATCCGGTTGTAACGAAAAGATGTCCCCGCTCTGGCCAAGAGAATAGCATAAAAACTAGGTATCATCCAACGGCCAGACTGCATTTTCCCAGCTGGGTACGTCGCCGTGAATCCGGCAGTCACGCATGTACCGTAGCATTCCGTACTTTTTGGTTGTAGGTTATGGCTGGTCTGCTGCAGGAACATGGCGTACTAAACAGATAGTCCTCGAATTGGCTGGCCAATGGGGCACTGGATCTGCAGGAAAATTACTACGTACAGGGTAATGGCCAGATCTACTTGTATTGTGTAATTTAAAAGCTCCAATGATATTGCCATGTTCACGTATCAGAGATTGCCCGTGGCAGCGCTAGCCAGTGGTCAATCACAGCGAGTCGACTCCTCCTTTTCCATAAGCACACTAAGGCAGACACCCGAAAAACCGGACCCCAGTTGACTCCGTCGCGTGATCTTGAGGAATGCCGAGACGCACTGTTTGAAATTGGAGTAAGGTAAAACAAAAAAGAGGAAAAGCTGGCGGAACATGGACTGTCAAAAACCAGAAACAAATAATGAACCATCCCGCCTCGAACATGGATGGAATGATGAGATGCTGTCTGCCGTGTGAAAATCCAAACCGGAAAACGGCCATACTTCCCCAAAGGGGATCGAAACCTGGGCATCCGGATCTCCAGCAAATCTCCATGGCGCGATCAGGGAGATCACCGGTAGACCGGGCCCGATGGAGGAGGCTTGTCTCTGTCGATTCCGGGGTGGTTGTCGGCGGCCGCTCATCCAGTGTATACCAGAATAGGCAAGTATACATATCTGCCAATCTGGTGGCGCTTTTTTTTTTTTTTTTTTTTTTTTTTTTTTCCCCCGAAAAACAAAAAACCATTTTTTTATAAGGAGGGATGGTTGCGGGGGGTATGGATCCGGTTAATGAAACAACCCAAAAAAACCAACCCA